>OX453025.1:2652112-3252112 GCA_949699075.1 Asteroscopus sphinx
AGCACCGTCTAGTCCCAAACTAAGCAGAGCTTGTACTATAGTTACTAGACAATGGATATAATACTTACATTTTTTTTTTTTGTAAATACATACTTATAATACATAAGCAACACCCAGGCCAACACAAACACTTATGTTCACCACACAAATATGTGTGTCCTGTGGGAATCTAACCCATGACCTCGTTATCAGCAGTCCGACACTCGAACCACTGGACCACAGACGTCGTCAAGATTCTTCTTATTATCGTGTCAATGGTTCAAATAAGTATAGGTAACTGCTTTGTTTAGATATTTTTAACCGAGTTAATGTGAATTCGACTGTATTTTTTTAACCGAGTTAATGTGAATCCGACTGTTTTTTTTTTTTATGTTTGTTACCTCAGAACTCCGTCATTTATAAACCGATTTTGAAAATTATTTTATTATTTATAAGGCTATACTTCCAGATCGGTCCCCTTTTTATCAAAATCCAGTTTTGATGATGGGATCCATGTGGAATTGAGGGAACTCTTCAAATATTATATGCATACATATAGTTATTTTGAGTTATTTTGATTTTTGAGGGGCTCGTAGCGATGCAACGACTGCGCGGATTGTACGATCTGCAAGGTTAGGCTGCACTTGCCGCGGTCAGTCTGTGGATGGGTGACCGTTTCGTTACACATCGAGACCCCTTCGTGCCTCGGAGAGCACGTTAAGCTGTCGGTCCCGATTGTCATACGAATATCTATGGCAGTCGTTACGGGTAGTCAGAAGCCTGAAAGTCTGACAACTGGTCTAACCTCCGAATGTCAGTATTACCCAGTAACTGGGTTGCGGGGGTCTGATGGCAGTCGCTCCGTGTAAAATACTGATGTTCAGCCGCATCTGGCTAGACTGGAAGCCGACCCCAATATAATTGGGAAAAGGCTCGGAGGATGATGACATATAGTTATTTTGGTATTTTCATCAACAAGTGTCAAGCATTTGCATTCAGAAAGTATCATTTGGTGAAGATCTGATGAAGATCTTCGGAGATAAAGAAGGGAACTCTTCAATGGATGACAGCAAATCATACGGGATTTCAGCAATCGCTTGTCTTTCTATTGTTAATACCACTCAAAATAGAAAAATAAAATAAACTTGAAAAAAAGGTAAAAACCGATTTCAAAATAATAAAACATCAATTTTTTTGTGAAACAGTTTTGGAAGTCGGTGCCAAGTTTTTCTTAAATCAAACCGAATCAAAGGCACCTACGTCTACACTAAACTAAACTATTTTACAAAAAAATTGTTATTTCATTATTTTTGAAGTCGGTTTTTACTTCAATGGCGTTTTCAGTGGCGGCGAATAGGTCTCTTGTGCAAGTGTTCGGGCACAAGGGACACGCTGGCAAGTGCGACTTGGATTGCTCTGGTCACCGCAGTCACAATGTGCAAGACTAGGGTCCCTAAACCCCTATTCACACAATATTAAGTCTACAGCGACCATCCTGGGTGCGAAGGCGATTAAGTGACTTCCACACTGGCTACTGTAAATGATTAAAAAGTCACCTCTGTACTTATAAAAAAAAAACTATTCTCTTTTTAATCAGCTTCGCTGCTTTCGGGATCTAACTTAATCACTCAAATTAATACCTTTTTTTCACTTGTTGTGTAATTTTCTATTTTTGTCTTATTTATACACCGTGTATCAGAAATGCGTGGTCATATTTTAAGAGCTCATTCAGGGCATAGCATAAAACAATATTTACTATGGGACCAACCCTGAAATCGCGAAACAAATATCAGCTGTTCTCTACTAAATCATCGATGTCGCTCGACAAAATGTATGGATCAGCTGATTTTTTTTTCGCGATTTCAGGGTTGGTATCATAGTAAAAGTTGATCGATAGCATCCCCTGAATAAGCTCTTCAAATATGACCACGCATTTCTGATACAAGTTGCATAACTGAAACAGCCTCTGAAAAATAATAGCTACACTACTATTATTCGTGAATTGTGGATGGGATCCGTTTTCATCGGTTTTCTTTATGAATAAAGTACGTCTTTTGTACTATTTTATTCAGTAGTTTTCCGGCCTGAACCAAATGGAGATTTATTTGTTGAAGTACAAAATTCTTTGATTAACGTAGCGTGTGGTCGCCTCATTTGTTTTCAAACCGAGCTTCACATTGAAACAAATTAGAGTTTATAAAGTTTCTGGGAATGTGAATTCAGATTGCTGGTAAAAAGGTTATTTTGGTGTACGGGAGTACAACCGTACACCTCTTATTTTCACCAACAAAATGTACGTACACCTCGTATTGTCACTAGCAAAATGTAGTATACAATTGTATACATTATATTGTCACTAGCAAAATGTAGGTACAAGGTACAACTGTACAGTATACACCACAGAAATAGATAGATAGAATGGAAAAGTGGAGAGGGCGCGCGTGTCAACACTCGGCACCATAGTGCAGGCATTTCAAAGCCTTTCTCAGTACGCCTTATGACTTATATTGAACTAAGTTTACGGGACTTGTCGCGCACAATTAAATCAAAATATAACAAACATTTTGACTAACCTCGACGTTTCGGTCAAGTTGCATTGGCCGTGGTCACGAGCAGACTAGACTTATGACTTGTTTCGTAAATCCTGTAACAAAACCCGCAAAAATGCCTTATTGTGCTGTTTCTAACTGCAGAAACAAAAGCTGTAAAGTAAATTTGATAAAAGTTATTTTTTTTAAATTAATGACGTCAATATGGGAGGCGTAGTTTGTTCAAAAGTACTACGTATGAATCGCAAGTAAAATTGTGATTATAACCATTCTACGTATCTACTTCTGTGGTATAGGTACACCTCTTCCTAGCCTACTCATAAAAATATACAAGCGTCTAAATTAATCATAAAATCCACACATAAATAATGTTTAATGTTGGGATGGACTCGTATTCCCCGTATTCGACTGGGATTAATAAATGAACGAAAGGCTTTTAAATGTATTTTCTGGTTCCCGCAGGGCACATTTAAAATGTAAAAGCGGCCATGATATAATTTCGAAATTATCGGGTGAATAATAAAATCTACCTAGTTACGATCACGATCCTTCCCGGTGATACACTTGGCGACAAAGTCCCTTGAACGAATCCTGAACGGAATAAAGAAAACAAGTAGAAGCGTCTTTTTGATTACATACTACGGGAAAAAGTGTCGCTGAAATCACACATTAACTACTGAAATAGTACATTACAATACACAAAAACAATTGTGTGATTGCTTCTATTTCAAATTTAAATTGAGCCTTACGGTTGTATTGCGACGTATGTTGTCTAGTGGTTCGAGTATCGGACTGCTGAGCACGAGGTCATGGGTTCGATTCCTACAGGACACAAATATTTGTGTGATGAACATAAGTGTTTGTGTTTGTCTGGGTATTTGTTATGTATTTTAAGTATGTATTTACAAAAAAATAAATTATATAAGTATTATATCCATTGTCTAGTACCCATAATACAAGCTCTGCTTAGTTTGGGACTAGATGGTGAATAATAATTGCGTCAAAATAGATCTTACCAGGTCGCAGTGGCTTAGGGGCGTTCAAGACCCTACCTCTTTCCTTAAATAATAAACAGTTGTATTTTATTTTATTATTTTTAACGTATTTACACATGCGAAGCGTAATTTGACGATTTTAAATTGTGGAAAGAATAAATCGGTCACGAGCAGGATTCGAACCAGGAGTCACAGTTGTATTTTTTTATTCAATCTTATTAAAAGCTGTTAAAAATAAATTGTTTTATTGAACATATGACGGTGATATGATGCACCTCTATGGAAATAATTTTATGTTCTGCTATCATTTTTACACGTTAAAATTGCACAATAATATAATAGTAGTTTATGAAACTGTTGCATAATAGGGGTTATTAAAACACGAGTGTGAGTTTAAAAACCGAGCCGTAGGCGAGGTTTTTAATAGTATCACACGAGTGTTTTAATACCTAATTATGTCAGTTTCATACACTATTTTATCTACACTCATACAATTTTAAATAAAATACCAAAGTCAAAATCTTGGTAACATTGTCGTTGTTTTTCTTGATTTCTCTGGTAAAAGATTGTTCGTCATTTACGTTGCTGCATCCAGAAATTCAGGCGGGGTCATATTCTCCTCAGTTCAGTATCACTGCTGTAGTCAGATATTTTTGCCCAGATTAAAACTTTCGACATACAAAACCATAATAATAACGTAAACAATAACAATAAATTTACAAGTAACGATGACCAAATCCAGAAGGCCGCGGCCGTGGCGCGCGGCCGCGCACGCGCGCTGGTGCGCGCCTACATAGATAATAAAATATAGTCTGGCGAAAATATTATAATCGGAACTAATTTTCTATCCTTGTCAGGATTCCGTCAATCTCTGTTTTATCATACAAAAAATATGCCTGTAAACACTTAAATATAATTAAAAGCAATATGACAATCAAAAGTTCTGCCAAAAACGCGATTTTAAACGATAAAATTTTTCAATGTATGACAAGTGGCGCCACCCTGAATTTTGTGTACTCATTGGTGCCAAACTGTACGACTGCTAAAAAAAAGGTTTGAAAACTCCTTGGTTAGGTCGAAGTGGCATTAAAAACTCCTTAGTTGGGCTGAAGTGTGCGGTTATGGAAAAAAAATTAAATTACCGCATTGTTTTGTTCAGCAAACTGTATCGTAATAAAACTTTTTAAATTCATTACAGGTGCGTGTGCGTAAAGTATGTCATTATGACATTACTTTCGAGTTCATAATTCGAATTTTACGATACGAGTGTAGATAAAAGTATTTTACGTAAGCGAAATTAAGTGCGATTAAGTGAGTGTTGCGGATTTGCGCATAATTGTGCCACGCGTGTGGTAGTCATTGGGGACTTCCACCTTGTTTTCTATTATAGTGGAAATAACACATCATATAGTTTATTAATAATTTTGCTACTGCTCCTGCTGATTCTCCTACTGTTTTTTGCTTATACATCACCTCGGACACTCAATACAATATAAATGCTAGCACCACCTACATATACAAGATTACGTCTCTCTCTTTATACGACCGCACACACATGTGTAGGTTAGGGATGCTCGCCGCTCGTTATGCCGACTCGCTTCTCAGTAGTTTTTAGAGATGGCGTGCTTGTATAGCGAGTATAGCGACTGGCGATTGACGTCCATTGTAATCTTGCACTTGCAGTCCAATTGCCGTCAGACAACGGGTGCGTGCGGGGCGCGGGCGAGGAATCTTAAATTGGCGGGGGGCGGTGAGTGGCCATTCTGTACATTAGTACTTACTATTAGATATTCTGTGCTTATACTATCAAAATCACCACGCACACATTTTTCTAGAAAATATAAACACATAAAACTGAAATTTACTGAAATTATAGCCTTAGCTTTCTTCAGCTCAGAGACGCGTTTACACGCAAACTAATAAATAACTCTAGCTAATTTAGTGTGGACGATTATCACAAACGTTTAGTGCGGTGCATTTTTATTCTTAGGATTAATGTGTGGGAAGAAAAAACTCCTAGTTATTACTGTTTTGCTTTAAAATACATAGTTTTGACTTTCAAACGACCTGGAACAGCTGAACGATAGATAAATGTACTTCATATTTTGAAAACGGTAAATATTTTTGTGCTTGGTTTTTAGTTCTCATAAATCAACAATTTAACACGAATAAAAATATAATTAAAATAAGGCAAACATCCCGAAAATAGCTACCTACTCAAAAACGTCTAAATTCTAGGAACATCAATTTCACTTTAATCAACCAAATTGCTAAAAGAATATTGTTTTAGTCAAACTTCTATAATAACAAAAATCTGTCCTAAACAAACTCAGCGGTGTAACTACGCAAACAGACGCCTGATCCCACTTTGATTAGTCCATCACAATCTAGTGTTTGCGGAACTAAGTTTTTTTTTTGTTTAATTGTTTTTAAAACAATGTTCCACCTTAGAATTTCTTTGATATCATACTTACTTACTTACTCCTCTGGCTCAGTGACCCAAAGTGAGTCATGGTCTCCGAAACGAGAACTCTCCACTTTGCTCGATCTTGCGCGATATCTTGACAGTTGGTAGCTTGAATCTCACGCAGATCAGCCTGCACAATATCTCCCCAGCGTTATCTGGGCCAACCAACCGGTCTAGCTCTCTTGGCTCCTCGATCCTCCCCCATGCGTTCGACGTGGCCGAGCCATCGCAGTCGTTGTCTTCTACATCATGGGTGAGCGATTATTCCTAATGGGCTTACGTTTGGCCACCGCCGCCTCACCTGACACGATGGTACACGCTTGCCCAGTAAAAACCTCAATCACTCATGTTTTGAAGATCACCAGATTATACTTATCGGAAAACACAGACTCCGGGGCAAAGCATTCTACTCTTTAGTGGTACGCATAATAAAGCTATTCGTATAACGCTTCTTGTGTAAGTGGCATGTCTACCATATATGGGTTAACGCATGGCCTGGAATAGGCTTGGGCATGCACAAATACTCCGCAGAAACAGAAAATTGTAGGCCATACAAATATTCCGCCGTGCAGTAATCAAACAGACCCGCATGGCAGTGCAAATAACAATTACCTACTCAGCAACTACTACTTGTCGTACAGGGCAGAATAGAGGGCTCAAGAGTGCGTGGAAGGCCTCCCATGCGATGGACTGATTTAATTAAGTCTGCCGTGGGCCAGCCATTACATGAATGCACCAGACTAACCGAAAGCAGGGAAAGGTGGCGAGGCATCGTAAGGCAAGCTACAGCAGCCCCCGGCAATGGTACATGATGGCCACGACCGCTCTGTCAAGAGCCAAACGACGAAGAAGAAGACTCAGCAACTGCAACAGACATGGAATCAAAATTTTTGTACACTCGGAAGCAATAATATCTGCCTATCAACGGTTTTAAAATCGTAAACTTTAAATAAAAATTAATATTTTTGGGACATTTTTACACAGCACCATCTAGTCCCAATCTAAGCAGAGCTTGTAATATGGTTACTAGACAATAATAATAATAATGTAATTCATTTATTTTTCGCCACCACATAAATATTTTTTACAGTGTAAACCATTAAAACAGATATTTGCTTAACATTATGTTGGCAATGTATATAATACTGTTTTTTTTTGTAAATAATATTATTAGATAAAGATAGAATAGATAAAATGTGTCTATGTGTAGAACAGATTTCCCTACTACACAGTCATCATGACTTGGGTCACAGAGATGTTATTGGCAGTTTTAAATCCATCGACAGGCAAGTATTATTGCTTCTGACTGTACTTACGCCAATGCCTGATGGTTGCCGTGAAATAGGCCATCTGTCTGTCAGTATCGTAGGCAACAAAGTGATTGTGTCAGGAAAATTAGCACATATTCTGAAGTACGCTGTAAATAACAAGGGTCAAGACCCCAGCTGTCTTCTTCAGGTCATCGATCTATCTGTTGGAAAATAAAACATTCCTTTATTAAAGATTCCCAAGATTCTGCTCATTGGTTATTTGACAGATATGGTCAACCTCTTCTAACTTTTTTATTGTTTGGTTGCGATGGCTTAAAACGTGTATTGGCGACGTCTGTGGTCTAGTGGCTCGAGTGTCGGACTGCTGATCACGAGGTCGTGGGTTCGATTCCCACAGAACACAAATATTTGTGTGATGAACATAAGTGTTTGTGTTGGTCTGGGTATTTCTTATATATTATAAGTATGTATTTACAAAAAAAAAAGTATATAAGTATTATATCCATTGTCTGATGGGTTTATAGGCAAAAACAAACAACTACATGAGATTACAAGGGATTTATTCGTAATACAATAACAGAGGATGATTCTAAAAGCGAGGCTATGAGCAAAGAGAACTGTCAGTATCGTTTGACGTTTTAACTTAATATGACATAAGACTGACAGCTGACAGATTACACATAAGGTTGGGTTTACATTTCTAACACTGGCCCTTAAACCAATACAATCTGACATACTTAAAGTATAGCTACCAGGCCCCTCAGAAAGTATTGCGAAAAAAAGTTTTTATATATGGGAGACTGGCCAGTTATAATGTTTTTCGAAAATATGATTATTTATAAGTAAAAATAAGTAAGTTCCAATTTCAAAATTTCCCTCCACATTTTTTGCGAGTTAATTCAAAGTATTGTGTCTCACTGAAATATGGATCTGCGCCGGGAACATTTTAGAGCTATGATTTTATACGATTTCAAGTGTCGCCTGAAACCGGATGAATCGTACGATAGACTTCAAATGGCATTCATGGATGAAGGCCCTTCCAAGGCAACCGTGTATCGTTGGTATAACGAATTCAAGCGCGGTCGACCAACTTTGGGGGATGACGAAAGAAGCGGTCGCCCTTTGACGGCTGTTACCGAAGAAAACGTGCTAGCAGTGAAAAATTTAATCCAAGACAATAGGCGAATTACATATCAGGAGATTCAACACATATTGAAGATTGGATCGGGAAGCGTTCACGAGATTCTACACAGCCATCTTCGCGTGAGGAGGATAGTATCACGCTGGGTGCCGCACAACCTCACCGATGCTCAGAAGCAGGCCCGGGTGGAATGGTGCCGTGATATGCTTAACAAATTTGAAGCAGGCTCGTCTCGGCGTGTTTACGACATCGTTACAGGTGATGAGTCCTGGATTTATCAATACGACCCAGAAACCAAGCGCCAGTCGACTGTTTGGGTGTTTCAAAATGAGCCAACGCCTACCAAAGTGAAGCGATCTAGAAGCGGGGGTAAGATTTTGATCGCTAGCTTTTTTAATTTGACTGGCCACTTGGTATCAATTCCCTTACGGGATCAAAGAAGCATTAATGCCGAATGGTATACTACCAAATGTTTGCCAGAAGTTTTCTCTGTTATAAGCAACAAGCGACCAAACACAGGGCTCCGCGGGCTACTGCTCCACCACGACAATGCACCTGCACACACCGCACTCAAAACGAGGGACTTCCTGGACAGCATGCCAGTCAAACTCCTGGGTCACCCTCCTTACAGCCCTGATCTAGCACCGTGTGACTTCTTTTTATTCCCAAAAATAAAAAATCTGCTCAAAGGGATACAATTTTCGTCGCCGGAAGATGCGCTGGCTGCGTTCGAGCAGGCTGTAAACGAGGTGTCTGCGGCGGACTGGAAAAAGTGTTTTGAAAACTGGTTTAGGCGCATGAATCTTTGTATAGAGGCTGGTGGAAAGTACTTTGAAAAGATTTGATAAAAATATATGTACGTATAGAACAATTTTTTTTAGTTTCGCAAAACTTTCTGAGTGTCCCACGTATAAAGTACAACAAGTTTAGAATAAAGTTTACATCACACAAAAAAAAATTCCTTATAGGTACATTATTTGCTACAAGTAAACTCTAAATAAATTACAATCAACAAACTAAGTATTTTAACAAGTGTATAACATTTACCTTTTATGTTTTTATTAACAATAACTGAGAAACAAACTTTTCATGTTTTTCCTTGGACAAAGGTTTGGTTAACAAATCTGCTACCATATCATTAGTACACAAATAATTAATATCAATTGTACCATTACAAACATGTTCCCTTATAAAATGATGCCTTATATCTATGTGTTTAGTTCTAGAATGAAACATACAGTTCTTAGTTAGCTTCTGTGCAGACTGATTATCATTATAAATTGAAACTTTGAATGTTTTACCAAGAATTTCTTGCAAGAATTTGCGAAGAAATAATGCTTCCTTACATGTATCTGATAGTGACATGTATTCTGCCTCCGTACTTGATAAAGCTACGGTGCGTTGCTTCCTACTTTCCCAAGAAACTACCGATTTACCAACTTTAAACACAAACCCAGTGTAAGATCGCCTATCCGACTCATTTCTTCCCCAGTCGGCATCAGCAAACGCGACAATATTTAATCCACCCTTTTGAAAAATCAAACAAGAATTTATAGTACCTTTGAGATAACGAAGAACTCTTTTTGCCGTTTTCCAATGTGCATCTGTATAACAATCATTAAATTGGCTTAGATAGCTTACTGCATGCGCGATATCGGGACGTGATCCCACTGCAATATACATCAGTGATCCAATTAAGCCTCTGTAATCATAATTATTATTAACATCATCTTGTGACTTGGTAAGTATCACACCCAATTGCATGGGTGTAGGAGAGGGCTTACAATCTTCCATCTTGAACTTTTGTAAGACCTTTTCAATATAATTAGACTGATCGAGAGTGATAGCACCATTTTGTTTACAAATTTTCATTCCTAAGACATAATGAGCAGGCCCTAAATCTGTAATATCAAACTCACTTTTGAGTTTATCTTTGATTTCACTTTTATCATATGAATTTGATGTAGAAAACAAAATAATATCATCGACATAAAGAGCTATTATTATTAATGAATTATTTTTTAATTTAAAATAAACACAAGGCTCTGATGATGATCTTTTAAACATTAGTTTATCACACAAAACACTATTTATTTTTTCATACCAAGCTTTTGATGCTTGCTTCAAACCATAGATGGCTTTCTTAAGTTTATATATTTTTTTCTCAGTACCTTGTAAAACAAAAGCCTCAGGTTGCTCCATGTATACCGATTCTTGAAGATCCCCATTGAGAAAGGCAGTCTTCACATCAAGATGTTCGATATCCATATTGTATTCGGCAGCAATAGCTAATAGTGTACGTATACTAGAATACCTCACAACTGGAGAAAATGTCTCATTGTAGTCAATGCCACGCTGCTGTGTGTAACCTTTAGCCACCAATCTAGCCTTGTACTTTAAAAGTTCACCATTGGCACCATATTTCTTCTTGAAAACCCACTTCGATTTGACTGGTTTTATACCTTCGTGACGATCGGTGAGCTCCCAACATTTGTTAGCATTAAATGAATTATACTCATCTTGCATAGATTTTCTCCAGCTGTCAGCTTCTGGTCCAGCCAATGCTTCCTGCACTGTCTGCGGTTCATCTGCATTGCCGTCGACTCTACTGACGAAATGCGCTGACATCGACTTGCTGTCTTCAAAATCTGAATCTGAAGTATCTTCCTCCTCTGGAATATATGTTTCATCCGCAGTATTATTATTATTTTAAATAATTTTAATATGCTAAAACTTAAGTAAATTAAATTGTAATTGACATCCGAGGGGAAGCACTGAATGCTGAAATACAGGCTATGCCTAGTTTGGCTTCAGAAGCTCATATCTGTAGTGCATGTACCTAAAATTTTATAGGATAGCATTTAAACTGTAAAATACTGTACTATTTCTTTTTGGCAAATAAATTTATTTATTATTATTATTATTATTTGTGTTAAAGCTCTCCTCGCTCTCAGAATCATCCACTGTTATTGTACTGTATCTTTTATCCCCAGTACCTCCACTCATAATTGTGTCATCAGACTTAGAGTGTTCCTCAGTAGATGGTTCTGTTTGCATAGGAAATAAAGTATCATTGCACTGAATATCATCATGTGACACAATTTTTTTAATTTCATTAATAAATTTGTTTTCAATGAATGTAACATTTCGGGCTTTAATGCATACTGATGGACAGTCAGGGTCTATTAGTCTATAGCCTTTTGTTTGCTCACAATAGCCTACAAATATGTATCTTTTAGCCTTTGGATCCAGTTTCGTGCGAATATGTTTTTGAGCATAGGCAACACAACCAAATATTCGTAGGTGAGACACAGTTACCTTTTTATTGGTCCACTTCTCTTCTGGTGTGTGTCCTCTAACAGCAATGGTAGGGGAGCGATTCTTGAGGTATACCGCTGTATTTAAAGCTTCTGCCCAGTACATACTTTCTAGGCCTGCCTCTTGTAATATGCAGCGTGTCTTTTCCATGATGCTCCGGTTTGCACGCTCTGCTACCCCATTTTGCTGAGGACAGTATGGCACTGTGGTCTCATGCCTAACTCCACTGTCCTTCAGCAGTTTCTGTAACTTATAATTAATAAATTCACCACCATTGTCACTACGAATTACTTTTAAATTTTTCTTAGTTTGGTTTTCTACAAGAGCTTTCCATTCCTTAAATTTATCAAAAACCTCATCTTTTGTTCTCAGAAAATAGACAAAAGTTTTCCTTGTGTAATCATCTATAAAGGTAATGAAATATTTTGACCCACTTATGGAGGAACATGGCATAGGTCCACAAACATCAGTATGTACTAACTGTAAAATATCTTTTGCTCTGTTGAATGATTTCTTAGGAAAAGGTAATTTAGTTTGTTTTCCTTCAATACAAGCAATGCAATGCTGAAAATTTAGTTTATCATAAGAAATACCTGAAACCATACCTTGTTTCAGCAACTCCATGCTGCGATGATTAAGATGTCCTAATCGACGATGCCAAACTTCCTGCATTGTCACATCTCTCTTCTCCACAGCAGTCACTGCACACGCCTCTGCTGTCACTATAGGTACACTTGCTGCTAACTCACAGTGACTCTGATGAGTCATGTTCTCATTGGGTATTGCTTGGGAAGACGCCAACTCTGAAATACTAGAATTTTCTGCGATGCTGCATTTCATACTATATTTTGTATTTAGCTGATATACACCATTGACAAGGGTGGCTGTCGCAACCACTTTCTTGTGATCAAGTATTTTGCAATCAGCAGCACTAAACACAACATTGTATCCCTTCCCTACCAATGCACTAACAGACAACAAATTTGCACATAAATGTGGTACATAATAGACTTCACTTATAGTCTTTACAGTACTGTCTTTCATTGTCACCTTAACTGAACCGTGTCCAGCAGTGTACAGTTTTTCACCACTTGCTATCTTCACTTCTAATGGTCTATTGTGTATAAAGTCACTAAAAACACTTTTATCACGGCACATGTGTCCTGTCGCTCCACTGTCTATATACCATAAGTCTTCATTGACGTTGACTGACAGAGCGGTCAGTAGGGCCTTAGACGCATCAGATTTCACTTTTCCTGTCTTCTGATTCCCTTTGGTACAATCCTTGATGAAGTGTCCCGTCTTTTTACATCTGAAACATCTTGGTTGTTTACGTGCGATTAATGCCGAGGCACTTTCTACTATTTTGTCATCTCTGCGAAGATATTCTTGTAGTAATTTACCTTTGACAAGTTCACTAGACAGTTTTATATTAGTGTTTTCAATAGCCATGATGAATGGGTCATAGTCTGCAGTCAGACCACTCAGCATGATGACTGCGACAAAGTCATCCTCCAATTCTGACCCAATCTCGCTCAATTGTTGTACAATTTCTGTAATTTTATTTAGGTAAATTTCCATACTCTGACTCTCATTCAACTTTGTAGAAAATAAAGTTCTCAGAAGTCCTAGTCTACGACATAAGCCTTTGTCTTCATATGCTCTTTGCAAATTATTCCACGCTTCCCGCGCCGACTTGGCGCTTCTAATGTGTGGAATCGCCTCTGGTTGAACCGCCAACGCGATCTTAGCCAGTGCCTTGGACCTCTTCTTTTCGTCTCCGCCATCATCTTTCTCCACGCACTCCCATAAGTCTTCGTGTATTAAGATCATTCTCATCATGAATTTCCAAGAACTATAATTTACAATACCTCGTAATTTGTCAATGGCAATGAAGCTTGAAGAACCCGCACTTGTAGTCGCCATCGCCACGTTCTTGTATTTTGGTTAGAGAACGCCGCGTTGCTATCAATGCCCGTTTTTTTTTTTTGCAAAAATACGCATGTATTTTCATTTACGCGTAACCCTGGGCCCATAACCTGATGGGTTTATAGGCAAAAACAAACAACTACATGAGATTACAAGGGATTTATTCGTAATACAATAACAGAGGATGATTCTAAAAGCGAGGCTATGAGCAAAGAGAACTGTCAGTATCGTTTGACGTTTTAACTTAATATGACATAAGACTGACAGCTGACAGATTACACATAAGGTTGGGTTTACATTTCTAACATTGTCTAGTACCCATAGCACAAGCTCTGCTTAGTTTGGGACTAGATGGTGCTGTGTAAAAATGTCCCAAAAATATTTATATTTATTTATTTTATTTATATTTTGCCGGGTATTTGTTACTGTCCAACTAATGAAGGGCGAATATTTTCAGAAGGGAAGCCGTAGGTACCTAAAAATCCGAAAATAGCTAAGATCGCACGTTACTAAAATAAAATAAAACAATTTAGCAACTTTTAATTTAATTTTACATTATTTTTTTGTACTTTAGAATAATAACTTAGCGTAGAAATGTCGTTGATCTGTATTGAAGCAATTCCTAAAGGGATGCCGGTGGGAATCGTGTTATATGGACCCTTCGCCACTGCCAACTATGCAAAAATATACTCTTTACCCGAGATTGCGAATAACGTATGAGCTATAGGGTTTTTTATTATTTTTATTAGAAAAGATAATACCATAATAAAACTTAATTTTAAGCAATAACGCTCACAATAATTGGTTATTGCTATTCTAGTTATTTTCAGTTACAACCACCATACGACGACCAAAATTATTATTGTTACTTATTTATGTACACCAATAATTATTAATCAAAATCGATTTTCCTTTTCTTTGGGGTTCAAAAACATTATTTTAGGCGACATTATATTCTTGTTACTAAGCATCTTAAGAAATACGCCAACACTTAGCTTATTTATGTGTTCAAAAGATAACTTACTTACCTACTTTGTTTGTGTTAGACCCAGAAGAGATTTAATTTGTTTTGTGATGTCTTATGTCTAAGCTTCTGTGAATCCACTTAAGGAAGTAAATTACAATGGTCCTTAGAAATAATGAGATACAAATAAGTACTTACGTAAAATAAAATGTTTCACAAAATTTTAACGTTTGCAAGCAATGATATTTAAAAGTATAGATATGTCATACCCTAACAAAACCAACGAAAAATATGTTCCGTACCCAGTGGCGGCACAATACACATAAACTAGTGAAAAGTAAGTAAGTTAGTTACTTTAAGTTAGTTTCGCGTCATAATTAGTACACTTTCTGTACACACAATATGACGGCATTTTTGCCTTTTATTTTTGTCATACGTCACGCTCGTTGCCTTGCTTGACGGAGACTAGTAGCAAAACATCCAATTTAGGTCGTTTTCGAGTCTTCAGATTGCCCGCGCTACAACATATCTGTACTTTTTTAAATATTAATTTTTGCAAGCATGTGTGATGTGATGTGTTCGCTGAAAAAGCTGATATTTAAATATATTTTTTTGATGCCTAGAACAAAATGAAAATTTGCTTTTGTATGGCATCATTGGCATCCACTACAAAGTTTTCCGAGTCTCCCATACAAAATCGATTTTTTATTTTGTTTTAAAATGAATTTTAATAATGTGGTAACGATAAAAAAAGGTATACCTTTTTTTGATGGGGAAGGCTGAAGGGGGAGGGTGTATAAATTACACACCCTCCCCCTTCAGCGCCATCTTAACTTAAGTTTTAGTTTTATAAGCTTATATTTATTTCAGAGAGGCACGATGTAAACTACTAATATTCGTCCCAATCCTCGAAGGGATGTCTCGCTTCACATGGCTTGAATCAACTATAAACCTACCCATACACCAGGGAGCATGCAGACTGCAAAATGGCAATAAAAAGAGATAGAGTTGTAAAGTTTAATGTCACATAACCTGTTGGGTTCAAGTACAGTTAAGTTTAAACTTAAATCGTGTGTTCAACATTGCTGCTTAGGGTTTTTGTTACGAGTTGGAGTGGCGCTGGGCTGTGAGTTAAACTTGGATTATTCCATAGTTATTAATATTTAATATGCCATGAAATGGTATTCCATTACATTTCATGGTAGAGTTTATTAAAGTACAGTTAACAGCATAACAGTTGAATATTTTGGAGTTTCAAAATTAATTATCATCCTCCGAGCCTTTTTCCCAACAATGTTGGGGTCGGTTTCCAATCTAAGATCATTATTTTACATGGAGCGAATGCCATCAGACCATCGCAACCTAGTTACTGGGTAATACTGACATTCGGAGGTTAAACCAGTACAGTTGTCAGACTATCGGGCTTCTGACTACTTCAAAATTAATAATAATACCTTTATTTTTATAAACGTATCGGTACAGTTTAACATAAGTACTAAAATAAGTGACTTCCAGATTACAGATACGTCGTCTCGAATGTTGCGTGGGAGACAAAGCAGCCTATCCCGAGCTGTGAATCAACCTGTGCTTCGGGTACTAGGTGATTGCTCCATTGCCGCACTAAAAACATTGTCCAGTATAGTGTAGTTTACCTGTTGCCTCTCTAGATGGCGTTATAAGGTCCCGCTGAATCGCGGTACGGTTTTGTTACAGGCAGTTCATGTGGTTCAAGGAATTTTTACTTTTAGTTAAGCTTGGTACATATATACTAATGTGACACATATAAATTAAATTGTTGGAACAGTGTTACCAGTAATAATAGAAAGTATCGCACCGAGTTTCCTTGAAAACCCAATTCAAACATTCTTAGTGCTCACATCAATCAAAGTAGAAATTTACAATTGAATCACTGGATTCCCAATTAGACATGGGTAACTCAACAAAAATGCGTGAGCTGCAGCTCAGCTCACGGTTCAGGTCAGTGAGCCGGAGCTGTGAACCGGCTCACAGATCAGCTCAATTTGTGTATCTGCCTACTTCGAGTTATGATTTGTGATGCGAGTCGCTGAGCTTAAAGACCGTTCGATCTGTTTGAGCTGCGCTCGCTCGCTGACTCTGCGACTCACCGCAGATCTGTCGCCGCTCCAGATCACCGGTTCAAATAGGTTTTTATCTATATAGACATCTTTTATCTTCCGTGCAACAAAAGTTGTCGCACAGATAGATACTATATTCTTTGAGCCGTGAGCTGCGTATTTTGTCATTGAGCTGCAGCTCAACAGCTCAAGCTTATTGATCTGTATATTTGAACCGGTTCTGAGCTGAGTTACACACCTCTATTCCCAATGATTCTCCAATTACCTAAAGTTGATGTTTACTTATCTTAACTTTTATAACACTTTCATAACGAATTGACTTTTTCGTCGTTACTTGTTAGCAAAAATAATAATTGGCGAGTTTTAATTATTCACATAACTATTGTTACGAGCTGAGGGTTCGTATATGGATAGAAAGCCAATCAACTGCGTAGAGAACACTTTATTACTGAACAATTACACTGAATCGCTTATTGACACACAAAGTTACTAGTTAAATCGCTCCGAATATCGCTTCGATGTTATCGCTTGTATCGCTTGATCCAAACTGAACTCCAACTGAACTTCACTGGCGCTGAGCCGTTTATATGGGCCGCGAGTCGTGGTACTAGAAAGTCCTCGAACGTCATCTATCCTTGTCATAAGATAACTCTTTCTCACTTGCACATTCTCGAAATAGAAAGTTCTCGAACCTCGTCGAACCTCATCTATCCTCTATCTCACTCACTCACTTCTAGAATGGAATGTTCTCGAAGCTTGTTGAATCTCGTCTATCCTTGTCTTATATTAGCTCTATTCTGCTCACTCTTTTCCAGAAGGTTCTTCGTCTATCCTTGTCTGCTATTTAGCTCTGTCTCGCTCACTCTTCAACAATTTTACATGTAGGTGTCAAATGGCCATAAGGGGTTCTGAAAACGCCTGAAAACTGGTTTTTCAGGAAATGTCGGCATCGGATTTGTTGGCTCCTAAAACGGCCTGAAAACATGTTTCAGGCACCTGAAAACGACGGCAACTTACTCAAAATTTCGATTCTTTAGTATGTGATAGAGCCTTCTCTGATACGAACTGAAAATGCATTTCAGTTTGCTGAAAACGTCTCTAAGGCCAGGAAAATCGAGGTTGAAGTATTTCAGTCCGCTCTGCTTAACCCTCCGTCGTAATCTATTTTGGAACTTTCAATTACTTTTGATCAAATCAAATCAAATATTTATTTGCTTTTAAATATGGTTACAATTCTATAGTTTAGCATATTTTTTCATAACAAAATGACATGCAAATA
Organism: Asteroscopus sphinx; assembly: GCA_949699075.1. Classification (NCBI taxonomy): domain Eukaryota; kingdom Metazoa; phylum Arthropoda; class Insecta; order Lepidoptera; family Noctuidae; genus Asteroscopus; species Asteroscopus sphinx. The sequence goes on from OX453025.1 coordinate 2,670,101, forward strand.
TTCACAATAAAATTATAAATAGATGAATGTGTTGATATTACTTACATAATAAGTAGTACACACATTGGATTCCAAAGCATCTTACTCTGTTGTCTGCGGGGCTACACTGGTTTTAGAATTGTCCCTTTCCAACAAATGGCAAATTGCGCGTGTAAGAACAGAGGGGAATGTATTTTTTAGATTTTTGTATAGATCTTGGCGAATAAACTTGTAAATCCACGATCTTGAAGTGTATAAGACCTATCTAATTCGCAAAAAATAATAAGAACACAATTGGGATTTCCGAATGCCAAGCAAAGTGTTGCAAAAACAGTTATTACTTTAGAAAATAAATCTATCGAGGAAATTGTATTGAACCACTAGAAAAAAATCTAGTAAAAAAATATATTATAAAAACATATCTATACTTTAATATATCACTGATAATACTTAACAGACAGAATATATTTGATAGCAAAACTAAATTTCTGCATAAATAACTATTTCTACCCACAACATTTTATCTGACCTATTCCAAAACCTAGGTATATACCTATTACCTACCTAAGAGAATTTCATTCACACCATTAAGCAACTAGAAATTTTCAATATATAGGGCACCCGAGCGTATCAATTTTCCGACTTACCGAAAAAGATTACCCGCTGACACCAGCCCGTATAACTTGATACGCGGAAAAATAGAGAACCAGTTACCAAACAGCGCCGCCACGAGGTGTCAGGATATGTTGGGTACATATACTTTTTTATTTGCTGACAAGCCGAACCGAGCAATTTTCGCACAAATATTTTATTAGATGTGTATTGCTTATTTTATTAGACGTGTATTGCTTATTTTTTTAGCTTATATGTTTTGTTAAGTGACAGGCTCATTATACACAATATGTAACAAATACCCCGTTGTTCCTTTGAGGTACGTTATCAGAATCGACATTCATACGTAAGAACACAACTCATTTGGAAAAACTCTTCAATAATCAAATATTAAATCATTATTAATTGTAAAACGAAAGTGATATTATCACTACTAAGCTACGCAATATCTTCTCGTCCAAAATACCGCAGTGTCTCAAGACGAAAGTCTTTGACCAGTGTGTGTTGCCAGTAATACGGTACTTACGGTACTGAAACGTGGTCGCTCACAGTGGGCCTGATTAGAAGGCTCAAAGTCACTCAAAGGACAATGGAGAGGGCTATGCTCGGAGTGTCCCTACGTGATCGAATCAGAAATGAGGAGATTCGCAGGAGAACGAAAGTAACCGACATAGTTTAGACAGTTTTTCCAAATGATTTGTGTCCTTACGTATGAATATCGATTATGATAACTTACCTCACAGGAACAACAGGGTTTTTGTCACATGTTGTAGATACATTCGTGGTAATTTATCCAGTCTGTTTTTATATTTCAGGCCTACGTACAGGTAGACATACAACGACATAAATACATTACCCTCTTTCTGGGGCACTTGGGTAATAAAAACCAGTATGTAGAACCTGTTTTTATGAAACTTCATACTAGGTTGGTTCTGCTTATAAAATCTAAATATACTAATATACATCACTAGATATACCCACGGCTTCAGCCGTGTACAATATAATATAGCCTATGTTACTTTTGGAGAAAGGAGAGGCCAATAAAATCTCGTCCAAATGGCCAAGTTGACACGGTTTAATTTTGTTAATTTAAATAAATAAATATTTTTGGGACATTTTTTACACAGCACCATCTAGTCCCAATCTAGCAGAGCTTGTGTTATGAGTACTAGACAATGGATATAATACATATATAGTTTTATTTTTGTAAATACATACTTATAATACGTAAGAAACACTAAGACCAACACAAACACTTATGTTCATCACACAAATATTTGTGTCCTGTGGGAATCGAACCCGACCCTCAAACCACTAGACCACAGACGTCGTCAAAAAAATCAAATCAAACCTTTCCTCTAAACAAACGCAAAAATCTTTCCTCTTTATAGTTTAGTTTATAAATGCGAAAGTATGAATGTTTGTTTGTTTGTTCTTCAATCGTACTGAAACGACAGAATGAATTTTGATGAAACTAAGTACACAGATAGACCATAATCCGAATGAACACATTTTTTATGTAAGGAAGAAACGAAACTGAAACGTGGTCGCTCACAATAGGCCTGATAAGAAGGCTCAAAGTCACTCAAAGGGCAATGGAGAGGGCTATGCTTGGAGTGTCCCTGCGTGATCGAATCAGAAATGAGGAGATTCGCAGGAAAACGAAAGTAACCGACATAGCCCGAAGAATTGTCAAACATAAGTGGCAGTGGGCAGGGCACATTGCTCGCAGAACGGATGGCCGATGGGGCAGTAAAGTTCTGGAGTGGCGACCGCGTACTGGAAGGCGCAGCGTGGGTAGGCTCCTCACAAGGTGGACCGACGACCTGGTGAACGACGCGGGAATCCGCTGGATGCGGAAGGCCCAGGACCGGTCGTTGTGGTGATGCTTGGGGGAGGCCTATGTCCAGCAGTGGACGTCTTTCGGCTGAAATGATGATGATGATGATGATGTAAGGAAGATACACATTTTCAAGGGATGCACAATAACATCTTTCTGTGATAAACAGAATTATATGCGGGCGAAGCCGCAGGGATAGACTTGTAATATTTAGACTTGACATTTTTAGGGAAAATTTTAAAAACAAATCAATGACTCAAACAGCTTTTTCCCATGAAAATTCTTTGTTTTTGACTTCATGTACTCGTATACAACGTGTCCCAGAAATCAACGTCAAGCCGAAAACGGGCAATAGGCCAAGTCGTGACAGTCATTAGAAAAATATAAAAAAAAATCTTGGTCATGTACTTTTCAAATTTTATGGATTCAAAAATAAATCTCAAAAAGTGACACGCTGTGATGATTTTTCAAGTCCTGTGACTACAAATATTAACTTTCCGTCAGTTTTTTTTCTGTGACGTAACCACGAATAACCCTTCTGTAAATTACAGTTAAAAGGTAAAACATAACTACCACATTTTTAAATAAAATGTTAGATTTTTGCCCAACATTGAATTAAAAATTATTACATCACCCAACTTTAACCGCGTGTAGTATAAAAAAAATGTATAACACTATTTTGGCAAGTAACTTTAAAAGATGGTGCGTTTAGTCTGGATTCCAAAATGGTATGCAACTTACTAATTGCTACTTCTTAATTGAGGAAAAAAAAAAAAATGTTGGTTTTAGGTGCGTTTGAAATAAAATTCAGTTGTTGGATTTCTTTAGTTATAATTTTTATTAAATCAGATTTACCGAGAGTTATGTTGGGGGCAGACCGGAGGAGCTTTTAAAAATACACGTGTTTCCCTGACGAAGGTGTATTAGCAACTGCCTGATATAATACAATTTTGCTTATAGCTATGCTTATCTCTAAGTATAGGATTACACATAGTTTTAACTAAACTAGGGGCTTAGCCTACATAACTCCTCCCTTCCAAGAAAGCTGCGTATGGTGGATACAGGCTCGCAGGAACTTGGCTGCACGTGCGAAGCTCGTTGCGGCAGGGTTTCTGTGGGCGGCTCCGACAGACGCGGCGTGGTGACCATCTCGATGTCAGGCTGAGTCCGAGGGCGCTTGCACCGGATAGTCTTCCATCGTTTGTATGCGACGTAAGCTGCGCATACTAATATTACTATTAATAATATGACTGAAGTCCAGCTTGGTCGACTGCTTATACTGTAGTCTGGATCGGGCGTGATGTTTATGTCTCGCGCTTGTGTGGCGAGCGAATGCAATTCGTCTAGTTTAATGTGTTCTAGATGAATGTTTGTGACAGTAATATTTGTTTCAGGTAAATCTATTCTTGGTAATGGTAAAGTTTCCTGAATAATTATATTGCTATGATGCGTTTGTAGCACTTGTCCGCCTATGTTGAACTTGCAGTGTTCGGTGGTGGTCAGCAGGTATGTACCTATTACTTTCTGATAACGGTTGTTATCGCCGCAGGTTGTTTTCAGGATATCTTCCTTCGGGACGATGGCTAGCCAGGTATTTTCATGAATCCTGTCTATCTTGGTGTTTGCGATGGGTACCTTAGCTATCTCGCAGTTGGTTGCAGGTATGTGCCGTATAGTTTGCACGACACAATCAGGATGCTCGTGAACATCTTGTAGTTGAAGATGCTTACAGATGTGGAGACCGTCAGTGATGCGCTGGCAGGGCTCGTGAAGGTAAGTAAACTTATCATTACTCAGTATTAGGATAGGAGACTTGGGTATACGGGTAAGGTTTTTATCATTAGGAATAGAATACAAGTGTAATAAATCATAGGTAGTAGGGCTTATGATTGGTATTTCTAAAATAAAGGTAAGTGCAGTTAAAGTACTATATGCTTTAACGGTTATACTTTTTTCTAATAAATGCATGTTTTCTCTTCTAGCTTCTAATGGTAGTTTGTAGTCTCTTTCTATCTTAATTAATTCTGATAATAAGTAAACTGGTTCTATGATGCTTGGGTGTAAAATGCCCATTGATGCAAAAGTGACAGCTGTTTCCAGTGTGCTAACTTTATCATATATCTGCTGCAAGCTGTTTTCTAATTGAATGTGGATATGGAGAATGTCAATGCGGGAAGATAACGATGTTAAGTTGCTATTAATATTATTTATGTTCGTACATAACATATCTAAATTTCTTTGAACTTTATTTAAGTTTTCTGTATATTCTTCTATGTATTGTTTCATTAAACTAATACTATTTTTCTGACTATTTCCTAATATGTATGTATTTTTCCTTAATTTCTCTATTTCGCTCTCAAATCTCTGAGCATCGTTATCATCTAAGTTTCCACTAATTGACTTAATTACAGTGCCTAATCCGTTGATTAGTCCTCTCTTAGACCTAACTGTATTCCTAGGTAATATATAAAAGAACTTATTGTCTATTAAATCTATCATATATCTAAATTGTTCGCGATGGACGTAACGTTCCGCGTAAGTAGGTCTTGAGTTTTCTATCAAAACTATTTTGTAATATAAACGAATTGTTTCCTTAAATATACTATATAAGTAACTAACGTTATACGTGCAAACTAGGTTGTACGTGTCTATTCTATGTACTATCTTAGCTTCTCGTAGTACTAACAGGCCATCTTCGTTCTGTACCGGCTGTACTAAGACGTCTGTGATTGCGTGGGCGCTGCCGATGGCGGCGAGCCACACGACGATTCTGTAATTTGAGAATGTCGTCTGAGTAATCGATTGTGAACTCTAATCGATTTGGCATTAACATGTTTTCCTACTATTTCTAGTATATTATTAGGATGTACATGTATGACTGTATACGGTCCTAAGTATCTCGGTTCTGTCTTTTTACTTCTACTTGACTTGGCTACCTGCTTATATACCTTGTCACCTACCTTGAAGATTGGGACTTCACTACCTAAATTAGCTTTTGTTATGACCTTTTCTTTATCAGTCGATAACTTTAATGCAACAAGTTTTTGCGCATTTTCCATTAATCTTTTATGCTTTTGTACGTAATCTTGATAAAATTCCTGAGTGTAAAATAACTCTAAGGGGTTTCTACTATTCGTATGTCCGTATAGTAATTCGAATGGAGTGAAACTCGTAGCAGTATGGATAGTGTTATTGTATGCTATAATTGCGTTACGCATGAGTGTGTTTATATCGCTTTTATCCGTAAGCTTTTGTAGTCTTATTAATTCGCCAATGGTAGAATGAAATCTTTCTATCGGAGAGTTTGAATTCGGATTATAAGGCGTTGTAAAATGCAATGTTATTTTATGCATAGCACATATTTCCCTAATTACCTCATTATCGAATTTATGATCCGAGTCCGTTGTGATTTTACTTGGAATTCCGATTATTGATAATATTTGTAATAATGATTCGGCTACATGTATACTAGTAGTCGCTTGTAAAGGGACTGCTTGCGCATATTTACTGAAGTTATCTATTAATGTTAGGAATGTTGAACCATCAGAACTATATAAATCCATGTACATATGTTCCATTGGTTTAACAGGTGTTTCTGTTAACGCTAACGGCGGTCTTAACGGATTTCGTTCGTATTTAGCCTTCAGACATGTTTCACATTCGTTAATGAATTTTTGAACACTAATTAACATATTTGTCCAATGATAATTTTTCCTAATTTTATTATAAGTTTCTTGAATTCCGCGGTGAATGGTTTTTCCTTCATGATACTTTTTTATGATAGATAGTTGTTCTGATTTTTCGTGAACTAATGTGACTCTAGTGAGACAACGATATAATTTCGGTCCGCGTTTATCAAAAACGTTACTGTAAACTTTATTAAATAAGGGAAATAATTCCTCATCATAAAAATATATATAAAACTTCCTATCTGCTATTGTATGATCTCTCAAAAATCTAATTATTTCATTTTCGGTATTATTTATTGGTATAAATACGTGCTTTATAGTAAAGTTATTTTTAGATTTATCTTCAATTCTATATTCAGTTCCGGGCGAACTTCTAACATGAAACTGTTTTAACTGCCTGTCAATTGCGTCGAGACTATCAGGTATCTTGTTCGTAGTGATGTCTGAGTCGACGATGTCAGGTGTAGTTGGTAACTCTAACAACGTTCTTATATCTATTGAGCTAGGGTCCAAGTTAGAAATATCTGTTGGTTGTTGAGATATAATACCTTCTAATTCTGAACTAACCGTGGGAATTTCGCTAGTGCAAGGTTGCAATGAGTCAATTTCGTTATTAATATCAATTTGAGGGTCAGTAGACGTACTGGGTTGTGGTGAATTTAAAGTATTTATTTTTACTCGAGATAATGCGTCTGCATTCGTATTGTATTTACCCTTTTTGTATATAATTTGATAATCATATTCTTCTAAACGTAGGCGCCAGCGTGTGAGTTTTGAATTTGGGTCCTTTAGATTCATTAACCATGTAAGCGGTTTGTGATCTGTATAGATTGTAAATTTCCTACCGTATAAATAGGGACGGAAATATTTAGTTGCCCAAATAATTGCTAATAACTCTCTTTCAATAGTTGAATACCTAGTTTCGGTGTCTGATAATGTTCGCGACGCGTATGCTACGGGTTTGTCTGATCCTACTATACCTTGCGATAACACAGCTCCTATAGATACATCAGATGCATCTGTAGTTAGTATGAACGGCTTGTCGAAGTCTGGGTACTGTAATACCGGGTCTTTGCATAATACTTGTTTGGCTTTATTGAATGACTCTATAAACTCCGGACTATGCACAATTTTAACGTTTTTCTTTAAACATTTAGTCATGGGTTTTGTTAATTTTGCTAGATCTGGTATAAATTTTCTGTAATAACCTAAAAGTCCTAAAAATGATTTGATATCTTTCTGAGTTTTGGGAATAGGGTATTTTTTAATTGCCTTTATTTTTTCTTCATTAGGCCTTACACCATCTTGTGTTAAGATGTGACCTAAATAACCGACTTCTTTCTTCATAAATTCTGACTTGTCTAGTTGAACCTTGAAGTTGTGTTGTTTTAATCTTTCAAAAACACGTTTTAATTTAAGGATGTGTTCCTGTAAACTAACTGAATATACTAATATGTCATCTAAATATACTGCGCATGTATCTGTTAACAAATCTCTTAAAATATTATTCATTAGGCGTTGAAAAGTGCTAGGAGCATTTTTCAGACCAAAAGGCATTCTAAGGAATTCGTAATGGCGATCTGTAGTGAAAGCTGTTTTTTCAACGTCAGCTGGTGACATTTCCAACTGATGATAACCAGATGCTAGGTCTATGGTACTAAAATACTGAGCTCTTCCTAATTTATCTAAAATTTCGTTAATGTTTGGAATCGGGTATTTATCATCTACTGTACGTTCATTTAACTTCCGATAGTCTACAACTAGCCTCCATTTGGTTTGGCCTGACGCGTCAGTCTTCTTAGGGACTAAGTGCACAGGACTAGACCAAGGTGAAACACTTTCTTGAACAATACCTTTTTCTACTAAATTATCGACTTGTTTCTGTATTTCTTGTTGTATACACGGGGGACGTCTATAATTTTTCACGTAAATTGGCGTATCATTTGTTAATCGTAATGAATGTTTAACCGAATGAGTAAAAGTTAAAGGTAAGTTTTCCGAATAAAATATGTCTCGATATTGGAAACAAAGTTTTTGTAATTCCCGTTTTTCCTCACTATTCAAATGATTTAATCTAATTCGTTTTAAATTTTCTTTTAGTTCTGAATCTACATCAATAATTTTATTTTGATTTAATTTAATATTATTTATAAATTTCCGTTTAATAGAAATGTTGTGTATAATAACATCTATTGAAGTTTTCTGCGTATATAATTTCCTACTTGAGTAATCTAAACGACAACCTAATAAGTCTAATATGTCGCTTCCAATTAAACCATTAAATTGTTCATTGAAGTCTACAATCAGAAACTTATGCACGACATGCGATCCGAATATGTCTGGCAACGGAATGTATGCTACTTTCTCATGGTACGATCTACCGTGTGGGGTCGTTATGGTGTAAGGTTCATCTTTTATGTAGAACTCGTATCGAGTGTCCGACGTAATGTTTGAGCTTATCAGCGAATGAGTAGCTCCTGTGTCGATGAGAAATTTACCACCTAACTCTTTTATATTTATGTACGGTAATCTATCTAATATGTACTCACAATCCTGAACGTTATTTATGTATTTTCCTGAAATATCGTTTCTAGGTAAAAATCCTGAGGAATGTCCTCCTGCTCTACTTCCGGGTCTACGGCGTAGGCGTCGTAGTCGTCTACGTGGCTACGATCTTCCTCGCTGGATAAATTGTTTAGACGTTTATTTATTGGAACTAATGCCTTACTATGGCTATTATTAGGCTCTAATTTTATAGGACGGTTGTTTTGGCTATTATTTGTACTGGTGCTGAGCGAATCTAACGGACGTTGTTGGTTCGGACGGTTATAACTATTGTTATAAGGTGGGTTATATTTAATTTGCGGTTTAAGTTGTTGCGGTATATGATAAGATTGTTTATATTCCGGACGTTTAACTCTAAACTCCTCTTGTCTGGCTAATGCAATAGCTTTAACCAACGTTGTGGGTTTATTAATCCTAACTCCTAATCCGATGTTATATTCTAAATTATCTACGAATATATCTATTGCGATCGATTGATAATAACCGCTCTCTCTATTTGCAGCTATTCCGACTCCGCAAAGTGAATCTAATAGGCTCTGAATTCGTTTACCGAATTGCTCGCACGATTCTGTTCTATTTTTAGTACAACGAGTTAGTTCTTGCAGCAATTGAACTTCGGTGCGGTGTTCACCGAAACGATTGATTAGTGCTGTCCTAATCGACGACCAATCCTCAATATCCACTTCCAATGAAATGGCTTCCAGAGCTTTCCCTGAAATTTTGTTTCTTATCAGGCAAATTACAATGGGATCCTTACCTTCAATCCCGTAAGTTGTTAACAAACTTTCCACACTTCTTACGTAAAAATTGAGAGATTTATTGTTTCCATCATATGTGGGAACCAATTTATTTATTAACTCATAGTTTGGTTTTCTTGACTCGACCATTGATGCGGCAGCGGCTAAATCCACTAAAGGATTTCCTGCGCTTTGCTGCATTTTTCACCTCCTTTCACAACTTATTTACTAACAAATAAAAACACAAGGAATCTGCCAATCGATGTTAAATCGACAGATCTACAGACGGCGTTTGCGCTGAGAATGTATTAGGCTCGAACTAATACACGCACTACGTCGTTCAAGCAAATGCCCTATAAATAAGTATATATATAATATATTATGGATAGGACATAGACGGGATACTGAGCAGCGAAAAAGTTTGATCTCACCTCCAGAGTTCCATCTGCTTGTGAGTTGCTGGTTTCTGCTCTCGATCTTCGATCTGCTGGTAGGTTCTCAGGATAGACGGCACCGGCACGTGCAGAGTTGTATGCAGTTTCACCGAAAAGAGTCTTTGTACAGAGTTTGATGTACGCGGAAATCTTCTATATACCGACTATCCTACCGACTGCGCCAGTTATGTTGGGGGCAGACCGGAGGAGCTTTTAAAAATACACGTGTTTCCCTGACGAAGGTGTATTAGCAACTGCCTGATATAATACAATTTTGCTTATAGCTATGCTTATCTCTAAGTATAGGATTACACATAGTTTTAACTAAACTAGGGGCTTAGCCTACATAACTCGAGTTTACATTAAATGTTCAAACTGTTTGCCTTCAGCTGCACATTAATAAATTCTCGATGATCGGGATAACGCTCAGCATTTGGGTATCTCTTACGATACATTCTTGCTGTAGCATTGGCGTTGCATAAGATTTCTCCATAAATGAGATGCATGTTGGCGTATTCCTGTGCGGTGTATCGAGATGGCATGATAACAAACTACACAAAACACGGGATTACGATTAAAACAAGTCCGGGGTCGTCAGAAACAGTGCAGATCACAATGCAAATGAAGTCCAATAAATAATAACATTTGTAAGTACGAAGTCACTACAAATACAAAAAGATGCTTAGTAAACGAAAGAGCGTAACGTGCTGCTGTATTGCACAATTTACCTAACGCATCCTTGTTTCGCCAGAGTGGCGTCTCTACCTGTTTCACTCACACAGACGAAATTATGTGTCAATCCGTCTCGCTCTTAGATAAAAGTAGCGTCACTATCTATCTCGTAAGAGATACCCAAATGCTGAGCGTTATCCCGATCATCGAGTATTTATTAATGTGCAGCTGAAGGCAAACAGTTCGAACATTTAATATAAACTCGGTAAATCTGATTTAATAAAAATTATAACTAAAGAAATCCAACAACTGAATTTTATTTCAAACGCACCTAAAACTAACAAATATTTTTTTTTCCTCAATTAAGAAGTAGCAATTAGTAAGTTGCATACCATTTTGGAATTCAGACTAAACGCGCCATCTTTTAAAGTTACTTGCCAAAATAGTGTAGTACATTTTTTTTACACTACACGCGGTTAAAGTTGGGTGATGTAATAATTTTGAATTCAATGTTGGGCAAAAATGTAACATTTTATTTAAAAATGAGGTAGTTATGTTTTAACTTTTAACTGTAATTTACAGAAGGGTTATTCATAGTTACGTCACAGAAAAAAAACTGACGGAAAGTTAATATTTGTAGACACAGGACTTGAAAAATCATCACAGGGTGGCACTTTTTGAGATTTATTTTTGAATCCATAAAATTTGAAAAGTACATGACCAAGATTTTTTTTTATATTTTTCTAATGACTGTCACGACTTGGCCTATTGCCCGTTTTCGGCTTGACGTTGATTTCTGGGACACGTTGTATAAAATACTAGCCTTTGCCCGCAGATTCACCAGCGTAATATTCAAAATTCGGTTTATCACATATACAATGTGTTATTGAAACAACTGAAAACCTCTTAAAGGGGTCATTGTACTCAGCATTATAAACAACTTTTACTATGAGACCAACCATGAAATCGCGAAAAAAAACAGTTGCTCCCTATATTTGTCGATTTATGTGAACACAAATGTTATGCTGTATGTGCTGATTTTCTTTTCGCGATTTCAAGGTTGGTCCCATATTAAAAGATGTTCATACTGGTGAGTACAATGACTCCTTAATAGGTTATCAGTTGTAGACGTTATTGTGCATTTCTCCTTTATCTTCCCGGGATAAAAAGTAGCCTATACAACGTGTAACTAAAATTACTGAAAACCTCTTAAAGGCTCATAGAACTCTTACTATGGTACCAACCCTAAAACCACGAAAAAATATATGTCCTACATTTGTGTCCATGAATCGACAAAATTTAGGGAACAGCTGATATTTTTCGCGATTTCAGGGTTGATCTCACAGTAAAAGTTGTTAATTCTGATGAGTACAATGACCCCTTAAGAGGTTTTCAGTTATTTCGATAACATATTGTATATTAATCAGGGTTATGGTTTAACGGCGGCTGTCGTTGTGGTGATGTTTGGGGGAGGCCTATGTCCAGCAGTGGACGTTTTGTTTTAATTTTTTTATAATAAATATTTTTGGGACATTTTTACACAGCACCATCTAGTCCCAAACTAAGCAGAGCTAGTGCTATGGGTACTAGACAATGGACATTATACGTATATACTTTTTTTTGTTATAAATACATACTTATAATACATAAGAAACCCAGACCAACAACAAACACTTATGTTAATCACACAAATATTTGTGTGCTGTGGGAATAGAACCACGACCTCGTGATCAGCAGTCCGAACCTCGAACCACTAGACCACAAACGTCGTTGTCTTTCGGCTGATATTATGATGATGATGGTTTAACGGCGCGCCAACTTTATCCAAATCCTTTCAGCCGTTTTAGCGTGATTGAAGGACAGACAAACAGATAAAAAAACAAACAAACATCCATACTTTCGCATTTATGATATTAGTAGGCAACGGATTACGTGAAACATGTTTCACAAAGGCGATGTTAAATATAGAATGAGCAGGTGTTGTGTATTTTTTTATTCAGAACGTCTAAAAAAACGTAGCATTTTAGCTTTTGTTTTTATTGAATCTGAATAAAATGACACGTGATATGACGTGAAAAAAGATACGAAAAATATTAAGAAATGTTTTCTTATGTTAATAGGTAAATGAAAATACCATCTCAACTTGCTCGCAAAATATTTTTGCTTCATACATGGGCCTACTTAGATATTGAAACTGCTTTAAAAAAGTTGAGTTTTTTATAATATGGCGCTTTTAGTCAGTGCTTACAATATTCGTGCTTTCCCTTCATAAAATACGGGTACGGGTGCCGGTGAAATTACAATCGAATGAGACTTTCCATCTTCTCAGTTTGGCGACCGCGATTTGAAATACCATTTAGGCATCGGAATTTAGCCTAGACTATTACCTAATTAGTCCCCACAAGGTGGACCGACGACCTGGTGAACATAACATCATAACATAACATCACGCCTGTATTTCCCCGAAGGGGTAGGCAGAGGTGTATAGTACACCCACATTTCGCCAGTTATGTTATAGTCCCATGTAATAGGGGGCGAGCCTATTGCCATTAACCGGGCACAAATCCATACTCCGGGCTGCTACTGAGAATTTCCTAATTAAAAAACCCAATAACACTGACTTGGTGAAGGTCACGGGAATCCGCTGGATGCGGAAGGCGCAGACTGGTCGTTGTGGCGATGCTTGGGGGAGGCCTTTGTCCAGCAGTGGACGTCTTTTGGCTGAAATGATGATGATTACATAATTAGCTATACCTAGCGGTTACCTTTGCCCATAACAACTTCAATACCATGAAGTTGGTAGCAAAGGTAACCGCATAACATCAGGTTGGCCTTTAGCTCGCTTTGACACACTACGCCACGAAAAAAAAATTGATTTGTACTGTTTTTTTTTTTTTGATTGGTTATTGGATAGTTATGGTACTAAAAAGGTTAAGAAACCTGAAACTATTTGTTTTGGGTGTATTGATAATTAATTAAAATTATCATTAAAAGTCACAATTTACTATTAACATAACTACGAGATTACTCGGAGTAGAACCGGAGTGACCGACATAGCTTGTAGGATCAGTAAGCTGAAGTGGCAGTGGACTGGACATGTCTGTCGAAGGACCGATGGTCGCTGGAGCAGACGAGTCCTTGATTGGAGACCGTGAATCGGCAAACGCAGCGTACGGCGCCCCCAGCCAGGAGGACCAACGACCTGAAGACCGTGGCTGGGAGGGACTGGATGCGGAAGGCAGAGGAGCGAGTGCTGTGGCGCAACTTGGGAGAGGCCTTTGACCAACAGTGGACTGCGAAAGGCTGAGTTGATGATTAACATAACTCCTTTTAAACCTTGAAAAATGCGAAATTAAAAATAGAAATAATTTTGATACAAATGCTACTTTATAAATAGGATAGAAAAGCAGAAAAATACACGTTTTCCCCTGATTTTTTATCTTAAAATAAAAATGCCCCTTACGTCTATTGACGTCATTATACCGGAAAAAAAATCACACACTCAGTTGGTTCATCACATAAAATTGACATTTACTATGAAACACCAAACTATTACACAAATCCAGCATATCTTGGCCCACGGCAAAACAGAGAACTACATCTGAATTACTGAGTTTGATATCATGTTTGCAGTTTTCTTGGCAAGTGGCGCTGCCGTGAAGAATCAAGATATAGTGGTCGTGGAGATTTACTAAGTCCTCGATGAGAGTTTGATGGTATACGGTGCATAAATACCAGGTTTTATTATTTCACTGATTATATTTGATGAGGACAGATAGAAGGCCAGGGCAATCAAAATAACAGAGTAATAATAATATTTATAATCATAAATTATAAAGTTGATGAGCTTTGGGAAAAATATAGTTTATTTTAAGTTTTAAATTGCTTGTTTATTTTTAAAATGTCAACTATTTTGTGGTGTGAGCTTCATTAATGTACCCATCTCATAAAGTCACCCACACTCTATCGTGTAGGTGTAAAGCATGTGGAATTCAATTAAATTTGAGAGGTATCTACTTCTCCGCCAAATAGTGATGCTTGCATTGCTGTGTTTCGGTCTGAAGGGTGCCGGTGAAATTACAATCACATGAGACTTTCCATCTTTATTTCAGTTTGGCGAACCGACTTGCGGTACCATTTAGGCAACAGCCGAGGTGGTATTGTAGTTGTTATGGGAAAAGGTAACGGTGTAACATCAGGTGGGCCTTTAGCTCGTTTCGCCATTTTTCACTATAAAAAAACACGGTTTTCATAGCGGCTTGATGCTTGGTTTTCTGCATTCACACACACATATGAAACAACTAGCCTTTGCCCGCGGCTCTTCCTGTGCATAATGTGGTGTATCACAAGAAGACGTTATCACGCTACCTTCGTGAACTGTTTAACTGTTTTTTTTTTTTTTTTTTTTTTTTCTGTTTTTTTTTTTGACGACCTCTGTGGTCTAGTGGTTCGAGTGTCGGACTGCTAATCACGAGGTCGTGGGTTCGATTCCCACAGGACACAAATATTTGTGTGATGAACATGAGTGTTTGTGTTGGTCTGGTTGTTTCTTATGTATTATAAGTATGTATTTACAACAAAAAAAAAGAAGGTATATATGTATTATATTCATTGTCTACTACCCATAGCACAAGCTCTGCTTAGTTTGGGACTAGATGGTGATGTGTAAAATGTCCCAAAAATATTTATTTATTTATTTTTATTTTTATCTTCCCGGGATAAGAATTAGCTGTAGGTTAATCCGGGGTTTTTGTCTATCTGTGTACCAAATTTCATCCAAATGAAATAAACAATACAATACAAATCCTCTTTATTGCACAACAAGATTATATTAATTTCTTAAATAACTACTTATGCGCTAGTGTACAACTGGTGGTCTTATCGCTCCACGGCGATCTCTTCCAGACAACCATTGAATGGACTGGAATGTCATGGAAGAGACAAAGGGTAGTTACCGGTGCACTTAAATAATATCGGAAACTTAACTAATTAAACTAAATTAAAACTAACTAACTTAGCTAGTAAAAAAAAAAAAAGCCATAATATACATACATGTATTATCCTCTATAACATCATAAACTAACAGTCATCCATACTTTCGCATGTTTATAATATTAGTAGGATTTATCATACACATTGTACACAGAAAGGTCCCGGTTGTCATACGAATATCTATGGCAGTCGTTAGGGGTAGTCAGAAGCCTGAAAGTCTGACAACTGGTCTAACCCCCGAATGTCAGTATTACCCAGTAACTGGTAACATCTGGCTACAGAAAAAACAACAAACAACACAATACAACAACAACACAACAGAACACAACAGAACAGGAACAGGAAGCTGACTCCAATATAATTGGGAAAAAGGCTCGGAGGATGATGATGATTGTACACAGAAAGTTAAAAAAACCTGTTTAGAAAAATACAAGTCGTCATCCTCCGAGCCTTTTCCCAATTATATTGGGGTCGGCTTCCAGTCTAGCCAGATGCGGCTGAACATCAGTATTTTACACGGAGCGACTGCCATCAGACCCCCGCAACCCAATTACTGGGTAATACTGACATTCGGAGATTAGACCAGTTGTCAGACATTCAGGCTTCTGACTACCCGTAACGACTGCCATAGATATTCGTATGACAACCGGGACCGACAGCTTAACGTGCTCTCCGAGGCACGGAGGGGTCTCGATGTGTAACGAAACGGTCACCCATCCACAGACTGACCGCGGCAAGTGCAGCTTAACCTTGCAGATCGTACAATCCGCGCAGTCGTTGCATCGCTACGAGCCCCTTTAGAAAAATACAAGTACTACTGCTTATTTCTAAAGAAATCTGTTCCAGCAGATCTCAGAGAGGAGATTATGTAAAAAAAATTAGACAGTGTGATTTGTCATAGTTCAATTAAGGACACTTCGTTATAGAAATATTACAAAAAGTCCAAAGACTGCCTCGTTGGTCTAGTGGTTGCAAGCGCGCGACTGCGGAGAGTGGGGTCCTGGGTTCGATTCCCGGGTCGGGCAAAGTGTTATTGGGTTTTTTCAATAGGAAATTCTCAGTAGCAGCCCGGAGTCTGGATTTGTGCCCGGTCAATGGCAATAGGCTCGCCCCTATTACATGGGACTATAACATAACTGGCGAAATGTAGGTGTACTATTAGACCTCTGCCTACCCTTTCAGGGAAATACAGGCGTGATGTTATGTGATGTTACAAAAAGTCACACATTCTACGACTTAAATCAGCAAAGTAATTAAATAATAATATAAAATAAACGATAAACCTGAAAATGTTTTGAATCGACGTATTCTAACTTTTAACCAAAACTTCGACATACTCGTAAAACGCTCCTCTATAAACTGTTTTTCATTACCGGCACTCCATCAAGCCGTTACTGCCTAAAATCACGAAAAACCAAACATCCTCAATCACACAGATTTAGTATTATTGTGTGAAATAAAACTCAGTATATTTTTACGAGTTTCGTTTTTTAGGGTTCCGTACCCGAAGGGTGACAAACTGGACCCTATTACTCTCGCTACGCTGTCCGTCCGTCCGTCACAATCGGCAATCACCTGATCACTACTTATGGATATAATCGTTACTTGAGTATCGGTCTTATTCCAATACGGTAATTATAAACTTCTCTTCAACAACATAACACACGAATATAACATCACTCTCTTAATAACATGCGTTTCATCTCTTCTCATCATCACATGCCCAGACCAACACAAACGATTTCCTTGCTTTTTTAGGGTTCCGTACCCGAAGGGGCCAAACGGGACCCTATTACTCTCGCTGCGCTGTCCGTCCGTCCGTCCGTCCGTCCGTCTGTCTGTCACAGGGCTGTATCTTTTGAACAGTAATAGGTAACCGGTTGAAATTTTCTCAGAATATGTGTTACTATGAGGTGTATCACGACAAATACTAAAAACAAAAAAAGTCTAAAACCAAAGGGGGTACCCATACAATAAAACCTCAAAAAACATGCATTTTTTTCAACGTTTTTGTTCCTACTTTATCTTCAAAACGGTAATGTATACCAGCTTCAAACTTGGACAGATTATAGTGCATATTATGTAGTTTAGCAACAAATACTAAAAATAAGACAAACATAGACATAATTATGTGGTGGTACCTGCGTAAGAAAGACATGCAAAAATTGTCTTTTAATAAACTCTCGTAAATTAAATCAGTTTTTATTGGGTATCAGGTCGTTCAGAGGTACGGAACCCTTACTGCGCGAGTCCGACTCGCACTTGGCCGGTTTTTTAACGATGTCCAGCACTAGTATTTCTAGTGGGTTTGTGTGGGCGTTTCCTTTTGTACAAATGATTTAAAAAAATGTCGATTGTTCGTTTCCCAATTGCAGTGTTGGTTTGTTTAGTTGTGGTAAACGTATTAACGAGCTTGATGAACTCGTGGCACGATCACGACCCTCCATTTTTTTTTTCACCTTTCTATAACTCGCTTTCAGCCGTCTATTTGGTACAATTTTGCAATTGATTTTAAACTAGCTTGCCGATAAACTAGAGACTTGAAACTTTAAAGATATGTCAGAACTAGATGATAATGCAACGTAACTTGCTTTTATTTAAAAAATATGGCGTTAAAACTATTTTTTTTCATTCATCAAATCATTTCAAAATCGCTTCGCGCATTGGTAATTAAATTTGTATAAGAGACATTCTGAAAAAAAAACGAGTGTGCTTTTGAGCACACGACTGAAGTAAAATTTCACTAACTTATATCTCCCTCAATACTATTTCAATGAGAATAAAGGGATACATCTGCCGGCGCTGTGTCGTGGCCAGCCTAGCGCGCGCTTCGTTCCCCGCGTCCCGCACTCCCCCTCCGTTCGCCACACTTTTCATAACGTATTCACCAGCTTACCCCCAAGTCAAGCTTGCCTAAAGAAGTTTTACTTCAACAATTACAAATAATGTAATGTACTAAAGAGTCACATTAATGCTGCAAACTTCTAGTTGCTATAAAACAACTGCGTGGAGTGTACGAGACCCCTCCGTGCCTCAGAGAGCACGTTAAGCTGTCGGTCCCGGTTGTCATACGAATATCTGTGGCAATCGTTACGGGTAGTCTAAGCCTGAAACTCTGACAACTGGTCTAATCTCCGAATGCTAGTATTACCCAGCAACTGGGTTGCGGGGGTCTGATGGCAGTCGCTCCGTGTAAAATACTGATGTTCAGCCGCATCTGGTTAGACTGGAAGCCGACCCCAGGGAAATGGCGAGGAGGATGACTCTTGAAAAAAATCTACTCAAGAAAAAATTGATTTACTTTATTTTACTCTATTCACAGTTCACACCTCTTCGTAATCCTTTGTGTATTCGTATATATTTTATATAAGTCATAGCCGTGACGTATATAAAATACAGAACAATTTTACGAGCACTACGCCTGCAAACAATAAATTTCAAAATTCCGAATGCTCCAGCAACGTTACGATACGGTGTGATAGGTGGATTTATGTATTCGTACATTTGAACACACCAGTTTTTACTGGGTTTTGTTTTATAAATATTTTAGTATATATAGGTAATTTTATAATACCGAATAGTTAGCAGCACAGAATACGGCATCCTCTTTATTAATTTATTGGACACAATTCCTAACTACAATATAGGTAGGTATCACTAAGGCTTTTCTCAGAGAAAAAATCTAAAAATCTTTTTTCCCTACCTGGGAATCGTACCCAATCCCATATTCCATAGTCGCATTTATTACCACCAAACCAGAACAATCATTCAGTCCATCTTCCAAAAAACAAACATACAAAAAAAACTTGACCCACTAGAAACGAGGTCCAGACAAGTTTTTGATCATAGAAGCGAGGATCACGATTAAAACCACGCTATATCCCTTCAGGTCAGTTTAGGGTCGAATAGGGGATTACCAGAACTACGAGCTTCCGTCATTCCGTGTTCGTGCAAATAACATGGTACCTACCGCTATTTCTATTATAGTCCGACGCACTAAGGCCTCCGCTACATAAAACGCTAATACTACTATTCTGCTACTAGCGGACCTGGCAGACGTCCTGCCCCGAAAAGCCACATTAAATGTGATATTTTAACGTCAAATTTGGTGACACACCGACTGCAGTGCCACCTACCGGGTCCATTTATGAATTCAAACCTTGCAGAGACCCACTCGAATGTACACAAAAAAAGATCATTAAAATCGTCTCTACCGTTTAAGAGACGATCAGTAACACACCGACCAGTACCTGGACACTGTGGCATTAGGGGCAACGAAACCGCTGATGAACTGGTTAGAGCTGGGGCTGAAAGCCCCACTGTGGGCCCGGGGCCAATCTGTGGCATTCCTAAATGCACCACTACAGCTCACCTTAAAAACTGGGGAGCTGACCAAAGTGTTAGCCTTTGGAAAAAATCCCCAGGTCAAGAACACCCGAAGGCGCTACTAGTGGGCTTCAAGAATAGGCTTACGAAAGAAGCGCTTTCTTGGAACAGGAATCAGATAAGAATCCAAACAAGAATCCTTACTGGGCACTGCAAGCTGAACAATCACCTTCACAGGATGGGCCTAAGTGATACCACAGTTTGCAGGTTTTGTGGCGAAAATAATGAGACGCCTATCCGTATCCTATGCGAATATGACGCAGTGCACCACATCAGAACCTAGCATCTTGGAGGGCACGTCATCTCAACGCAGGAGATCAAATCCTCCTCCCCCAAAGTCATAGTCGACTTCATGATTGACTTGCAGCTTGGGGAAGTGCTGTAATGCTGCAAGAGGCGTCACAATAGATCTTGTCAGGTCGCATTGGCTTAGGGGCGTTTATGACCCCTACCTCTTTCCTCAAAATAATAACACACCGTCTGCAGCACCACCTACTGGGTCTATTAGATGGTATTATCAAGATCTGCATTAGCTTTGCAAACTAAAGTACTTGTAAAAACTGATGATTTAACTTCGTAGACTTGCTACCATCTGTATGGTCCACCATAAAGTATGCAAAGAGATTTGTATTTGACAAACGCTTCTCAAAGAGGTCTCAAGAGATTTGAGACCTAAAAGTATTTGTATTGAGATCGGTTTTTGTAAAAGAATATATTTATTAGACCAAATTGAATTTACCTATTTCAAAGGGTTAAGGGACATCAGAGTCTAGAATATAAATGGATTTTAAAAGAAATAAGTTTAGTAGGCCTAAATCTACAACAGATCGAATAGTTTGGTAGGATAATATGCTTTGAATCAAAATATACGTTCACATAAGGAATACATTATTGGAAGCCACCAGTGGCTGTTTAATAAAACGGATATCCTGCCACTAGTGACAAGCTAAGAAATAATGCTATTCTACCGCATGTTGTTAGCTTTTAAAATTTGTTTCTTAACACGAACTGTTAAGGGTCAATTTTTAATATAGGTATGGTCACAGATAATATAATAACTATGTATGGTATAGATCCTAATTCCTATAACAGCTGACTAACAGAAAAGGCTATTCTGCCACAAATAGGTAGTAGTTAAATAGTTTTACTTATTACTTTGAGCTTAAAGCACACATTTCAGTGATGTAGGAAAGTGATTGGCAAATCGTTTACGGTGGTGTGATCACTGTTCTAACATAACCTAACCTAACAAGCAGCTATCTGCCGTCAGTTCTTTCTTATAACAAGGAGCTTCGCCCCCATGCCCCTTGTAGAGGCTTCAAGGGTGGTTCCGACTCCGTTTCTACTTATTCACGAGTTACGACTTAATATGGCAAATATGTAATTTTTTCTTGTATCAGAATAACATTATTTCTTAGCCTGCCACTAGTGGCACGATATTCCTTTTTACTAATCGATCACTGGTTGCTAACTACACTTCTAACATTTTTTTTTTAGTTTTTCTCTTCGATTTTTATTTGTGTGTCAATAATTCACAGACATAGCAGAATAAACACATCATGACTTGATTTTTTTGATTATACACAAAACTCAGAGAGGTACCAGAAGTACGGTCAACAGCACAACAATATTAACAAATCCATTATAAGCGGAACTAGCTTAGTATGTTTTCATACAAGACATGCTGTGCTTAAACTGGTTTTTTTTTCATCGACATGCGCTTGACTGTACCTACACTGCGAGTTGTGATTGGCTATTCCATTATGTGGTGAGGTGCAGCGAGCTATGATTGGGACACGTGGGGGCCAAGGGTCGTTACAGGAACACCGTGGTGGTTTTTAGTCGGTAAGAGTCCGACACTGGCTCCGCCTTCCCTGGGCGGAGTGCATCCATGAGGATTTTCTCCACGGAAAAAATAAGTTTGAGACAACATAACCATAATAGGCACTGTCAGTGTGAGAAGGCATCCACTTCCACCTTGATTTACGATAATAGAAAATAAAAGTGACATCCTCTTTTAGTGACGGGATGTAGGTGACGCCACTGACACAGAAAGGAAACTGAATGTAGGTCGAAACGGTAATGATCAATTTCCGGTGACTGACAGCCTCGGTCACCCTTCAAACGTGTCGTATAGTAAATATTACTTCAGGGTTTGATATTTTTCACCCCTTCTAAGTAATGGCATCAACAGCAAGGTGAGACGTTGTTATGAGTTTTTCTTATTCTTATTCTTTATTGTACACACATATTATATACATTTATATTACAGTAGGTAAGTTTATGTACATCGGTGAGCTTAATTCAAAAATGTGTTTTCTAACAGCAAACCTTGGAGCGATAGAGAGATGTTGAATTTAGAGGACAGAAACAAGTGTACAACATGAATTAAATCTACTTTATTTACATATAGTACTAGCTAATTATAATAGAAACAATTATATAGATACTGACATATGTATAATATACATGCTGAAATTTGAATCGCTTATTTCCCGAAAAGGGGTCATTGTACTCATCATTATGAACAACTTTTACTATGGGACCAACCCTGAAATCGCGAAAAAAAAATCTGTTGGTCCCTACATTTTATCGATTTCAGTGAACACAAGATTTTTTTTTTTCGCGATTTCAGAGTTGGTCCCATAGTAAAAGTTGTTCATAATGATGAGTACAATGACCTCTTTTCGGGAAATAAGCGATTCAAATTTCAGCGTGTATACATAAGAATAGAATGGAATGGAATTTGTGATAGTGAAGCGAGAAATAAATATGAGCAAACATCACGTGTCAAGGGGTTCGTCATTTCTATGTGTTTTCGAATTAATATTAATAATAATTACATTTATTTGTAGCAGTCAGAAAAATAGTTTACACCAACCAATTAAATGATAATAACTGCAGAAAATATTTCACTATATTTAAGGGACTTGATGCGCATTATGAAATGAAAAAAGAACAAACATTTTGACTAACCTCGACGTTTCGGCAAAGTTGCATTGGCCGTGGTCACGAGCCGACGTAACGACGTAATGTTGAGGTTAGTCAAAATGTTTTGTTTTGTAAGTACGTAATAAGAGTGAAATTCGCGAAAGTCTAAAAACTGTAGAAATGTATAGCATTTTCGCAGTTATTAACGCGCCTCAGTAGTGACGTAAGACTAATTCTTATGAATGTTCTACTTTTGGTAATCTAGTTTTAAATGCTTACAGTTAATAGTACATAATTATGATGAGGGTTTTAAGGTTAATACAACGTTATACTGCGCTGTATAGCCAGCAGGCTTGACTGCTTGTGTGTAAATCGCCGCTGCAAGCTTTCAACCTCGGTGCTGAGCTTGTAGCATGGATTTGCATATCAGTGCGGTTTAGGTTAAGTGCATAGGATAGGAATACTAACATAGTTATTAAGTAATATTGTTACTAACACAGTGAGTCATTGTTACTTATTCAATAAATAAATAATAATAATAATACTCAGATCTTTGCTCTGAGGGTTAATGCTATTGTCAGTCTTTTTCCCAATAAGACAACTGTTTTCTAAATTGACGAATATGAAAATAGGCACCTAAACATAACCAAAATTATTTATTGCTGTTATATTGTTTATACAATACAATACAAATACTCTTTATTGTACACAAAAGAAAATAGCAACATATATTATGACTTATATAGAACACATGTACAATGGGCGGTCTTATCGCTCAAGGCGATTTCTTCCAGACAACCTTAGGATTTATAAGGCTTTACTAAGCATTTTTTTAATCAATTTTTTTTTGAGGCTTTAGTACACCGTTGTAACTAAAGCCTTAACGTGCCTCGGAGAGCACGTTAAGCTGTCGGTCCCGGTTGTCATACGAATATCTATGGCAGTCGTTACGGGTAGTCAGAAGCCTGAAAGTCTGACAACTGGTCTAACCTCCGAATGTCAGTATTGCCCAGTAACTGGGTTGCGGGGGTCTGATGGCAGTCGCTCCGTGTAAAATACTGATGTTCAGCCGCATCTGGCTAGACTGGAAGCCGACCCCAATATAATTGGGAAAAGGCTCGGAGGATGATGAGTACACCGTTGTGACTATGCCAGCCTCATAGGTACCTCTTACAAAGGTTGTTTACTGACCTTTTCCCGCGTATAAATAATTCGGTTTATCATAGAAAGATGTTATCATCCATCCCTCGGAACTATGTATCTTCCCGGAATAAAAAGAAACCTATTATGTTAAACCGGGTTTTGTTCTATCTGTGTGCTGATTTTTATCCAAATCCGTACAGCCGTTTCAGCGTGATTGAAGGACAAATATCCATCAACATAATATTAGTAGCATAATTAGATACTGTTAATTACTAAAGTCGTTTATAAGTATCGAGTAGTCTCGTTGGTCTAGTGGTTGCAAGCGCGACTGCTGAGCGTGGGGTCCTGGGTTCGATTCCCAGGTCGGGCAAAGTGTTATCGGGTTTTTTTCATTAGGAAATTCTCAGTAGCAGCCTGGAGTCTGGATTTGTGCCCGGTCAATGGCAATACGCTCGCCCCCTATTACATGGGACTATAACATAACTGGCGAAATGTGGGTGTACTATTACACCTCTGCCTAACCCTACGGGGAAATACAGGCGTGATGTTATGTTTATTTATGTTATGTTTATAAGTAGGCCAGTGTTGGGCAGTGGGCATACACTTGCTGAAAATGATGTGATACTCGTATCAGATGTTAGCGCTATTTTCAGGCTGCCAATAATAAACCTGACATCAGTAATAATTCATCGTAAACACACAATATGTTTCGACTTGTAAATTATTTCATATCAATATTGCGATGCGTGATAAGATACGATCGGTTCCGATGACACTTTCATTGAAGAATAGATAAGGGTCTTTGCCAATATACTCTTACGCAGGACAGTAATTTATCATAACTTAAAATTATTTTTGGATATACGTGGGACACTCAGAAAGTTTTGCGAAACTAAAAAAAATTGTTCTATACGTACATATATTTTTATCAAATCTTTTCAAAGTACTTTCCACCAGCCTCTATACAAAGATTCATGCGCCTAAACCAGTTTTCAAAACACTTTTTCCAGTCCGCCGCAGACACCTCGTTTACAGCCTGCTCGAACGCAGCCAGCGCATCTTCCGGCGACGAAAATTGTATCCCTTTGAGCTGATTTTTTATTTTTGGGAATAAAAAGAAGTCACACGGTGCTAGATCAGGGCTGTAAGGAGGGTGACCCAGGAGTTTGACTGGCGTGCTGTCCAGGAAGTCCCTCGTTTTGAGTGCGGTGTGCGCAGGTGCATTGTCGTGGTGGAGCAGTAGCCCGCGGAGCCCTGTGTTTGGTCGCTTGTTGCTTATAACAGAGAAAACTTCTGGCAAACATTTGGTAGTATACCATTCGGCATTAATGCTTCTTTGATCCCGTAAGGGAATTGATACCAAGTGGCCAGTCAAATTAAAAAAGCTAGCGATCAAAATCTTACCCCCGCTTCTAGATCGCTTCACTTTGGTAGGCGTTGGCTCATTTTGAAACACCCAAACAGTCGACTGGCGCTTGGTTTCTGGGTCGTATTGATAAATCCAGGACTCATCACCTGTAACGATGTCGTAAACACGCCAAGACGAGCCTGCTTCAAATTTGTTAAGCATATCACGGCACCATTCCACCCGGGCCTGCTTCTGAGCATCGGTGAGGTTGTGCGGCACCCAGCGTGATACTATCCTCCTCACGCGAAGATGGCTGTGTAGAATCTCGTGAACGCTTCCCGATCCAATCTTCAATATGTGTTGAATCTCCTGATATGTAATTCGCCTATTGTCTTGGATTAAATTTTTCACTGCTAGCACGTTTTCTTCGGTAACAGCCGTCAAAGGGCGACCGCTTCTTTCGTCATCCCCCAAAGTTGGTCGACCGCGCTTGAATTCGTTATACCAACGATACACGGTTGCCTTGGAAGGGCCTTCATCCATGAATGCCATTTGAAGTCTATCGTACGATTCATCCGGTTTCAGGCGACACTTGAAATCGTATAAAATCATAGCTCTAAAATGTTCCCGGCGCAGATCCATATTTCAGTGAGACACAATACTTTGAATTAACTCGCAAAAAATGTGGAGGGAAATTTTGAAATTGGAACTTACTTATTTTTACTTATAAATAATCATATTTTCGAAAAACATTATAACTGGCCAGTCTCCCATATATAAAAACTTTTTTTCGCAATACTTTCTGAGGGGCCTGGTACAGCGTGACTAGGTGAGTAACGGATATAATCTAAAATATGTTAGTATTGCGTCCACATAAAAAAACACACAAAAACTAAATTAGCTACTCTTTTTTAGGGTTCCGCGTAGTCAAGGAACCCTTATAGTTTCGTCATGTCCGTCCTTCTGTCCGTCTGTCCTAATCCTTTACAGCTTAATACCTTCTACAGTTATAAACATAAGTAAATTAAATTTTGTTAAAAAATGGTTTAGATATAGATCTCAATTTTAAAAGAAGAAAAAAATCTTGATAACGTATTTGAGGGGTGGCGCCCATACATGTGAAATAGGGATGAATTATTTTTTTTCGCTGCACCCCCTCGTGTGTGGTATCATCGAATAGGTCTACTAAAATGAAGGTAATTAAATTAAATTAATTTAAAATCATCTTTATTCAGGCAAATTACACCCATATATAACAAATAATGTTTCATTCATAACTTTTTTATCAGGTATACCATCTGCAAAATACATTTCGCCAAACTGGCTTGCAATAATAATAATAATAAATTTAATAATAAATTTATTTAATTCAAAAACACTGGTACAAATGTTACAGTTTAACAGCGGTTTTCAAACTAGGCAAGCCTGTATCTTGAGAACCTGGGTTGAGTATCACTTACATAAAAAAACATCATTATAAATAAAAGAGGACAAACATAAAAGCCTTGAGATAATTAATTAAACTTAAACTTCGAAACTAAAATCGTATCTATAAAACACAAAAAAAGGAAATTAACATAGCTATCCACTAAATAATTAAAGAAAATAAAATCAAATGGAAATCAATCAAATCAAACATTCAAAGTAAAAACAAAACAATAAAATTAAAAGGAATCAGCATTATTATAGGTAATCCAATAAAAGATTACAGAAAAATAAAATATATAAAAAAATTATAAGATCAACTCAATCATTCTAAACAAAATCAATTTTAGAGTACCTCTCAATAAAATTAATGGGAAACTAACATTCTTAAACTAGGTAAGTAATTAGTTCAATAAAGTCAAAGTATAAACAAAACAAAATAAAAAATAAATAAATAATTTCAAATAAATTTCAAATAAATAAATAAATAAAAGAAAAAAATATATAAAAAATAATAATAAAAAAATATTTGAACTTTGCACTTAATTTTGCACTATGATTACACTCGTATGTTCGTTTGTGTGTCTGGAATATGTATGTGTGGAAGGTGCGTGTTTGCGTGGAGTGTGCGTGTATGGTATTTTGTATGTGTTCGTGTGTGAATATTTTGAAGTTGTGATGGTTATGCTTTATATTGTGAGTATTTTTTCCGATTCGTCGTACGAGAGACTGAGCAACCACTTTTTGACAACCTTTTTGCATGATGAAGAATTGAGATCTTTTATATTAAAAGATATGATGCTGCTGACCTTGTTATAGACAAATATGTGAAGGAAGGATGGGCATCGTCTGGCTAGGAGAGAGGTGGTTCGGGATTGAGGAATTTTGAACACACGTTTTGATCTGATTGTATTGTAGTCAGATCTTTTTTTTAAACTATTGTGAGTATGTAGACAGGCATTAAGGATGAATAACTTTCGGACACGGAGAACAGCAAATTCTTTGTATAATAGATCTGTAGGGTAGAAAAATGGTTTTTTTAGAAGAACTTTAATGACAGCCCACTGAGCTCGTTCGAGCTCAATCAGGGTCGTTTTGCCAATCAATCAATCAACTCAGCCTATCGCAGTCCACTGCTGGACATAGGCCTCTCCCAAATTGCGCCACAACGCTCGGTCCGTTCGTTCGTTTTGCCAGCTCCACCCCAAATTGATATGCCGTATTGGGCTATGGATTGGCATATTGCGAAATACACCGTGCGCAATGTGTCCTTTGGAGTACAGTCTCTCAGCTTCTTCATAACGTAAATAAGCTTTCTCACTCGGCCAGAAAGAAGTTTAATGTGTTCTTTAAACGATAAATTTTCATCTATAAGTATGCCTAGATATCTAATAGATTTTGTACGGCATATACTTTCGCATGGACAGTCTCCGAGTAAGGTATTGAAATGGTTCTGACAGGTGTGAAATCTTAATCTAAGGTCATTAGGAGGACGAGATGTGCGTGTTTTGGAAAATTTTATGAGTTTGGTTTTCTTGATGTTAAGTGTCAGTAAGTTCCTGTCGAGTGTCTGTGCTACAGTTGCTAGGCCGTCTTCCGCAAGGCAGTAGACCTGCTCCCAGGTTTTGGCATGAAAAGTGATAACAGTATCGTCTGCATAAGAGATAAGTTCCGTATTAGGAAGGGTGAGGTTTACGATGTCATTCATATATACAGTAAATAAGGTTGGACCGAGTAAACTACCTTGCGGGATTCCAAAATTAATAGGAAGAAGTCCACTTGAATGGTCACCTGATTTGACATATTGCTTACGATTGGTGAGATAACTATGAAGCCACTCAAGTGGTTTGCCTCTTATTCCTACGGCTTCTAATTTCTTTAATAGGAGGTCGGTTGAAATTGTGTCGAATGCTTTGGCTAAGTCTAAGAAGACCGCCATGCATCGTTCACCTTTTTCTATTATTGTAGAGATAGAGTTTGTTAACAAAACAGCTGCGTCCTTTGTTGATTTGCCTTTTCTAAAACCGAACTGTCTTTCAGATATCATATTGTTTTTTTCTAGAAAATTTACCAGGCGGGTATTTACTACCTTTTCAAGGATTTTTGATAAAATGTTTAGTAGTGCTATTGGTCTGTAGTTTTCAGGTTTATCCGTAGGACCGCTTTTATGAATAGGGCTAACCGCTGCGATCTTCCATTCTTCCGGGAAGATTCCTGTTTCTAGACTTAGGTTAATCAGATGGGTCAAGGGTTTTATTATCGCATTTTGTGATTTCTTTATAAGTCTCACTCCTATTTTATCCGGACCGGGCGAGCTGTCATTTTTTAGTTGGAGTATGAATTCTCTAATTTCTGTTTCATCAGTGGGGTGTAAGAAGAAAGAAATGGGTAACATTTTATGGGGTGTATATTTATCAGTAAGGGTCGTCTGTGTTTCTGATAGTCTTGTCAGTATAGTGTCGGCAAGATTCCTGCCAACATTTGCGAAATAATAGTTACAGTTATTAAGAGATTCTACTGGATCGGGGGAACTGGTTAGTAATTTTGATTTGCTGCCACTTTGAGAGTTAGGCTCGTATATTGTCTTTAAGACTTTCCAAAGCTTTTTTGGGTCCTTGTTATTTTCGCGTAGCTGTTGGTTATTATACTCATTTTTAAGTTTTCGTAAGAGATCGTTGAAGAAATTTCTATATCTAGTATATATCAGTTTTCGCGTCTTGTCTTTGGGGTTGGCCTTTGAGGCTATGTGGAGCTTATCTCGGTGTTTCATGCATTTCATGAGGCCAGGTGTGATCCAAGGCTTGATATTTATTTTTCTGCGCGTAATTTTAACTTTATGTGTGTGTGTTTCTATTAATTTGGTGAGGGTTTCAGTAAAAGAAGCTACAGCTGAGTTAATACAATGGAAGTTTATGGTCTCAGTCCAGTCTATTTTAGCTAAGTCTAATGCGACTGCGTCTTCATCTATTTTCATTTTCCAGCGAGTTTTATTTGAATTGATAGTACTATTTTTGTGGAGTATTATGGCCATAACAATGTCGTGATCAGTGATGGAACTTTTGCAGATTATTCCTTTGGGTTTGGTGTTGCTTTTAACAAATATATGATCAAGACATGATTTGGCTCTGGTTGGTTGCGTTATGACGGGAAGTAAGCCGTGTGAGGCCATTAGACAGAAATAATCATGGTGCTTGTTGTTTGTGGAGCTGCATATATCAATATTCATGTCTCCGGTGATGATTAGGGATGTATATTTTTCGACTGTATTAATGAATGTGTCTAAGGAAGAGATAAAATTAGTGTGATTAACAAATGAAGGTGAGCGATATAATCCAAGTATGGCAATTTTACTGTTTATAATTAAAAGAAGGCTGTCTGCATCCATTACATTGGGCTCAATAATAGCTACGTCATAGCTTATTTTGGTGTATATAATTATGCCGCCATTTTTATTTTTTTGAGAATTTGTTCGAAATCCTGAATAACCTGGTAGATTATCTAAAATCGATCCTTCGCTTAACCAGCATTCTGTCAGGACTATGACGTCAATGTCGGCATCCAATCGTTTAAATGCAACTGAGAAGTCATCAAAGTTGCGCTGATAGCTTCTGATGTTTAATGTGAGCAGTTTAAAACTAGAATCGGAATTTTGTAGATGTTTCCTGCATTCTTCTAATTGGTCTATTGTGTGACATTCTAAATTAGCAATTTCGTCAATATTTTGTGTAATCTCAAGTAAAGCCATCGGTATAGCTAAGGAAAAATCTTATAAGTTTTGTAGTAAGCATGAATTTTGTCACCAAGTCGTGTGTAACGAATTTTTGCAGGAAAGAACATGTTAGCGAGTATTTATGAGTATAAGTGTGTTGTTTAAATGTTGTAAGTGTGTGAGAATTGTCTGAGTGTAGTTGTCCAAGAGTAAAAATGTTTGTAGAAAGTGATGTGGTAGTTGTGAGCATTATGTGTTTTGTTAGCGATTGAGTAAAGTGTGATTTTTAATTTTCGCGCGGCATAGTTTGTGCTTGTTGCTTGTGTTTGTTTGTTTGTGTTTGCACCACCCTTATCTCTTCTCATGGGTGTCGTAAAAGGCGACTAAGGGATTCACCAGAGGATGGGCAGCAGCGTTCTCTGAGTATTTAACCAAACAACTGCGATCGCCAACCCGCCTGCCAAGCGTGGCGATTATGGCATATCCCCCCCTTAATTGGGGGAGGCCTATGTCCAGCAGTGGACGTCTTTCGGCTGAAATGATGATGATGATAGTTTGTGAGCTAGAAATTGCATGGAGTATCGTGTATTAAAGTGAGTGTACTTTAACTGTTTTAATGTATGCAATACCATTGTGTCAAAGTATTCAAATAGTGCAATGAAAAAAATATTACTTTCTATAATTAAGACATACTTAAAATTCGTGAAGATATAAAATATAAAAATTAAATGTAAAACATTAAATAGCAAGATAAAGACTGGTAATAATAAAAAAGAGTACTGTTTTTCATCCGGATCAATGTGACCCCCCCCCTGCCATTTCTAAACTATGCAACGTAGAATCTTATAGTCTTCCACATTGATAGACCTTTATAGAAACTCTCTTTTAAAATTATTTTGAGTATAATGTCATTATAAATTTTTGAGTCATAGTGAGAAAACTGAAAAATACTTAACGTCCTAGTTCATAGGTCATTGACCTTAGAGAAAAATGTTCTTAGCAAATAATGCTCCTTTAGTTACTTTCTATTTAAAAAAATCACAAAAAGAAACTTTGTGTTATATTGATATTGCACACTTCTTAAATTTAGCTTCTTAAATTTAGAGCTAGGTGGCGCTGTTTGCAAAAACTAAAATAGCAATGATTAATATTCAATTTGATTCGTTTGTAATTAGACCTATTTAAGGAAAGGAACCCTATAATACTGAGCATGGCCCGACATGCTCTAGGCCGGTTTTTTGAGATATAGATCTGCTCTTGACCAAAATAGCACGAATGATCAAACGGTTTGCGCACTGATGTCCTATGAGTACCTGTACGCAGCGACAAGTTTACGCGCCTTTGCCACGTCATTATCTTATTAATTAGATTTCTATGCGTCTGACGTATGGACCGCGACCAATGGAAGTCCACCGTAAAGGCGCATAGGTAGCACAATGTCCAGTAGTGATTATATTAATTGTGAAGGTATCGACAGCGTCATAGTTGTAAATAAAATAATAATTATTTTATCAGCTGAGTCATATTCTTATAAATGTTCTTTACATTGTTTATAGCTGTCAAACTTTTGTCACCAAATGTAAAATATTTTCGGTGAAAGTGAGGTGTGCCCCGAAAAAGCATTTGTTTTGGAGAAAGAGTACCTAATTATGATTAATGATTTTATAAAATCTATTCATTGATTCGATGTCATTTGAAAGTCAAGATTTCTCTTAGTTTTGTGAATACCGATGAATTACGAATTCGAATCTCGTAAAAAGGTGCCGTTGATAAAATCATTAATATAAACTACTAGATTATGTTAATTGAATACGCTATTTCTATACAAATTTGATAGAAAAGTATCTGTGAAGTGGTTAAAGTTCAAAATACAACTGCTAAATTCCTAGAGTCCTACAATAGGACTATAATGTTATAATAATTAAGGCTTACTTGAAGAGGATAAAAAAAATGATAGTAGGTATCAGTTGCGTACTCAGGTAAATGTAATTTGCAAGTTTTTATTGGGAAGGTTATGATACATTAATGATTAGAAATTAAAACATGGCATTCTTCGGAAACACTACTCTAAAACTTAAGGCGAGTACCGTGAGGACGCTTCGTGCATATAGAGTATGCGAAACCTACAACTGCAGAACAGCTCTCGCTCAACGCCATTTTCTTATTATTGGGTGTCACTTGTACAATTTGATCAATGAATCTTGTAATATTTATCCTCTCTGTAAACATGAATGCAAAATAAAAGCTAAGAAGTGGCTACTGTCACTAAATTATGACGAAACAGAAAATCTATTAAAAATATCGATTCTCTAAAATAATGTACTATCACAATCACACTATCATATCTTCTCACACCCACTAACCCACCACATACCACACACCCCTTCTCACATACACACTCATACACATGAGGCTTCTAGCTTTACCACTATTATTAGCTGGATTACTATTTATTCTTTAATCTATGCTGTAGCCTGTAACGTAGTTTTACTTACCTCAGTTACTCAACTGCACTTTCTTGTAACCACCTCCTGATGCAATTAATGTAACCCCCTGTGGATTTAATTAATGAGAGCGCTGGTACCCATAACACAAGTTAAATCTTACATTGGGTACCAGAGTTCAAACAAACACTTTATACCGAGAAATTGTATAACTACTATTTGTAAGTGTTTACTGTACACCATTTATGTGAAATAAAAATTTATTTATTTATTTTTATTTATTCATGAAATGAGAACGTCAATCGGTACTTCACCGCTGAAGTACCAACTAACTACCCACGATCGGTTCCCTATCTTCAAGTCCATCCAAAGGTTGTCTGGAAGAGATTGCCTTGTGCGATACTACCGCCCATTGTACACATGTTGAAATTTGAATTGCTTATTTCCTGAAAAGGGGTAATTGTTCTCATCATTATTAACTACTTTTAATATGGGACCAACTCTGAAATCGCGAAAAAACAATCAGGTGGTCCCTACATTATATCAATTTAAGTGAACACAAATGTAAGGACCAACAGATTTTTTTTCGCGTTTTCAGGGTTGGTCCCATAGTAAAAGTTGTTCATAATGATGAGTACAATTACCCCCTTTCGGGTAATAAGCGATTCAAATGTCAGCATGTATAATCTTTCTGTAAACTACTGTCTCTGTTTTAGTTTGGTGTACACAATAGAATATAATAAATAAATAAAATACTATACGAGCATGGAGCAAGAAAATAATTACAGAAAACACAGATCTAGAAAATTACTATAAATGAAAAAGAACATCAGGAAACTGTTTTAATCAAGTAACAATCAAGCAAATGCGTTTCTTGCTTTCCGTTGTGTAAAATATAAAATTAATGTGGCAAAACGATGAAAGACATTAATACATCAATCAACAATCAACTCAGCCTATCGCAGTCCACTGCTGGACATAGGCCTCTCCCAAGTTGCGCCACAATGCTCGGTCCTCTGCCTTCCGCATCCAGTCCCCCCCAGCCACGTTCTTTAGGTCGTCGGTCCACCTGGCAGGGGGGCGCCCTATGCTGCGTTTGCCGATTCGCGGTCTCCACAACAAATTAATACATGAGACATTTTGATCTTCTAAAACAAGGAGACAAAATGTTTCTATTGATTTCGTCAATGACAGGTAGTAGTTTAGTAGAGCTCTTGGTGAAGGAGCTTATCCGGGGAAGTTACGAACTATCATCATAGCTACTTCTGCCCTTATAAACATTTTCAAACATCTTATTTTAATTTTGCAGATTATTATACATCAAAAATGTTTCAGTTCGCAACATTTTTGAATTAAGTTGCCTGAATAGGAGTCGGGTGAGTAGGCTCTCATTTCGAGGGTCCACTGACCCGGTTCATAAGTACCGCCTGTAGGTAACGATAGGAGATATTGTATAATATCACGCCTTTGGTCAGATAAGGGTGCAGCAGAAGTGTACTTATAGGTCGAAAAAGGTTTTGATCGTGAATGAGTTGTGAATATTATAACAAAACAAGTTTTTAACTGGATTACATCGCGTATATTATTTAGTCTTCTTGTGACCACGAACGCTGCAAAGCTTTCCAAATGTCAGGAAAACTAATTTAAATAATATAAGCGATGTAATCCGGTTAAACTTGTTTTATTATAATGTGTAGTGATCGCGAAACCCTAATAAATTATTATGAGTTGTGAATACATAGATAATATAATTTCACGCCTGTATTCCTCCGAAGGGGTAGGCAGAGGTGTATAGTACGCCCACATTTCGCTAGTTATGTAATAAATCCCATGTAATAGAGAGCGAGCCAATTGCAATTAACCGGGCACAAATCCAGACTCCGGACTGATACTACGAATATAAAAAAAAAACAATAACAAACAACCCTTCCCGGGAATGATCCGGGAATGACCCGGGAATCAAACCCCACCTTAGCAGTCGTGCTTGCAGCCACTAGACCAATCAGATAAATCGAGTCAATTTGTGAATAGCTAGAGATATATAATTTAGAAAGAAGCTGTAAATATGTTTTGGTATGAAGTCTTACTTGTTGAAGACGAGTATCTAAAAAAAAAAATTTTTTTTGAAGAATTTTACTATAGCCTGAGTCTCAGTTGTTTCGGTTTTCTCATCTACCCATCGTTGAAGCAGTTACAGGCACAAATCACACAAACAAAAACAATCAGTCTTGGAAAAAATATCTATAAGTCATCGGTTACAATCTGAGAGCAAAAAAAAGGCAAACACTTAACCATTGCACCAATCAAGTCATCATGTTATTTGCAACACCGATAATTCAGTTCTCTATCAATTTAAAAAATCCATTAAAAACTAAAGCTAAGTTCATATTGCTGTGTTGGGGTGTGTCGGGGCGCTATCTGTTGTGGCGCTGAGTATTCACATTGATGTGTCGAGTTGTGTCCGGGTGTGGCGCGTTATAAGATCATTGTGTCATTTGACGTCTGTGGTCTAGTGGTTCGAGGGTCGGACTGCTGATCACGAGGTCGTGGGTTCGATTCCCACAGGACACAAATATTTGTGTGATGAACATAAGTGTTTGTGTTGGTCTGGGTGTTTCTTATGTATTATAAGTATGTATTTACAAAAAAAAAAAAGTATATAAGTATTATATCCATTGTCTAGTACCCATATCACAAGCTCTGCTTAGTTTGGGACTAGATGGTGCTGTGTAAAAATGTCCCGAAGATATTTATTATATTTATTGTCAAGTCAGATTTGAGGTAAAACGCACGTATAAAATTTTTTTTTTTTTTTTTTTTTTTTTTTTATTCTTAACGGGCTTGCGTTTGACCGCCACCTCACCTGATGTTAAGCGATGGTGCGGTCGACGATGGTACACGCTTGCCCAGCAAAAACCTATTCACTCGAGTCTTGAAGACCACCAGATTATATTTCTCGGGAAACACTGACGCCGGCAAGGAATTCCACTCTTTGGCGGTACGCATGATAAAGCTAAATGTTTTCTTCAAGTAGTGACAGTGATTTTGATGAAGATATTCAATTTCTTTTAATGACGAATCTTGTTAAAAAAGGAAAAGAAGATATTGGGTACATCCTTTAAATACATTAAGGGAGACTAGAGGAGCTTTTCACTGTCTCGTTCAAGAATTAGAAAGTGATGGTGAAAGATTTCACCGATATTTCAGAATGAATAAAATGCATACAACACGACATTACCCCTCGCTTTAACGCGTCGTACTGCTAGATTCACATCAGTGTGGTGCGATGTGTCGCGACAGATCCCCCACCACCTCTCTGGCGCGACCGGGAGCCGAGCGACGTGTCCCGCGACACACGCCGCCATAACACGTTGCGACACACCAATGTGAATCTAATCACAATTTATGAACGAAACCGATAGCATTCTGTCGCGCCACGACACACCCCAACAGAGCAATTTGAACCTAGCTTTAGCTGCTGAAGACTCGACAAACATTGTTTTCAAAAATTATTTTAAATATTCCTTTACCTTTTTTTTTACTTACATTAAAGTCAATATTATTATTTTGGAAAGGGAGGTAAGGTCTCTGCAAGTCCCTTATGTCACTGCGACCTAAAAATCTATTGTAACGCCTCTAATAGTAGACTACAGCACCTCCCCAAGCCGCAGGCCAACCATAAAGTCGACTATTGCCTTGGGGTTTGAGGATCTGATCTCATCAGCCGAGATTGTGTGACCTCCAAGATGCTGATTTCTAATGTGGTGCACTGCATCACATTCGCATAGGATATAAATTGGCGTTTCATCCTTTTCGCGACAAAATCTGCAAACTGTGGTATCTGTGAAGCCCATCCTGTGTATATATTTTTTCAGTTTACAGTGCCCTGTCAGGGTTCTAGTCAGGATCCTTATGTGGTTCTTGTTAAGCGAAAGCGCTTGTTTTAATAAAGCCAAAATAGCTGTTATTATAAAAATTTAGTCAGAATCGTGAACCGCCTGCTCTTGAAATAAGGGGTCGATTGACCCACTTTTTAAGTGGCTGAGCCTTAAGACTGATGTCAGCTGGCTACTTATGCGGTTAAATTAAAAATAATGGTCTCATGTGGAAGGGAAATAGACGTGCTGTTTATTTTGGTTAGACTTTATTTTTTAAGGCTAAAGTAAGGCTCTCACACATGTTGTACTTAGTTGTGTTGTGTTTAGTG
This sequence comes from Asteroscopus sphinx, assembly GCA_949699075.1. Taxonomy (NCBI): domain Eukaryota; kingdom Metazoa; phylum Arthropoda; class Insecta; order Lepidoptera; family Noctuidae; genus Asteroscopus; species Asteroscopus sphinx. Next base: position 2,707,214 of record OX453025.1, read on the forward strand.
TCAAAAATACTAAATAACAATTTTTGTTTTTGTGCAGAGTATTGAATTTCGCTGGGGCTAATTGTGTATGTTAATCATACTAGCTTTACGGTTATTCCACATTCTGCTTTTATGCATCCTGTATCATTCCACTACTGAGCAAAAACGACTGGTCATAATCATAATTACCAGACCTTAAAGTCTCATACAAGCTATGTCGGTCACTCCGGTTCTTCTCCGGATAATCTCGTTACGGATTTTATCCTTCAAAGAAACTCCAAGCATAGCTCGCTCCATAGCTTGCTGAGCGACTTTGAACTTGTGGACCAGCCCAACTGGCAGTGTCCACGTCTCGGCACCGTAAGTCATGACAGGCAGGACGCACTGGTTGAAGACTTTTGTCTTCAAACTTTGCGGTATAGGTGACGAGAAGACTCGGCGAAGTTTGCCAAATGCTGCCCAGCCCAAACGGATCCTTCTGTTGGCTTCTTTCTCGAAGTTGTGTCTACGAAGCTGAATTGCCTGCCCTAGGTAGGCGTATTCCGTTACAACTTCGAGTGCCGACCCTTTGACGAATATTGGCCTCGGCATGACATGCTCAATATGCATATATGCAATATACATGACTTTAGTCTTGTCCAGATTCATGCCGAGACCGACACGTCGAGAGTCCCACCAGCCACCTTGTTCAGGTCATCGGTCCACCTGGTGGGGGGGCGCCTACGCTGCGTTTGCCGATTCGCGGTCTCCACTCAAGGACTTGTCTGTTCCAGCAGCCATCGGTCCCTTGACAGACATGGCCAGCCACCTGCCACTTCAGCTTACTGATCCTACAAGCTACGTCGGCTTACAAAAAGCGAGATAGGAATTCAGGAAAACCGATACTTCGATTTTTCATAGGTCATACCGCGCTAAAACTCGAATACCTCCACCCTCAAAACTCAATTTTAGCTCGTACCGAACTCCCTAAATTTTGCAAAAACAAAAAGTCTCATGTTTGCCTAAAATTGCTTTTAAACGTAAAAAGTAAGTTGAAAATTGTTTCCCAACTCTAAGGTGGCGAGGCGTGGCGTGGATGGGCCGAGCGAGAATTGAGTTTTTTATAGCAAAATTTAAATTCACGTCACGCCCATCTTTGATGTGAAAGGTCTGGATAAACGAGGATGTGCGAGGCGAGAATTGAAATATTTGTTGATACAACATTAAACTTTATTGCTGCATGAATAGAGTATTTATTTCATTGCCAAACGGTACATCGCGAGCAGACGCGTGCCTGGTTGGCGCGTGACGGCGCGTGCTCGCGATGTACATCTTTCGGTGTGAAAGGGTCAGAAAGATCAATTCAATTCAATTCAGGTCCATCCCATCCAATTCTCGCCTCGCCGGTTTGAAAACCCCTTAAGCGTAGTTTCACACGTGTCGGTTGAATTCACCCGAAATCGAGCCTAGTGAGCGTTGTGTTGCTGGGACAAGTACTAACCGTTTCAGATGTGCCTAAAATAATAATGATATAGCTATCATTTAAAATTTACCAAATTCTAAAAAAAAACTGTTACAAATTCATATACCTACCCAAAAACCCTGAAAAATGTTTTATGAAGAACATTTTTCAAAATTCCAAGAGAGGAAAAAAATAAACTTGAACTGAAATGAGTAAACTCATTCCCGAAATGTTGGCAACACTCAAAACTTTGACAACTTTGAAGTGATGCATGTACAAACAGGCGAAAATTACAAACGTATTTTTTGATAAAACTTTTTAAATGAGTATTAGGGGATGGACGATAAATCTGTTAGAAGTTGACCAATTTTTTATGTTCCTGAGGGAATTTTTGCAAACCTTTTTAGGGTTTACTTATAAATATTATATAAAATTTCGGATGAGGTGGATCGGTACTGGACTGCTGAGACCGTGTTTTTGTTGTGGGTTGAAGATGGCAGGTGACATTTTCTTGACACAAAACTCAGAACGAAAAGTTACAGCAGATTATACAGTTACCAAAGTGTACATAGCCAAGAAATTAAACATAGTAGAAATGCCCTGAAAATACATTCAATAAATGTTTGGGACATTTTACACAGCACACCTAGTCCCAAAGGGTATTATGGGTACTAGACAATAGATATAGTACTATATATATATTACTATATATATATATATATATATTCTTTAATTCTAGTAGCTATATATATATAGCTACTAGAATTAAAGAACATATAGCTGACGTCAAGAACAGACGCTCCAAAAAGTCTGCAGTGTGTGAACATGCCCTAGACAAACCCAACCATTTTCTTCGATTTGATAAACCACAAGTTCTGGCGAAGGAAAACCGATATGTACCTAGAATGCTCCGTGAGGCTATTGAAATTAAAAAACATCCTAATTTTAATAGAGAAGATGGTTGGCAGCTACCACCTGTTTGGAACCCAGTCCTAAAAATAATCAAGTCCCAAACAGCACGCAACACTGTAAAATATAATGATATTGTGAGTGATTACTGCGTGCATCGAAACGATTTTAATTAATAATATTGTACGGTAGATTAAAATAGTTTTTTTTTTTTTTTTTGAAATATTTGTGAAGACACTTGTCATCTTAGTCTACCTGCGACCACGAAATGCTGCAAAGCTTTCGAAACGTCAGGGAAACCAATTTAAGTAATATACGCGATTTAATCCGGTTAAACTTTGTTTTATTATAATGTATACAAAATTATCGAATTTAATTGAATATAAATGACCATAGTTTTATAGTTGGAACTAATGTCTGCTTCTTCTATCGTGTCGACATGAGCTACATAATGATAATAGCTCACGCCGTGGGCAAAAGATTAGCCAGTCAGCAGGTTGGTAGCGTGGCTGACTGCCCAGGGTGTGCCGGACGCTGGAATGTCTGCTTATCAGGGGCTAAGCAGGTATGTTCAATAATTCTCAAATTCAACCCGAGTTTCTGGAATGCTGATCAATTTGAACTGTTGTCGAATTTAATGTCAGCTCCTGTGATTGGCCGGCAAAAATGTTAACAACCAATCACATCGCTAGACCTGAGATTTGACAGCTGATTAGTTAATTTTTGCGTTGATCAGCCTCTTGGAAGCTGGGGGTAAGACTCTCAAAACCAATCATGAGAACACTGTATTTTTAGGTTAAGTATTAGTAAGTAACTACAATAATATAACAAGGTAAAAGGACAAGTCATATTGGGTTGGTTATTTATAGGACGTCCGTCTTGTTCAACGACTCGCAGCGAAGTGTAAATGTAGTAGTAGTTTACTTATATTCTTTTTGGTGGAGTGCACTCTCCCCGCTCCAACAGCTGACTATCAATATGGCCGACTTTAGTGGGGTGTCATAGCGCAGTGTTGCCATTTTATTCCGCCAATTCCTAACAATACTTATAATAGATTTACAATGACAAAATGCATTAATGTATCATAGAAAAAAGAAAGAATAAGATAATTCTTCTTCTTGCGTGTCAATGGTTCTCAATTCACGCGATTATCCATTTGATATTGGCCACTTCTATGACGTTGTTTATGACTTCATTTTAATCGTCTCTTACACAGTCACGGAACAAGTGAACAAATAGGCCATGGACTGAATAAGGTCCACGCAATGGCATTCGGTATCAGAGGATTCTCGCATTCCCCATTCGCAAATATTTCCTCTGCAGACTGGCCACGGGAGATCATGACCAGAGGGTAGGTGTTCTTGTGGTGTTACAAAATTAGGCAGTTGTGGGAGAATTTCCTTCTACAACGCTGTCCTCATTGCGGCTGGTACTCCGTTATAATAGTTAAGAACGTTTAGCCTTCCCAGTCACGCTACGCGGGTGTATCGTGCTCATTGGCATATACTTTGATCTCGAGGGACATTATTGTAGTCGTTAATCAGCCAATGACTTTTAAGAAACTCTTTATTACTTTAGTTAAGTAATTCCTTATTATTTCATGGCCAATGAGAACGCGTGACTTCGTTCAACTTATCGAAAGCCTAGCGGTTAAGCTTGTTTTTCATACAGAGGTATCCGAATTTTGATAAAACGTACATTATTATGAAAGAAAACTTTGTTAGGGTAGCAGGACAAAAGAGAGGGCTCGAAAATTTTCCCGGTAGGGCGTACAGTGTATGCTGTAAATGCCTACTAAACCAGCGTGGTTCACTAAGACTTAAAATCCTTCTCATTTTATAAGGAGGCTCGTTTAACGAGGCAGACCAAAGAAAAGATGGATGGGTGGTGTGAAAGATGATATAAATAAATAAATAAAAAATTATTTGCGTCAAAAGTGACGCACAAAATTAATTTTTTTTTTTTTTTAAAAACAGTAAAAATACAGGTAAGTTAGAATTATATAGATACAAATAAAGTGAACACCGAGATGAATGATGATGATAAAGGTGTATGGAAGAAAAATACAAGCTGCGTTGACCCCAAATAAATTGGTATGATTATGATGAATTCATGTCTTACATGTGTGCCCTATTGAAATAATGCTTTATATTGGGACTGCCTCGTTGGTCTAGTGGTTGCAAGCGCGACTGCTGAGCGTGGGGTCCTGGGTTCGATTCCCGGGTCGGGTAGAGAGTTATTGGGTTTTTTTCATTAGGAAATTCTCAGTAGCAGCCCGGAGTCTGGATTTGTGCCCGGTTAATGGCAATAGGCTCGCCCCCTATTACATGGGACTATAACATAACTGACATAGCTAACATAACTGTGTGTTGCCAGTAATTACTTACGGTACTGAAACGTGGTCGCTCACAATGGGCCTGATAAGAAGGCTCAAAGTCACTCAAAGGGCAATGGAGAAGGCTATGCTCGGAGTGTCCCTGCGTGATCGAATCAGAAATGAGGAGATTCGCAGGAGAACGAAAGTAACCGACATAGCCCGAAGAATTGCCAAACTTAAGTGGCAGTGGGCGGGGCACATTGCTCGCAGAACGGATGGCCGATGGGGCAGTAAAGTTCTGGAGTGGCGACCGCGTACTGGAAGGCGCAGCGTGGGTAGGCCCCCCACAAGGTGGACCGACGACCTGGTGAAGGTCGCGGGAATCCGCTGGATGCGGAAGGCACAGGACCGGTCGTTGTGGCGATGCTTGGGGGAGGCCTATGTCCAGCAGTGGACGTCTTTCGGCTGAAATGATGATGATGATAACATAACTGGCGAAATGTGGGTGTACTATTACACCTCTGCCTACCCCTTCGGGGAAATACAGGCGTGATGTTATGTTATGTTATGTTTATATTGCGCACGATCCGTTACATAATCCAAAAATGCACCAGTTACAGTGCTGCACTTTTCAGTGTTAAGTAGTTATTAGTACAATGAGATTTTGGCAGTTGCAATCCCAAAGGGTTTAATAACCATGTAGTGTAATGCCATAACATTCAGTTCGGTGTTGACAACGGACTACATTAGGTATATATAATTATTTAATACACAGTACACACATATGCAAACGTACATATACGTAGTAGAAAGAAGCACTTTTTCGAGTCCACTGTTTCTTATCATGAAAATATTACACGATTGGCGCAATGGTGTAACTGCTGCTCAAAAGTTCGCAGTTTTGATTCCGGCATCATCTGGGTCTGTACGTTTTTTGAAGACTTTTGTAGCTATAGGCACCTTCAAGTATAGCTAGGATAAAGTTTAAAAATATCGTTTTGGATTTGTGTAGATTGGCGGTCGACCTGAAACATTTTTTTGTGGGACACACCCTTTGCCGGAGTACATTAAATTATTCGATCAAAATTTCATAACCTACGCCCTAATTATTGTGTAACGGTATAATATGCCGTGTAGTGTCGGACGTAAAAAATAGCACCACCCTATCTCTTCTCATGGGTGTCGTAAAAGGCGACTAAGGGATTCACCAGAGGATGGGCAGCAGCGTTCTCTGAGTATTTAACTAATCCACTGCGATCGCCAACCCACCTACCAAGCGTGGCGATTATTATTCTCCCTTTGAGGGAGGCCTATGTCCAGCAGTGTACGTCTTTCGGCTGAAATGATGATGATGGTACAATACGGCAATATTCATTGCGTTGTGCATAAATAATAAGATGGATTGTCAAAATATACGGTACAATGGATGTTGAAATAAAAGCAATTGCAAATGCGAATGTGTGCTGGTCAAATTTTTTCTTATAAAATAAGCCATCGATAACATAAGTCGTCTGGCGTATCTTAGCATAATAGATTGCCATAATTTATCTACGTAATATATTGATTCCTGAACAGGTGCGTTTCATAGAAAAAGTGGAATTAATGGGTTCAATTCAAGCCAGATTTATAGAGATAGGTTTGATGTTATCACATTAGACCATGAGTAATACTGAAAGAGCGCCATAAATATCTACACGAAGTCAAGAGTGTAAATTATATTGTATAACTATTGACAGTTCAATTAATTCAGCCTATCGCAGTCCACTGCTGGGCATATACCTGTCCTAAGTTGCACCACAACACTCGGTCCTTCGCCTTTCGAATCCAGTTCAGCCCAGCAAACCTTTTTAGCTGTCAGTCTACTTGATTGGAAGCTGATAGAAGAAGGATAGGGCATCCTGCGTTTGCCGATTTGCGGTCTTCACTCAAGGACTCGTCTGCTTCAACGGCCATGAGTCCTTCAACGGACATGGCCAGACCACTGTCACTTCCGCTTGCTAATTCTTTATGCGATGTCGGTCACGACAGTTCTTCTACGGATAATCTCGATACGGATCTTGTCCTTTGAAGAAACTCCAAGCATAGCTCGATCGCTCGGTAAAGAACCTTGATGTTGACAGTTCGCCATTACAAAATTAAAAAAAAAATTAATATATTATTTTGAAGATGTATGGACGTTTATAAATATAAAAGACAGAACGGATTTTGATAAAACTTGGCATTCAGATCGCCTACAACCTGTAAAAGGAAATAAGATACTTTTTATCCACATGCGCAATTGTAAACATACATACCTACGAGGAAAGCCACTTGTGTCAGTAATTTGACATGGAAACAAAATAACTCCCTCATAAAGAACAGTACCTAAGGGTTTAATTTTTTTCACTGAATCTTTGACCTTATTTGTTTGATTTTATTACAATACTGCCTATAAAAATATAAAAAAATATGGATAGTATATCTCTGGTCAACAATAAACATATTTTCACATATAAAATCTTCAAACGCCATCGCCATTCAAAACGTTGACGCATACCCACACACATACAAAGCCATATAATTTCTACCTCCCTTTGTCGCAAGACCTTGGACCCATTACATTCCTTTGATGGAACCAAATGGAACGCGGAACTAAATTATTTCAAACGTGCCCAAAGGCTATGCAAGTCGACGTCTGTGGTCTAGTGGTTCGAGGGTCGGACTGCTCATCACGAGGTCGTGGGTTCGATTCCCACAGGACACAAATATTTGTGTGATGAACATAAGTGTTTGTGTTGGTCTGGGTGTTTATTATGTATTATAAGTATGTATTTACAAAAAAAAATAGTATATATGTATTATATCCATTGTCTAGTACCCATAGCACAAGCTCTGCTTAGTTTGGGACTAGATGGTGTTGTGTAAAAAAAAAAAAAAAAAAAAAAAAAAAAAAAAAAAAAAAAAAAAAAAAAAAAAAAAAAAGTTGTAATAGTTACCACAAATATGGTTATCCTTTCTTGACATACTTGGAGACAACTATTTTGTGAAGTTTGTGGAAGAATATTCAGGACATTTTGAGGAATTGTTTGGTAAACTTTTGTTTCTAGTATACGATTATTTTATTTCCAAACTGTTGAGTTCTCAGTTCTCTATAATCAGATGCGTCTCTGAAAGTCTGAACTATAACTGCTACTGTTATGCCAGCTGTCTACTTCTCAGGTTTCTGACCAACTAACAAATTTACAGTCATTAACCCTTCATAAACTTAGCCTATTGAGTTTGTTCCGTCAATTAACTTTTATTTTCTTTTAACTTTGAAAGAGAAAAAGAAAAATGATTTATTGCCACAACAATGAGTCACAACACAGCGCTGATTATCAACCCCAAGTGACGAGCGGGTGCCAAGCCAGTAAAAACAACATGATAATATACTATAAAGGATATATAGTATATAAGGATATATTATAAAGGAGCTTTGCTTAGTCAGGTATATCCATATGAATATTTAGAGCTCTTATTACTTTTCCTTAAAAAAATAGTTTCTTGTCGTGACAGGGTTTCAAGTAATAGTTCTGATGCGTGCTTTATGCACGTTTTGGAGCATTGGTGTGTTGGACATGATTCAAAGAGATACCAGTGTACTTAGACTTGATACCACTAAGGACTCTCAAGCTTCCTAGGAACAATCCTGTATGTCTTGTGTGTACTTCCTATTAAATGGTTACAAAAAACATTATCCAAAGAATCCAAGTTGGATTCAAGTATTTTCAAAATATCTACTCCTTATCTGTGGGTGTTAAACATACTAGAAGTAACAGCAGCGTTCGGTTCTTCCACCCAAGGTGAGAGTAGACACACAGCGGAGTTTTAAGTGGGTGTGTACCCACATGCCACATGCCGCCTCCGTGCGGGCAACGGGATCTGCAGTAGGCATTTTCAATAGGGGTAGAAGCAATAATTTGATAGTTGTAACTGATCATGGCAGCAACGCTCGTGCTGGTGATGGTGACATTACTCTAGTAATAAATAGCAGTAGACGTTTAACAACTAATACCTTATAATAAACTACTCATCAGGCGGCAGACCCCAAAACTATATCAATATCGGCCTGTAACAGTCCCTGGGTTGGGCAGAATGAGAGTTTCTCAGAATGAGAAGTTTTATAGTATTTGTCTGCTATGCTGACCTGGGGTGACTCGGGTGGAGATTTTTGTGCATTCTCAAGAGTGTAAGTTCCTTACACTATTCAATTGTCAAATTCTAATCCGGATTTAAAACCAAAAGATGATTCAACCGATGATAGCAGCAGTTATGTTAGCCTATCACTGCTTTTGACCAAAACCGATTTTTTTTTCCAAAAAGAATTAAGTAAAATTGGATAGGCCAATTGTGTTTAAGGACGTGAAGAACTTAAGTAATCTGACCCAACGTTAAAAGTCAGGTAATATTGCTCAATGGAGGTAACACAAACTTTAGTGGTGACCTAATTACGGGCAAACACTTCAGAAACTTGATATTTTTACTCGGCCTAGCGGTGACCATTAAGGTTAGGTATTATTAGATAGAATCGAAGTACTTACCTATTTCGTTTTATGATATCAAAAGTGAAGAATATTATAGAACTACAGGCAGAGAGAGCGAGAATGTAGAAAACTTACTCCGTTGGCTCAGTGACCCAGCAAGCTCTTGCTGCGATCTATGGCAGTATCTCGACAATCACAGGCTTAAAACCTTCAGAAGATTGTCTTCCACCGCATCGCTATAGCGATATCAGGGGCAATCGACTGGGCGTCGCCATTTTGGTCAACCCAGATAGGCTCTCTTCGCATCTCGATCTTCTCCCATTATCTCCACGAGACCAAGCCAACAGAGTCTGTGAGCTTTTGCCTCTCCTATCACGTTTGAATGCAGAATTTGAATATTGATATTAGAAGGGATAGTGGTTTTTATCACCCTATGTATAGCTAAACTTTCTTTGTATCGTGAACGTTCGTTTTGAAACCGTACAAGTCATCATCATCATCCTCCTGCCCTTATCCAAATTTATTTGGGGTCGGCGCAGCATGTTTTTTTCTTCCATACATCTCTATCAGCCGTCATCTCCGTGTTCACTTTCTTTCAATTCATATCATCTTTCACACAATCCATCCATATTTTCTTCGGTCTCCCTCTTTTCTTATAGACATCAACATTCATACTTAAAACATTCCTCGTAACATGCTCCTCATTCCTCCTCATCACATGTCTATACCATGATAGTCTGTTGCTACTTAACTTCTCTCTGAAATCGTACAAGTGAAACCAATTTATTTAATCTACCTTTTTAGCCATGAAGTCCTCCTGACAATTCTGTACAAATTTTAAGCTTTGTTTTAAAATCGATCAAAATTCTGTACAAATTTTAAGCTTTCTTTTAAAATCTTCACTCTTATTTCTGATGGATCAACAGTTTTTCAACAACCTTAAAATTTAAGCAGTTGCAAACTGTCTTCACTTGACACATGGAGCTTGGTGGTATAAAATAAAGTCCAATGTTCAGTAATTTATATAATAACAGTTATGTTTATTTCGACTCTAGAATTGGTTCTGAGTCGCACACGACAATTTCTCGGTTTTGCGGTAGATAGTCAGTGACTTACGCATTTTCTGGATCTTGAAGGCCAATACTGTTCGGATGCATTTCAGGTAATTGTTAAATTATCATGTTTTGCCGTGTTGCAACATTGTGCGATTAGGCCACAACACATACATTAAAGAAGAAAATAAACTTTAGGCTTACCCCCAGTCTCCGAAAGGCTGATCAACGCAAAAATTAACTAATCAGCTGTCAAATCTCAGGTCTAGCGATGTGATTGGTTGCTAACATTTTTGCCGGCCAATCACAGAAGCTGACATGAGATTTAACAATAGATCAAATTGATCAACCTTCCAGAAACTGGGGGATAGACTTATAAAACTAATAAAATTCCTTCAATAATCCTTCTACAGCCAGGGAACGATTGAGCACTTCTACTAGTAAATAAAGCATTTTTTAAACGAGAACCTTGGCCGATTTCAATAACGATGTTTACTAAAACTTGGTGAATTTTTCATTACCCTTTCGTTTGTTTTTCTCCTCAGTTTTGTTTTCATAGTGAGGCGAACGTTCGTAATTGCCTTCATAAGTTCCTTCTATTTATGTTGTATTGAGATTGAGTACTTTTGTGTCCTAATTTTTTTCTGTTGTTATTTTTCGTTGTGAAGTTTCGATAACTGATTAGGCTCTCGTTTTTAGGGTTCCGTACCCGAAGGGTGCCAAACGGGACCCTATTACTCTCGCTACGCTGTCCGTCCTTCCGTCTGTCTTTCACAGGGCTTTATCTTTTGAATGGTAATAGATAACCGGTTGAAATTTTCTCAGATATTGTGTTGCTATGAGGTGTATCACGAAAAATACTAAAAAAAAAAGGCTAATACCAAAGGGGGTCCCCACACAATCAAACCTGACAAAACATGCCTTTTTTTCAACGTTTTTGTTCCTGCTCTATCTTTGAATCAGTAATATATACCAGCGTCAAGCTTGCTCATATTATAGTACATATTATGTAGTTTAGCAACAAATACTAAAAATAAGACAAACATAGACATATGTGGTGGTACCTGCCTAAGAAAGACATGCAATAATTCATATTTCGCGCAATGAGCGTTGATGTCTTTTGATAAACTCTCGTAAATTAAATCAGTTTTTATGGGGTATCAGGTCGTTGAGAGGTACGGAACCCTTACTGCGTGAGTCTGACTCGCACTTGGCCGGTTTTTTTTACGTCATATCACGTGTCATTTTATTCAGATTCAATAAAAACAATAGCTAAAATCCTACGTTTATTTAGACGTTCTTAATAAAAAAATACACAACACCTACTCATTTTATATTTAACATCGCCTTTGTGAAACATGTTTCACGTAATCCGTTGCCTACTAATATCATAAATGCGAAAGTATGGATGTTTGTTTGTTTTTTTAACTGTTTGGTCCTTCAATCACGTTGAAACGAAAGGATTTCGATAAAGTTGGCGCGCCATTAAACCATCATCATCATAATTTCAGCCGAAGGGGGTTATGGGGTATCAGGTCGTTGAGAGGTACGGAACCCTTACTGCGCGAGTCCGACTCGCACGTAAATTTTAGCTTTGTCGATGGAAACATTAGAAAATTATGGTTCTGAATAATATGTTTCTGGTTATGATGTTTGTGCACAGAAATATAAATATAATAAGGGAATGTTTAGATTTATTTGAATATACGACAGACTGCTTTTTTACTTACTTTGACATGACATAACGTCGCCTCAGTACTTGAATGTCCAACCGACCAGTGACCGAATTTTATCGGAGACGTTTTTTTAAGTTTATTATTGATTTAAGAGAAATATTTTAAAAACTTTGATGATTTAAAAATAATGTATAGTATATATTGCATTATTCTTAAATCTTCAAAGTTTAAAAAAATATTTCTCTTAAATTAATAATAAACTATGAAAAACGTCTCCGGTAAAATTTGGTCAATGGTCGGTTGGACATTCAAGCACTGAGGCGACGATAACTTTTGATCTGATTAGTTACTTTATTTCAAATTATGACCACCTGAACAGCCTAGTTAGTGGCACTATAAATAACAAGGACAAGGAAGATAGTCTATTCCTTTCTAATGATAAAAAGGAAAAGACAAATCACAATACGATAGTAATTTTTAAAAACGCTATCCTACACTATGTATCTCATTAACATAAAGGAAAGCATTTTTATCATAAAAGTACAAAATCTGTTTTTTTAACCTTTTGAAATAGCTCTAAATTAACCTTTATAATTTAACACAAAATTGGACTATTGAAAATCAAATACCATTGAAAACCCTCGAGCTATCTACCGTTCTGATTTTCCTGTAATACATATTTCCATTAGAATACCGTATTTAAATATTCAGACGACCAGAATACCATGTTAAGTGTTTCAAGCGAGAGAGGGATGGTGCTATATGTCCTGTATAGTATATAGCTCTGTCTCTTTCTCGCCCAGAACAATTACGGTTCTAAAACTTCATAATACGTCCCCAGATCTTGGAACTTTTGTATTTATGATAAAAATCTGACAAATCGGACAAAACAGACAAAACCTGCTCATGAAAGTTTTTACTTTATTTCTTTGTAACCTTTTAATTCATTCGTTTATAATTCTGAAAGCCGAAAACTTTTTACGCATTGTAAAAAATTGTGAGCTTTGTTCAAAGAAGCTCAGATATCTTATATACCGGCTTTAAGTTTCTGGTGGTGATTCTTTTATGATGAGTTTTATGACTACATTAGACATGGGGTAACTCATCAAGAATGCGTGAGCTGCGGCTCAGCTCACGGTTCGCGTATGTGAACCGGAGCTGTGAACCGGCTCACAGATCAACTCAATTCGTGCCTTTGCATACTTGATGCATAGAATTAAAATGAACTTGATGTTATGATCTGATGACCGTCGGAACAAGCTCATTTGATGCACCGTGCTGCCAGGCGCGGTTCCAGCCCAAGATTTTGGGGGGGGGGGGGTCAACTTGGCTTACGTACAGTTTCAAGGTCCAAATTTACCTTTTTTTTTTTGCAATGACAACTGACAAGGTAAAGTTTGGAGTTAGTTTATTATGTAACAGAATAGTTACTTACAAAATAAACATGCGAGCGAAGCGAGCGCGAATTTTTTATATTTATGCGAAAAGTTGACTTCAATTGAAGTGTATTTTTTGGAGTAGTAGGCTATAGTAAAGAAGCGCGAGCGAAGCGAGCGCGAAATTTTTTATTCACCGCCATATCTTCAATCGCTTGCGCCTTTGAGTGTCCAATCGCAACGGCAGGCTGATGTAAAGTAGCGCAAACCGTTCAACAAAATGTACTACCGCCGTCGTATGTGATATTATTTGTCATTAAACTAGAAATATCATTCATACTTTATTTTGAGCAAAATAATACCTATGCTGTAAATTGAACTTCAGTACATAAACAAAACTCTAAAATAATGTTAAGTATTTTTTGACGTACGAGTAGGTGTCGTGTCATGTCGTGTTCCAGTAGTAGGTAGTACTTACCTAGTTTTGATTTCATTGTTTCAGGAAGTCAATAATTTATTTTATTTATTTTTGTAAATTGTCTATTTTAGGAGATTTGTCACTTAGACGTGTACGATTTTGGGGGGGGTCATGACCCCTATGACCCCCCCCCTAGAACCGCCACTGCGTGCTGCTGCGCTATGCCACAAGCCTGAGCAAACCGCCAACGTGTGGATGCATCGCGAACGTTGGCGAAAAAATTATTATTATTAATTATTATTATTCTTTTGATAAAACCTACACGTGACGGCCAACTGCCAACGCTTGCCCTAACGTTCGAGCCAATGCTTTTTCCCGATCCACTCGTTGGCCGAATAGCGTTGGCGTCAACGATCGGGCCAACGTGTGAAGCTGGCCTTATACAGCTGCCGAATTGCGTAACTCACTCGCGATTGCAATCAACTGGATTTCAATTTTTATTGCTCCGTGTGTTTTGACAACCTGTGTTATCGGCAACTACGTGCCATGCAATGAATGTTGCTTTAATTTCAAAATAAATGCTAATGTCAAAGTGAATGCATTACCAAATTGCCACATCATCTTTGTAACGGTAATAGATAACTAGTTGAAACTTTCACAGAATATGTGTTGCTATGAGGTGTATCACGACAAATACTAAAAACAAAAAAAAGTCTAAAACCAAAGGGGGTCCCCATACAAGAAACCTCGAAAAACATGCATTTTTTTCAACGTTTTTGTTCCTGTTCTATCTTCAAAACGGTAATACATACTAGCGTCAAACTTGGTCTGATTATAGTGCATACTATGTAGTTTTTCAGGACAAACATAGACATATATGGCGGTACCTACGGAAGAAAGAGATGCAAAAATTCACATTTCGCGTTATATATATATACGTTCGTTGATGTCTTTTGATAAACTCTCGTAAATTAAATCAGTTTCTATGGGGTATTAGGTCGATGGGTTGTACGGAACCCTTACTGCGTGAGTCTGACTCACACTTGGCCGGTTTTTTTATTATTGTTTAACCTTCATCCAACCTCTGATAACATCTGCAATATACATATTTATTATACATGTATGTATGTATTCAAATTTTGCGCAAAAGGATAAAAATAATAAAACGTTTTATTAACACACCCCGTTTTTTTATCCAAAACCCTTACACTGGCTAATACCGATAAAAAATACGACCAATCCTTATTTAATGGAGGTACGTGTTGTTTTTAAAATAGCCTGCAAAATAAATGCGAAAGGGCAAAATACAAATTATGAAAATAAAATCAGTTCCAGGGATAGTAAAGTAACATAACATAACATAACATCACGCCTGTATTTCCCCGAAGGGGTAGGCAGAGGTGTATAGTACACCCACATTTCGCCAGTTATGTTGTAAGTCCCATGTAATAGGGGGCGAGCCTATTGCCATTAACCGGGCACAAATCCAGACTCCGGGCTGCTACTGAGAATTTCCTAATGAAAAAACCCAATAACACTTTGCCCGTCCCTGGAATCGAACCCAGGACCTCACGCTCAGCAGTCGCGCTTGCAACCACTAGACCAACGAGGCAACGTTACGTTACTAGTAAAGTAGTATTGTGAAAATTATGCAATATTAGTACAAGACTGCAGCGGCCTGCAATAGAGGCATTGATGGACGGACGTGAAAATGTGAGGCCGAAGCCGAGGCACACATTTAAGTGAGTCCATCAATTTATGGTTAAGGCCAAGGCTTGTAAAGCACTTTTCTCAAATAATACGCGGAAATTCAAACTAAGTAGTTACTATGTAAATTCTAGAATCAATGACGGACAACACTAATTTTTCACGCGTCAATATGTTAATTTGTTTCTTTTTTACTTTCAACAGCTCTATTTGCAAGCCAGTTCGAAATTTAAATAAAATCTTTGTTAATTAACCTCCTTGGTTGTCATTTTTTAGAGTAAAAACTTAATTCCTTTTTTAAATTACACGAAAGATTTTAATTTTCATAGTAATTTATTAGGCCGATAAACCGGACAGATATGGAATTTCATATTGTATGGCATCGCATGTATTTGACCCAAAGACATTTGTGTACATGATTTGACCAGTACAGCATTTTCGAATAATTTCGAACAAGATTGTCAAAATAATGTTCAAATTTCCAAGCAAGTCTGGGTTATTTTTTTCAAAAACGAGCTTCTACAATAGCATAAGCATAATAACTGGTAGCTTGGAACCTGCTTCTGATGGCGGTGAAGGTAATATGTTTATATATTTATAAATATTTTTTATATAAAAATATCTAAAAATATAATTTTTAAGTAAAATAATGAATAAAGGAAATAATGATCTGACCCTTTCGATACCAGAACTTCATGTTTTATCGTGGTATATCGTTCTTAACCCTTGTTGTTGTCTATGAGTACGCATTATACATAATATAAAATGTATTGTTTTCGAGGCCGATCGGCCGTTCCACGAGTCAAAGGGTTAAGCTGGTCATCGACCTCTTACAATCCCTTTGTTATCTTATACCATTACTGAAAGAATTACTGAGGTCAAGCCCGTATTAATAAAACCTTCACAATTCTACATAGCGTATAAAAAACTTCAGATACATTTAAAATGGCTGCCTAATGTTTTTTATTCATCCAATATCTCGAAAGCCATTAGCGATTTGAAATCGTAAATTTATTGTACCGAACGAATTTTGTTATCTGAAAAAACGTTTATTCCAATCATCATTTCAGCCGAAAGACGTCCACTACTGGACATAGGCCTCCCCCAATTAAGGGGGGATATGCCATAATCGCCACGCTTGGCAAGCGGGTTGGCGATCGCAGTTGGTTGGTTAAATACTCAGAGAACGCTGCTGCCCATCCTCTGGTGAATCCCTTAGTCGCCTTTTACGACACAATACAATACAACTATACTACTACTACTACTACACTACTATACCAGGCCCCTCAGAAAGTATTGCGAAAAAAAGTTTTTATATATGGGAGACTGGCCAGTTATAATGTTTTTCGAAAATATGATTATTTATAAGTAAAAATAAGTAAGTTCCAATTTCAAAATTTCCCTCCACATTTTTTGCGAGTTAATTCAAAGTATTGTGTCTCACTGAAATATGGATCTGCGCCGGGAACATTTTAGAGCTATGATTTTATACGATTTCAAGTGTCGCCTGAAACCGGATGAATCGTACGATAGACTTCAAATGGCATTCATGGATGAAGGCCCTTCCAAGGCAACCGTGTATCGTTGGTATAACGAATTCAAGCGCGGTCGACCAACTTTGGGGGATGACGAAAGAAGCGGTCGCCCTTTGACGGCTGTTACCGAAGAAAACGTGCTAGCAGTGAAAAATTTAATCCAAGACAATAGGCGAATTACATATCAGGAGATTCAACACATATTGAAGATTGGATCGGGAAGCGTTCACGAGATTCTACACAGCCATCTTCGCGTGAGGAGGATAGTATCACGCTGGGTGCCGCACAACCTCACCGATGCTCAGAAGCAGGCCCGGGTGGAATGGTGCCGTGATATGCTTAACAAATTTGAAGCAGGCTCGTCTCGGCGTGTTTACGACATCGTTACAGGTGATGAGTCCTGGATTTATCAATACGACCCAGAAACCAAGCGCCAGTCGACTGTTTGGGTGTTTCAAAATGAGCCAACGCCTACCAAAGTGAAGCGATCTAGAAGCGGGGGTAAGATTTTGATCGCTAGCTTTTTTAATTTGACTGGCCACTTGGTATCAATTCCCTTACGGGATCAAAGAAGCATTAATGCCGAATGGTATACTACCAAATGTTTGCCAGAAGTTTTCTCTGTTATAAGCAACAAGCGACCAAACACAGGGCTCCGCGGGCTACTGCTCCACCACGACAATGCACCTGCGCACACCGCACTCAAAACGAGGGACTTCCTGGACAGCACGCCAGTCAAACTCCTGGGTCACCCTCCTTACAGCCCTGATCTAGCACCGTGTGACTTCTTTTTATTCCCAAAAATAAAAAATCAGCTCAAAGGGATACAATTTTCGTCGCCGGAAGATGCGCTGGCTGCGTTCGAGCAGGCTGTAAACGAGGTGTCTGCGGCGGACTGGAAAAAGTGTTTTGAAAACTGGTTTAGGCGCATGAATCTTTGTATAGAGGCTGGTGGAAAGTACTTTGAAAAGATTTGATAAAAATATATGTACGTATAGAACAATTTTTTTTAGTTTCGCAAAACTTTCTGAGTGTCCCACGTACTACTTTTATTCCAATACATTATTTAAAAGTGTTTTTAAAACTAATAACTTCTTAGGTTTTCGCGATCACTACACATTATAATAAAACAAAGTTTAACCGGATTAAATCGCGTATATTATTTAAATTGGTTTCCCTGACGTTTCGAAAGCTTTGCAGCATTACGTGGTCGCAGGTAGACTAAGATGACAATCGTCTTTACAGATATTTCTAAAAAAAATGTTTAATCTACCGTACAATATTTATTAATTAAAATCGTTTCGATGCACGCAAAATAAAAAATAAATAATATACGCGATTTAATCCGGTTAAACTTTGTTTTATTATAATGTTTTTAAAACTGTTTGAATATTCAATAAATACAGTATGTAACAAAAACCCCGTTGTTCCTAAGAGTTACGTTATCAGAATCAATATTCAGACGTAACCACATAACTCATTTGGAAAACTCTTCAAGAAAAATAATCAAATCAAATATTAAATCATTATTAAAATTGATTTGGTATATCACTTATTGAAATTGATAATCACTGAGTGAGTACGTTTTGAGTGATATAATCACTTTAAATTTTCAATGATTTAATATTTAATTTAATTATTTTTATTGAAGAGTTTTTCCAAATGAGTTGTGTTTTTACGTATGAATATTGTAAGGGACCTAACTAAAGGCCTATGAATAAAATGCAGCGGACTGTAAAACTGTTATATTAATTACGACAAGTAAAAGTAAATGGAATTGGCTCTGAGTGTTCGCGCGTGTCGTCTGTCAAGTTCGGTAGCGAAGTGGAGTTTGTTTCCACGCCCGCGCACATGAATGCGCCCCCCGCGCCGCTGTCTCGTCGCCGTGACGTCACCAGCCGAGCCGCCGCCCGATGATAGCCGACGGCGCCCGAACAAATATCGATTCTGATAACGTAGGTCACAGGAACAACAGGGTTTTTGTTACATACTGTATAAGGTCTTACTTTCATCATTTCATTATTTCAGCTGAAAGACGTCTATTGCTGGACAAAGGCCTCCTCCCAAAGGGAATATGCCATAATCGCCACGCTTGGCATGTGGGTTGGCGATCGCAGTTGGTTGTTTAAATACTCAGAGAACGCTGCTGCCCATCCTCTGGTGAATCCCTTAGTCACCTTTTACGGTTAGCAGTTAGTTTAAGGGTTTGTATATATTCAATAGGGAACTTCCACAGGATCTTTTGGGAATAAGAAACTCAATAGCAGTACGCAGAATCACGTACATGAAATTGGACAAAAGGTCGTAAAAAGGTTAATGTAAAAAAACCCCTGATACGAAACCTTATACCTTCAATCAAGTGCGGTTGCTCTTGATTATAACAAGTGAGGGATGATGCTGAAACATGTGGTCCTTCGAGCCGGATCATGTATAAATTCAATAGGGTTTATTTTGAACGGCTGATTACAAATGAGACATCTATTATTTCGTTGGTGAACTTTGTCCTAAGTGTAGTTAAGGCTTCATCCATACGCTAGAAGTTATTCTGAGGTCTCCAGCAATAGACGTTTATGGCCCATCTCTTTGACTTTGGTGTAGTGGTTGGCTGCTGAGCTACAGGTATGGTGTTACGGGTTTGGTGTGGTCTATTCCCACATATAACAAATATTCTTATGGCCTGCATATATTCCTGAAAAAATTGTTGATAAATGCGGAAATGGTACAGAAATCCTCGTGTGGAAAGCAGTTGGACTCACGAATTAAGGGTCCTGTACCACCACACATGTGTCTACTGTGTTTACAATACAATACAATACAATACAAATACTCTTTACAAAAGAAAATAGTAACATATTTGACTTATACACGCTGAAATTTATATCGCTTACATCCCGCGGTGTCCTACTCTATCTCAGTAGTTACTATCTTTTAGTCAAACCAGTTTACAAAAAAAACCTAGAATACAAAAATTGGCAAGTGAAAATAAATAAGTTATGAAATCGTTGAAATTTGTAGTAAGGGACAAACACACGAAAGTAGTTAAATACGCGCCGGCCGGGCGGCGCCGGCGCGGCGGCCGCCGGGCCGGAGCTACTGCGCGTTATCGTACCTAGGTAGGTATTCATCGCAGACCACCGCTTCGGAGACTGGCTTTATTTACGGTTCACACAAAATGTTATAAAAAGTTCAAGTATTTTATTTAGGATTTATTAACACATAACATGACATAACATCACGCCTGTATTCCCTGTATTTATTAAATTAATTAATTAAGTAGGCAAATGAATGGTTTAGGAATGTTAAAGAAAAGACAATAAATTATGTTTCTGTGGTTTCTAAAGATTTGTTTAAATGCTATGTAGGCAGGTAAATGATCGACTTGACAAAGTAGGTACCTAGGTATGTTCAAGATTGCAGGAACACAACAGCTGTCCCAAATAAAAACCCAGTAAGGGGTTGTAACTAAATTTTACAGAAGCGCGTAAAAACATAAGATGACAAATAGGTAGACAGTGTTTAAAAAGTTTGTAGGTACGTCGACTGCATGACAGTGGTAAGTAACACTTCAATTCGAAAACCGCTCTTACTGCTTACGGAATAAAGATGCTGCTAATGTCAGTGTTGCCATCGACGTGCGGTTGACCGTACCTAGGTTGGTCAAAGTGTCTTACTACTAGGTTATGTTTTTACCGAGTCTAAAGTAATGACATGACACACTTGTTATTGAGGTAGGTAACATAATAACAATAACATCACGCCTGTATTTCCCCGAAGGGGTAGGCAGAGGTGTAATAGTACACCCACATTTCGCCAGTTATGTTATAGTCCCATGTAATAGAGGGCGAGCCTATTACCATTGACCGGGCACAAATCCAGACTCCGGGCTGCTACTGATAATTTCCTAATGAAAAAACCCAATAACACTTTGCCCGACCCGGGAATCGAACCCAGGACCTCACGCTCAGCAGTCGCGCTTGCAACCACTAGACCTGTAGGTAGGTACTACTATGTTATTAAGATTGGGTACGTACGGTCGACCGCACGTCGGTGGTAACACTTTGACATTAGCAGCATCTTTATTTCGTAAGCAGTAAGGGCGATTTTCGAATTGAAGTGTTACCACTGTCATGCAGTCGACTGTACCTATGTAAAGCAACAATTTTTGCTTACCTAGGTACTCGGTTATCTTTAGATCATGAGGAACGTTATAAAGTACCTAGGTAGTTTGATTTAATTCATTGTATGTATGTTGTAATTGTAGATAGGTTATGGTGGTTATGGAATTACATGTAGGTATTTAGTACAGCATTTTAGGAGATAATAGTGGAAATTTAATTTTGATACGTTATTGACGTAAGTAAATTTTAGTAAACAAGGCGTTTTAAAAAAAAGAAATCATCTGTAATTAATGTTATAATAATAGGTAAGTAGGTATTAATAAGTTATTAACATGTTACTCACATTTTCATGCTTACAATTTTTTTTTATCACTGTAAACTTTACGATGGAAACTGGATGAGAGGATAGAAGTCGGTGCCGTCCTACTGGAAAGGCCCATGTCTAGCAGTGGACTGAGATAGGCTGATGATGATGATGTAGGTACACTTTACACGCACTGTACACTTTTTACGAGTATCTTAACAATTGTTCATTGCACTTTTATAATTATCCGTTTTCACAATAAAAGCGAAGCGCGACACACACGTATTGCTCCCGTGACGTGGTTAGAAAGACTACTGAGGGGGGGAGCGCGGCGCGGACGCCGCTCGCGAATCTCGCCAGACAGTGTGGCGCCTGGTTACCACTACTAATTTGTTCATACTAGGTGGAACACATTCGAGTTAAAGTCGAATAATTATTCACCTTTTTGAAAAAACATAATTCCAAAAAAAATAATTATGTCACTAATCAATAGTACTACTGTTATGGAGTCGCTACACCGCGGGATTTAACCGATATAAATTTCAGCGTGTATAAGGCATGTACTCTACAATAGTTTACTTTCTTTTTATTATTTAATTTTGTTATTTATCGTATGCATTAGTGACAATCATACTAAGGCCCCTATTACAGAAGCTTCCTCAAGTACAGTTTAAACTCCAATCACCTGATCACTACTTAAGGATAGAATCGTTACTTGAGTATCGGCCTTATTCCAGAACGGTAATTATAAACTTTAATTCAACAACATCATCATCCTCCGAGCCTTTTCCCAATTATATTGGGGTCGGCTTCCAGTCTAGCCAGATGCGGCTGAACATCAGTATTTTACACGGAGCGACTGCCATCAGACCCCCGCAACCCAGTTACTGGGTAATACCGACATTCGGAGGTTAGACCAGTTGTCAGACTTTCAGGCTTCTGACTACCTGTAACGACTGCCATAGATATTCGTATGACAACCGGGACCGACAGCTTAACGTGCTCTCCGAGGCACGGAGGGGTCTCGATGTGTAACGAAACGGTCACCCATCCACAGACTGACCGCGGCAAGTGCAGCTTAACCTTGCAGATCGTACAATCCGCGCAGTCGTTGCTTCGCTACGAGCCCCCTTAACTCAACAACATAACACACGAATTTGACCTGAAATTGAATAGAAATCTCTACTCAAGTGTAGTCTGGACCACACTAGAGTGATTACAGATCAACACTCTGCTCAAATACCGAAACAGGTGACAGTATAAAATAAAGCTAAACTCAGCTGAACTGTGGTCAATAAATCTCTGCTTGAGGAACGTTCTAAAATTAAAACTCAACTCAAAACTAGTTTTAAACAGAGATCAATGCTTGAGTATCGTCCTGTAATACAGGTCTAAAGTGGGTAAGTTGACGCTTGTATGTACAATATTAACGTATGTAGATGTTATGCGAATGATTAACCATAAAAAAATATATTCAAACACGTCTAATAGAAAGAGAAAATATCTAAACCGATGTCAGGTGTAAATTATTACCAAAATCGTGAATGACATTCTATCTCCTCAAAACTACTAAAAATCGCGGAACATACCAGGCCCCTCAGAAAGTATTGCGAAAAAAAGTTTTTATATATGGGAGACTGGCCAGTTATAATGTTTTTCGAAAATATGATTATTTATAAGTAAAAATAAGTAAGTTCCAATTTCAAAATTTCCCTCCACATTTTTTGCGAGTTAATTCAAAGTATTGTGTCTCACTGAAATATGGATCTGCGCCGGGAACATTTTAGAGCTATGATTTTATACGATTTCAAGTGTCGCCTGAAACCGGATGAATCGTACGATAGACTTCAAATGGCATTCATGGATGAAGGCCCTTCCAAGGCAACCGTGTATCGTTGGTATAACGAATTCAAGCGCGGTCGACCAACTTTGGGGGATGACGAAAGAAGCGGTCGCCCTTTGACGGCTGTTACCGAAGAAAACGTGCTAGCAGTGAAAAATTTAATCCAAGACAATAGGCGAATTACATATCAGGAGATTCAACACATATTGAAGATTGGATCGGGAAGCGTTCACGAGATTCTACACAGCCATCTTCGCGTGAGGAGGATAGTATCACGCTGGGTGCCGCACAACCTCACCGATGCTCAGAAGCAGGCCCGGGTGGAATGGTGCCGTGATATGCTTAACAAATTTGAAGCAGGCTCGTCTCGGCGTGTTTACGACATCGTTACAGGTGATGAGTCCTGGATTTATCAATACGACCCAGAAACCAAGCGCCAGTCGACTGTTTGGGTGTTTCAAAATGAGCCAACGCCTACCAAAGTGAAGCGATCTAGAAGCGGGGGTAAGATTTTGATCGCTAGCTTTTTTAATTTGACTGGCCACTTGGTATCAATTCCCTTACGGGATCAAAGAAGCATTAATGCCGAATGGTATACTACCAAATGTTTGCCAGAAGTTTTCTCTGTTATAAGCAACAAGCGACCAAACACAGGGCTCCGCGGGCTACTGCTCCACCACGACAATGCACCTGCGCACACCGCACTCAAAACGAGGGACTTCCTGGACAGCACGCCAGTCAAACTCCTGGGTCACCCTCCTTACAGCCCTGATCTAGCACCGTGTGACTTCTTTTTATTCCCAAAAATAAAAAATCAGCTCAAAGGGATACAATTTTCGTCGCCGGAAGATGCGCTGGCTGCGTTCGAGCAGGCTGTAAACGAGGTGTCTGCGGCGGACTGGAAAAAGTGTTTTGAAAACTGGTTTAGGCGCATGAATCTTTGTATAGAGGCTGGTGGAAAGTACTTTGAAAAGATTTGATAAAAATATATGTACGTATAGAACAATTTTTTTTAGTTTCGCAAAACTTTCTGAGTGTCCCACGTAAACCCTCTTAGCTGTATTGTTTATCTGTCCGTCAATGATATTTAAAAGTTTAGATATGTCATACCCTAAAAAAACAAACGAAAAAAATGTTCCATATGCAGCGACAGCACAATACACATAAACTAGTGCAAAGCACACATAGTATAATATTATGCAAAGTAAGTAAATTAGTTACTTTTAGAGTTCCGCGTCATATTGGTACACTTTCTGTACACACTTGACGGCATTTTTGTTTTATTTTTTGTCACACGTCACGCTCGGCGCCTTGCTTGACGTAGACTAGTAGCAAAACTTCCCAATTAGGACGTTTTTGAGTCTTCAGATTGCACGTGCAACAACATATCTGTTTAGTCTAATGTGTGCGACAAAGATACCAGGCCCCTCAGAAAGTATTGCGAAAAAAAGTTTTTATATATGGGAGACTGGCCAGTTATAATGTTTTTCGAAAATATGATTATTTATAAGTAAAAATAAGTAAGTTCCAATTTCAAAATTTCCCTCCACATTTTTTGCGAGTTAATTCAAAGTATTGTGTCTCACTGAAATATGGATCTGCGCCGGGAACATTTTAGAGCTATGATTTTATACGATTTCAAGTGTCGCCTGAAACCGGATGAATCGTACGATAGACTTCAAATGGCATTCATGGATGAAGGCCCTTCCAAGGCAACCGTGTATCGTTGGTATAACGAATTCAAGCGCGGTCGACCAACTTTGGGGGATGACGAAAGAAGCGATCGCCCTTTGACGGCTGTTACCGAAGAAAACGTGCTAGCAGTGAAAAATTTAATCCAAGACAATAGGCGAATTACATATCAGGAGATTCAACACATATTGAACATTGGATCGGGAAGCGTTCACGAGATTCTACACAGCCATCTTCGCGTGAGGAGGATAGTATCACGCTGGGTGCCGCACAACCTCACCGATGCTCAGAAGCAGGCCCGGGTGGAATGGTGCCGTGATATGCTTAACAAATTTGAAGCAGGCTCGTCTCGGCGTGTTTACGACATCTTTACAGGTGATGAGTCCTGGATTTATCAATACGACCCAGAAACCAAGCGCCAGTCGACTGTTTGGGTGTTTCAAAATGAGCCAACGCCTACCAAAGTGAAGCGATCTAGAAGCGGGGGTAAGATTTTGATCGCTAGCTTTTTTTATTTGACTGGCCACTTGGTATCAATTCCCTTACGGGATCAAAGAAGCATTAATGCCGAATGGTAATAATAGGTTTGCTCGCTCCATCGTCGACCACATCCTGACAAAGCTGTCTAGATTGCGGTCAAGAGCAGATCTATTTATCATAAAAAAAAAAAAAAAAAAAAAAAAAAATGGTATACTACCAAATGTTTGCCAGAAGTTTTCTCTGTTATAAGCAACAAGCGACCAAACACAGGGCTCCGCGGGCTACTGCTCCACCACGACAATGCACCTGCGCACACCGCACTCAAAACGAGGGACTTCCTGGACAGCACGCCAGTCAAACTCCTGGGTCACCCTCCTTACAGCCCTGATCTAGCACCGTGTGACTTCTTTTTATTCCCAAAAATAAAAAATCAGCTCAAAGGGATACAATTTTCGTCGCCGGAAGATGCGCTGGCTGCGTTCGAGCAGGTTGTAAACGAGGTGTCTGCGGCGGACTGGAAAAAGTGTTTTGAAAACTGGTTTAGGCGCATGAATCTTTGTATAGAGGCTGGTGGAAAGTACTTTGAAAAGATTTGATAAAAATATATGTACGTATAGAACAATTTTTTTTAGTTTCGCAAAACTTTCTGAGTGTCCCACGTACAGGTGATTCAGATACCCCTCAGTATAAGATGCCTTCATCTACATTTTACATTTATACGTCAATTCTCCGGCTGGCCTACGGGCTATATACAACGTGGATCAGAAATGCGTGGTCATATTTAAAGAGCTTATTCAGAGAATGCTATCGAACAAATTTTACTATGGGACCAACCCTGAAATCGCGAAAAATAAATCAGCTGATCCTCACATTTTGTCGAGTGACATCGATGATTTAGTAGGGATCAGCTGATATTTTTTTCGCGATTTCAGGGTTGGTCTCATAGTAAAAGTTGTTCTATGCTATGCCCTGATTGAGCTCCTAAAGTATGACCACGCATTTCTGATACACGTTGTATATGTATAATAAAAAAATTAAAAGGTTCTGATATCTTTTTTTCTAAAAATCTAAATATTATTGCAATGTCATGCGAATAGCAAACTTATACAAAATGTTAAGGCGTTAAGACCGCCTTTGTACCCAGTTGTGTATAAAGAATTAAATAAATAAATAAATTATACAAAATTTCTAAAGATAAGCTTAATTTGTTTCCATGTTAATAGTTGAGAGCTGGCTCAAAATTAACATGCAAATAAGTTAAATAAAAGCTTTTAAGACTACAGCTCAAAATGCTGCCTATCTTTTAACGTTCTCAAGATAAGTAAAAAGTAACTGAGTAAGAAAGACATTATCCTTTTAACTTTCAGCAGTTTACAGTTGCCTAACAGCCTGGACTCACTCACTGGTACTCAAAACTCTGTCAATTATGGTGTTTAAACTTTAATTTAAACTTTGGTCTAACTTAGCGATCTTTTTAACTGACTTCAAAAAGGAGGAGGTTCTCAATTTGCATGTATGTTTTGTTTTATGTAAGTTCGGGCATAAATCCGACACACATGCACCTATGATCCTTTCTCCCGAAATGGTTCCGTACAAATTTAATAAAGATCTGGTGAAAACCTAATGAACTCGGATTTTTTTTGTTAAAAAGTTTTTTTTTTTGTTTTCTTTTTTCCTTTCGTCCCACAGTAAATGTTGTTTGAATCGATGAGTACAATCATCCCTCAAGGTGTTAATAATGAATTCAATATCATCCTGTATAATTAGAGTTACTTAGTAACCCCATTACTAATAAACGTTGTATAGCGGTTGTATAGTTACACAATGCTTTGTCTTCTTCTTTCGAATGTCAAATTTCTGATGACAGAAAGTGAGAAATCATTGTTTAATTATACAACCGCTATAATGTAACATCCCCAATTATTGACACTTTAAGGGACGATCACAAGTATTATTTTAAATACGTTGGTTTTTTGATGATTTTTTACGTACTTGTGGTGCACTATATAACAGTTCAATGTTTTAATAATATTTACCATTTTTTTTTTTACCAAATTATAATTTTGCTCTTATTTTCTGAAGTTGGTTTTTTTGTTGAACAATGGGACACTGCCGGTAACTGGGGTTTTAGTATACAACGTTAATTAGTAAGGCCGTAAAAGTATAACTTCTTCTTCTTATCGTGTCAATGATAGTTCAAATATTGTTGGAATAAAAAGTGGCCACTTCCATGGCGTTATTAGTGGCGGCGTTGAGATCGTCTGTCGTGCAGATGTTCGGGCACAAGGGACACACAAGCAAGTGTGAAATAGATTGCTCTGGGTCACCACAGTCACAAGTGAGCAAGATTAGGATCTCTAAACCTCCATTTATAATAATAATAATAAATATTTTTGGGACATTTTTTACACAGCACCATCTAGTCCCAAACTAAGCAGAGCTTGTATTATGGGTACTAGACAATGGATATGATACTTGTATACTTTTTTTTTGTAAATACATACTTATAATACATAAGAAACACCCAGACCAACACAAACACTCATGTTCATCACACAAATATTTGTGTCCTGTGGGAATCGAACCCACGACCTCGTGATCACCAGTCCGACACTCGAACCACTAGACCACAGAGGTTGTCGAATGTGCACATGTTAAGTCTATAGCGACCAACCTGAGAGCAATTGTAATAAAAAAGATGGTTGGCAGCCACTACCTGTTTGGAACCCAATTTTTAAAATTATCAAGTCCCAAAAAGCACGCAACACTGTAAAAGATAATGACATTTATTTATTTATTTATTTGACACTAAATAAGTTCATAATTTGTTGAAAGCTCTGTTTTCTGAACTAAGCTATAATCTAGCCTGTGTGTCAGAAATCAGTTCCTTCCCCGTTTAAATGACACAAAAAGATTGTACAAGCTTTGTGATTTATACATTACTATTTTGTTAAGATGCATGCAAGTATACAAGAATAGCAAAAAAACGTGGGTGTGGGTAAAGCTAGCAATAGTTATAGTTATATTTATTTTATATAATATTAAAATACTTATTATTATCAGTCGGGTTGTGTTTGTTTGCGTATATGAGTGTGAGTATGCAGGGGGGTGTGTATATGAGTGTGTGTGTGTGTGGGTGTGTGTATTTGGGTGTAGGGGTATGTTCATGGTTGTAAATCTGTATACATTAAACCAGCTCATGCAATTTTCGGGTAGGGGAACTCTACACATTGTAGATTATATGTTATTCAGTAGTTAACAGTAGCTCTTCACAACCATTATAGTCATAATTAGCTAGCCATTTTATAACCATATTTTTAAATTTATAATTGCTGACCTCTCTTGTTTGCAAACTGCTGCTTAGGGTACTGTACAATTTGGGTGCTTGAAAGTTATAATGTCTACGCGCGAATTCCGTTTTTATGCGTGGTGTTGGATATATAAACCTTCTTTTGCCACCGCCTTCCAGAGTTGGAACTGTTATACGATGGTACCGTCTTAAACATCTATAAATAAACAATTTCCGTACGCTAAGTACCCCAGTTTTTAAGTATACATCTGTTGTTGGGTACCTATAGGGTAAGTATAACATAACTTTTAATATGGCTCTTTGTGCACGCTCCAATACAATAATATGCGTTTTGGCGGCACCGCCCCACGAGCAGTTGCAGTAATTTATTAAGCATTGGGCAAGGGCATTGTATACCTGTATCAGTATCGTGGGTTCCGCAACGGTTCTCAAGTTTTTGAATATATATATGAGTTTTCTAACTCTTTTAGCTAAGTATCCAATATGTTGCCTCCAAGATAATCTATCATCTATTTGAACTCCTAAATACTTAATTATTTTGACTCGTTCTAGCAGCTGACAATTACACCCACTCATTAGACCTAGATTACAAGGGTATGTGTGAATTTTAACATTAAAATCATTCGGTGGCCTTGAAGCCATTGTTTTATTAAAGCAAACGTATTTTGTCTTCGTGGCATTAAGACTAAGCAGACTACGCTCAAGCCAAGCAGTGACGCTGCTGAGTCCATTCGTTGTTAGGGTTTGTACTGTGTGCCAGTTTGCACCGTGAAACAAAATAACAGTATCATCAGCAAACATCAATAAATCCGCTCCAGCAATCTGCTTTTCACACAGTTCATTGATATAAACCATAAATAATGACGGGCCCAATGTACTTCCTTGTGGAACGCCGTAATTACATTGTGCTACATTACTTAAATGATTTTCAACACGAACAATCTGGCTTCTATTTGTTAAGTAGTCTTTAAACCAATTCAACTGTATACCTCGAATACCACAGTTTTCGAGTCTCGACAGGAGTATAGGTATAGATACCGTGTCGAAAGCTTTTTGTAAATCTAAAAATATTCCCAGGCACTTATCACCACTATCGAGATATTTGGTAATATGGGAGGTCAACTGAAGAACTGCATCTTCAGTCGACCGGGATTTTCTGAAGCCAAACTGTTCAGTCGAGATAAGATGATTTTTTTCTAGATAGGTAATAAGTCTCTTATTTACAATTTTCTCAATAATTTTAGAAAGAGTGGAAAGCAGAGAGATTGGCCTATAATTCGAGGGAATCGTCACTTCACCTCCCTTAAATACCGGCACTACCACGGCTTGTTTAAGCATAGTAGGAAAAATGCCACTACTAAAACTAAGGTTGCACAGATATGCAATAGGTTCAGCCAGCATATCAATGTTTACTTGAATGAATTTAGTTGAGATTTTATCAATTCCTGGCGAGCTCTCTGTTTTTAGGTTTAACACTATTGATTTTACTTCTCTATGATCTGTTGGTAAGAACGCCATTGAATGTACCGGTCCAGTTTTAATTGCAGTAATAGCCAGCTCTTCTTCTGTGTTTCCTATTTTAGATAAGGTATTATTAGCAAGTTGGGCTCCTACAGTGGTGAAGAATGTATTTATCTTGTCAAGTGAGGATTCAGTAGTTGTACTAATGTTCAGCAGTTCTATGGAGGACTTTTTTGTTTTTTTCATATTGCAGAATTCCCTAATTGTATTCCATGTCCCTTTGATATTACCCAAATTACAATGAAGTCTGTTTTTAAAATAGTTTATTTTTAACGATTTTATCAATTTGTTGCATGTATTCCTATATTTATTATATTCTTCTTTGAGTAGGTCATTATCTATTGATTTTTTTAGTTTTAAATGAAGTTTGTTTCGTTTTCGTATACATTTTATGACACCAGATGTGATCCATGGTTTCAGAGGGATGTTTTTTTTACTAACATGTTTAGTAGTAGTATTGCACCCAATCACTTCCTTTAGGCTAGAAACTAGAGCCTCAGCTGCTTGGTTCACATCCTCGATCTTATAATAAATACTCCAATCAATTTGCTTTATGTATTCTGCAGCCGAGTCATAATTAAAGCTGGATTTATTAAAACAAGTGTGTTGTCTCTCAATTTTTGCCTTATTCATATAAAGAAGAATCGGGCAATGGTCAGTAAATTGGTCGAAAACAAGTGTTTGCCTATTGTAGTTGCTTAGTGTCATGAAGTGATCTATACATTTGTTATATCGAGTAGGAATATTTATGCTTTGTTGAAGTCCGTGTGAGGCTAACATATTTATATAGTCAGCGGGAAAACCTACGAGATTTTCGGGGAGTATGTCAATATTTATGTCGCCTGTTAAAATTATATTTTTAGAATTAATTTTCGTTAAGATATGGTTTATTGAGTCAATATATTTGACAGGATTCCGAAAACATGGTGGTCGATAAGTACATAAAAGAGAAAATTCATCACCTAGTTTTATAACCAGATAGTTACCTTCATCATAGTCGGGCTCGTAGGCAGTAGCGTTAATCTGGTTCTTTACATAAACAATCACTCCATCGTTCTGGTTGATGAACTTCTTCGTGTAGAAATAGTTGTAATTGTCAATGCTGGGAATAGGTTTATTCTCATTCAACCAACATTCAGTCAGGACTATCACATCAACTTCCATATCTATATTAGAAATGAAATTGTGAGTGATTATGAATGTGTGAATGTGATTTTAGCTCTGTACATTAAATTTATTTGCCAAAAGAAATAGTACAGTATTTTACAGTTTAAATGCTATCCTATAAAATTGTAGGTACATGCATTACAGATATGAGCTTCTGAAGCCGAACTAGGCATAGCCTGTATTTCAGCATTCAGTGCTATCCCCTCGGATATCAATTACAATTTATTTACTCAAGTGCTAGCATATTAAAATTATTTCATTTTACTTGACTATCAGTTTTATTTTTTTTAAACAATAAAAGAAAATAAAAACTACAATAAAAATTAAAAAAGATGTTTATATTGTGTGTGGGATGTGTAATGTATATGTGTGTGTTAGTAGTGTTGTGTGAGTGGGGTGTGTAAGAGAGCATACGTGCATTTCGTAATTGTATGATGGATATTGCTTGTAAATACTAGCCTTTTATCTCGGTACAACAAGCAGCTCTTCCGTCTCCTCATACGAAAGTTTCTGTATATAATCTGATACCTTTTTCTTGCATTGATCTTTGGTCAAGGGATACATGTTCAGTATTTTATTGAGCTTATTGTAAATGTAGGGTCCAATAAAGCTCACGAATCATGAGTTAAATGTAGTTTTAAATGAAAGGGGTTGTGGGCAGACCATATCATGTCTGCGTTTGTTTAAAATTTGAGGATTATATTTTAATTTACTATGGTGTAGTAATATAGTTTTTTAACCGACGAAAAAAAGGAGGAGGTTCTCAATTCGACGCGTATATTTGTTTTTTTTTTTTTTATGTAAGACCACGCATAACGTTTTACAGAGTGGCCCGATTTTGATGATTCTTTTTTTAATGGATAGGGTATTTCTTGAAGTTGGTCCCATTTAAATTTCAAAATCAAAATCCACCCCTAAGGGTGGGAAAACAGGGGATGAGTGCTTGTTCACTCACTAAATTCTTACCTGTTAACCGATTCTGTTGAAACTTGGCACACAAATATAGTTCTAGACACTACGACATAATGGAGACCTGGAGTTAGATTAAACCACATTTTTTTTAAATAAAACTTTTTAACAAAAAATTTAACCGACGAAAACAGAAACTGAAAACCGAAAAATAACTAATTATGAGTCGGCGCCAAACAAACAATCAACGAAGGTCATTAAATTACTTTAAATAAATAATAAAAACAACGTAACATGAAATACAACGTGAAATTTTCAACGATAAACAATAACTTTCCAAAAATTCGTTCTCCGCTCGGCCACTTGCAACTTGCATGCACGTTGCTTGTTAAAAGTTTGTTTGGCGCCGACTCATAATTAGTTATTTTTCGGTTTTCAGTTTCTGTTTTCAGTTTCTGTTTTCGTCGGTTCAATTTTTTGTTAAAAAGTTTTATAATAAAAATAATTGTTTCACAGTCAGTATTTCACAAAATTGATAAAGCATTGAAGTAGAGAATAATATGGGTTTAAAAGTGCAAACCTTAAAAATTGCTCGTTGGGCTATCTCAATAGGCTGTAGAGTGGTTTTTGGAGCTCCTCCCCAAACGGTTATACAATACGCTATGAGAGACTGGCAAAGAGCGAGATATATCCGGTTGAGAAGGATAGGCTCGGCAGCATGTCGAAGTTGTTAAAAAACATAAATTAGTTTTCTAACTCTACCACATAGGACCCTGATGTGTTCTTTGAAGTTTAATTTGCTATCAATTGTAATGCCGAAATATTTTATGGTTTTAACCCGTTCTAGTTCAACACAAGAGCAATATTCGTCACTGAAACATTCGTGTGCAATAATAGTATTAAGATTGTTAAGGTTTAATTCGGTGCGGAGATTAAAACATATGTATTTGGTCTTGTCGACATTTAGAGTTAGAACATTGTCACTAAGCCACCTTCTAACGACATTGAAACCGGATTTCATTGTTTCATAATTATAAAAAAAAAATTATGCCATAATGTAAAATGGTTAATGTGTCGAACTAATCTTCGTAACCCTACCACCTGTATTTACCACATTTTAACAAAATAAATTATTTGATTTTTTTGATTTGATTACTGCATGCATTGAAACAATTTTAATTAATAAAAATTGTACGGTTGATTAAAAAATATATTTTTTTAGAAAAAGACGCAAGTCATCTTAGTCTTCCTGCAACCACAAACGCTGCAAAGCTTTCGAAACGTCAGGAAAACCAATTTAAATAATATACGCGATGTAATCCGGTTAAACTTGTTTTATTATAACTTACTTCTGACTTACAAAATCCCTTAACCCTTCATGCACAAGAAGTTGGTATAAATCTTTTCACACGTACACTGTAGCGGTTCGATTCGTGCGTTACTAAGCCGTCACGTAACCAATGGAACGGCACGTGCAAGTGTGAAATAGCTTTTAGGAGGACTGATATATTTACAGTATGATATATATATTTACAGTATGATATATATATTTACAGTATGATATATATATTTACAGTATGATATCTGAGTGGAAATCCGCGAGGTGTGATTAACTTATTTATTCGTCTGTTATAAAATTCGTGCTTTCTACTTTTATGTAGTTGAAAATTACAAGACCTATCTTGTACCACTATAGGTACAACATTATTTTATTCATAGTTAATACTAAACCTGAAAATTTTACACATCATTTTGAACAATTTTTACTTCCCATAGTAAAAATTGTTCACAATGGTGTGTAAAATTTCCAGAAACTGAGAAAAAAATTAAAGCTTTTTAACAAAAAATTTAACCGACGAAAAATGAAAGTGTAAAAAATAAAAAACTTTTTGGTCTTAATAACTATTCTACTAAAAGAAAGAAAGAAAGAAAGAAAGAAGAAAGAAAATTTTTATTTGTCTCGGTACAGGCGAGAGAAAAAAAACCAAAAAATAGCCATGTATGAGACTAAAAAAGGCCCCCATCTCAGCAAAACCAAAACTAATGTAAATAACAAATTTTGAGTCGGCGTCAAACAAACAAGCAAAGTGCGTGCGAGTTGCAAGTGGTCGAGCGTTATTGTTTATCGTTGAGTACAACAACTTATAACGATATTTAATAAATAAATTGCAGTAGAACCCTCTGTAATCCTCACTCAATGAATATGCATCAACTCAAGCGATATTGGCAAAGTTTTATATGGAGTTTCGTTCGCAATATTGATTAGTGGCCATCATTTTATTAATAGGTACCTACGTAAATAGTGTTTATATGTTGAGGATTACAAGGAAATATGAGGATTTTTGTGGTTATATTAGCTTTGTACCCAAAAAGTTGGGGTAAAGTTGGACCATTTTAATATCAGAAACGGGTATTTATTTATATACTCAGCAGTTAGTAAACTATAAGCGTATTGTTATAACATAATGGGACGATTTCTGTCCCACTGCTGGGCAGGGGCACAAGCTTCTTCTCAGAATGAGAAGGATTTAGGCCTTAGTCCTCCACGTTGGCCTAGGGTGGATTGGAGTTGATTTTGGAACTGTTTTTGGCTTCGGGACTTTAAAGGGTCAATCTAATTTTTGTCCTTATAAAGCCTTATTCAATAAAATATTGTTTAATATTTTTTTCAGCAATTTCATTCAATTAGTTTATAAGTTAACCTATCATTTTTACAAATCTGGTTTCATTGTCAAGTTCTGGAGCGGCGACCGCGTACTGGAAGGCACAGCGTGGGTAAGCCCCCCACAAGGTGGACCGACGAACTGGTGAAGGTCGCGAGAATCCGCTGGATGCGGAAAGCGCAGGACCGGTCGTTGTGGTGATGCTTGGGGGAGGCATATGTTCAGTAATGGACGTCTTTCGACTGAAATGATGATGATGATCAATTACAAAGACTGAGAAAACAAAGATTGTTTTTTAAATTATTGTAAGGTTGGTGACTCAGGAGACATCGATGTCCCCGGGTATGTATGAAAATAGTTGCAACCACATTGTTTGAAGGAAACATTGGTGGTTATTTAATTATTTACAAATCCATTATTATGGGTAATTAATTAATTTTCAGCGCATTTGCAGCGTTTTCTGAGTATTTAACCAATCAACTGCGATCGCAAACCCGCCTGCCAAGCGAGGCGATTATGGCATATCTTCCCCATTGGGGGTAGGCCTATGTCCAGCAGTGGACGACTTTCGGCTGAAATTAGATGATGATGATGAATACATTTTTTAAAGGTGTTAATTAATATTACAAAGTAGTGTAGAAATAAAGCATAGGCCCACAAAATAATTCGTATAAACGACAACATGAAAATATTTATTGTAATTTTTTCACAAGTTTCACCAAGATTTTGCAGAACTTCCAAACCGCAGAATGGATGGGTTTCAAAATGTTTTGAATAGAAATATTGGAAAGTCGGTAATTTTAAAGTTAGCCTGGGTTTTATCTGCGTATTTTTAGCTGACTGTGTAAGCAGAATTGTTATGCCAAGAGATTTATTCCTCGTATTAGCATTTTTTAGCACGCTGCCAGATATTTTTGCTTTAATACACAGATAAAAAGTTATCGGTAAAATTTAGTTGTTTAGGTACGTAAATACCTTTATTATGAAGAGAATCATTACCAGTAACAAAAACCGGCCAAGTGTGAGTCGGACTCACTCAGTAAGGGTTCCGTACCACCCATTGACCTGATACCCCTTAGAAACTGATTTAATTTACGAGAGTTCGTCAAAAGACATCAACGTACAGTGCGCGAAATATGAATTTTTGCATGTTTTTCTTACGAAGGTACCACCACATATGTCTGTGTTTGTCTTATTTTTAGTATTTGTTGCTAAACTAAATAGTATGCACTATAATCTGACCAAGATTGGCGCTGATATATATTACCGTTTTGAAGATAGAGCAGGAACAAAAACGTTGAAAAATGCATGTTTTTGAGGTTTCTTGTATGGGGACCCCCTTTGGTTTTAGACTTTTTTATTTTTTTAATATTTGTCGTGATACACCTCATAGCAAAACATATTGTGAGAAAATTTCAACCGGTTACCTATTACCGTTCAAAAGATACAGCTCTGTGACAGACAGACGGACGGACGGACAGCGTAGCGAGAGTAATAGGGTCCCGTTTGGCACCCTTTGGGTACGGAACCCTAAAAAGCGTGGGCGTAGCAAAAAAGTATCATCAAACTTGACTGACTTCAACACGGTAGGCATGGTTTGTCCGAATGTTGCCACGCATAAATCGCAAGTTAAATTTTATTGTGATTCAATCAATCAATCAACTCAGTCAATCAGCAGTCCACTGCTGGACATAGGCCTCTCCCAAGTTGCGCCACAACACTCGGTCCTCTGCCTTCCGCATCCAGTCCCACCCAGCCACATTCTTCAGGTCGTCGGTCCATCTAGCGGGGGGGTGCCCTACCCTGCGTTTGCCGATTCACGGTCTCCACTCAAGGACTCGTCTGCTCCAGCGGCCATCGGTTCTTTGACAGACATGGCTACCACTTCAGCTTACTGATCTTACAAGCTATGTTGGTCACTCCAGTTCTTCTCCGGATAATCTCGTTACGGATTTTATCCTTCAAAGAAACTCCAAGCATAGCTCGCTCCATAGCTCGCTGAGTGACTTTGAATTTGTGGCCTAGCCCAATTGTCAGTGTCCACGTCTCGGCACCGTAAGTCATGACAGACAGGCGCGACGCACTGGTGGAAGACCTGTGTCTCCAAAATTTTCGGTATAGGCGATGAGAAGACTCGGCGAAGTTTGCCAATTGCTGCCCAGCCCAAACGGATCCTTCTGTCGGCTTCTTTCTCGAAGTTATATCTACCAAGCTGAATCGGTGAGCGTATTTAAAAAGCATGCTATTTCGCAAAATTCTCCTCTTTAGCAGTCTTCCACAACAATTGCTTTTTCCAACGAAAAAATTGCTTGTCATACTTTTCCAAATATCACACGTCATAATTACAACATAACATCGCGCCTGTATTTCCCCGAAGGGGTAGGCAGAGGTGTTATAGTACACCCACATTTCGCCAGTTATGTTATAGTCCCATGTATACCAGCGAGCCTATTGCCATTGAACGGGCACAAATCCAGACTAAAATTATATAATGATTATATCAGATTACACATATACAACGTGTATCAGAAATGCGTGGTCATATTTTAAGATCTCATTCAGGGCATAGAAAAGAACAAATTTTACTAAGGGACCAACCCTGAAATCGCGAAAAAAATATCAGCTGGTCCCTACTAGATCATCGATGTCGCTCGACAAAATGTAAGGATCAGCTGTTTTTTTTTCGCGATTTCAGGGTTGGTCCCATAGTAAAAGTTGTTCGATAGCATCTCCTGAATAAGCTCTTCAAATATGACCACGCATTTCTGATACACGTTGTATAGATAGTGTTGTCTTATTAAACAAAAGAAAACACAGAACAGCTGTTCATAAACTGTTGTTTAACAACTAAAGTTCCTCTGTTGTCACAACTTATACAACTTATACTTTAAGCACTTCAGACGGGAACGTTTGACCCAGTTAACAGCTGATCGGAAACTAATGTTGCTGTAAAATGTCGAGGAGTTAGCGTATAAGTTTATATCACAAGTTTGGTACAAGTGAAGATTAATTAGTTTAGCTTTGAACCATGGTAAGATGTTTCACCAGGTAGTCTCTTCCCGGTGACAGCAAGGTCACGTGATTGACTCCGTACTACGTCATCGGCATTGGAGCCAATAGCGAGCTGTTAGCGTGGCAGTTGTCAGTTTGATGTGCTGCCACTTTGTGTAAATAAATTACCCGAGCAATATGCATTTTTTCATTTACTTGCTTCTTTAAAGAAGCACGTTTGAACTAGTAAATTTATACAGTTTCCTTTAATAACTAATTAGATGAATAGCATGAGATAACAAATAGGCTAGTTAGGAATTCATTTATTTTATGTTCCATATGAACAAAAATTTATCATCAATGGCAAAACTGATCGTGACGTAGCTTGGAGGCATCGCGCTGTCATCGCGGGAAGAGAATACCTGGTGAAACATCTTATTATACCATGGTTTGAACGACGCAATACGCAATATCTTCTCGTCCAAAATACCGCAGTGTCTAAAGACGAAAGTCTTTGACCAGTGTGTGTTGCCAGTAATTACTTATGGCACTGAAACCTGGTCGCTCACAATGGGCCTGATAAGAAAGCTCAAAGTCACTCAAAGGGCAATGGAGAGGGTTATGCTCGGAGTGTCCCTGCGTGATCGAATCAGAAATGAGGAGATTCGCAGGAGAACAAAAGTAACCGATATAGCCCGAAGAATTGACAAATTTAAGTGGCAGTGGGCGGGGCACATTGCTCGCAGAATGGATGGCCAATGGGGCCGTAAAGTTCTGGAGTGGCGACCGCGTACTGGAAGGCGCAGCGTGGGTAGGCCCCCCACAAGGTGGACCGACGACTTGGTGAAGGTCGCAGGGATGCCGAAAGCGCAGGACCGGTTGCTGTGGATATGCTTGGGGAGGCCTATATCCAGCAGTGGACGTCTATCGGCTGAAATGATGATGCATAAATAATAATAAAAAGCATAATATATCTGGTGTGTTAAAATTCTGTCGAAATTATAGTGGGTTTAAGAAAAAACATAGTGCTTCAATCTTTTCTTAGCGAGATTCCGCCCGCCATTTTTATTCATCCGAGGGCATAGGCATATTTTAGTACTTCTTCAGTGACCTACAAAAGGTCACCACCATAGGTCACCACGTTACCACGAACTCTAAGAAGGCGAAAACCTCTTTTTCATCCTATTATATTTTCTATCGTCTAGTTCACCGTCAGTTGCACCTGAGTGATAGTTTGAGAGAAAACTTTAGAAAAAACGTAAGCATACAAGTGTGCGTGTTTTATGCAACGTGTTTATCTGTATTCGTGTCATATTTAAGGAGGTAAAACTCCACTTTTTTACTTCGTGGTGTTTACGACTGATACTGTACACGAATCAATAAAAAAATCAATACCAAAAAATATTTTTTTTCTTTACATACCTACTTGTAAACCAACAAATTCCCTCCGTGTGTCGCATGCGACACAAAAACGATGCGTGCGATACCACCCAATTTTTTTTCAGGTATATCCACACTTTGGTAATGCCACCGATGACTTATTTTCAGAGTCGTTCGGGATTTATTCTCAACACTCGCTATGTTTCTAAGTGAGGGTATTAAATAATCTTAGAATTTTTCAAGTATTTTTAGATGACTAAGCACATTATTTAGCATTTGCTCTAGAAATATGGCACGGTTACAGATCAACAACTTGTATATGTGTGCTTTTTGTTGTATTTTATTGATGCGTTTCTTGAGTAGTGTGCGTAAGTTGAGCTTGCGTCACTCGGACTCCATACAAACTAATCTCTGGTTTTTCTACATTGTCTTATTTAGTAAACAATTTTGGCATGTCTTTTTAATGCAATTCGTCAATAATAATTATTAAAAGACATTATGTTTACAATTTAACACACTAAATAACATTTTAACTTGATTACATGTGCAAAATTAGTAACTATATTTTAGCAGTAGTTATTTGATTACTAAATAAGACAAAAGAGAAAAAACAGACCGTAGGTGGCTTGCCCGAGGGCACGCCGTAATAGCGGCGGTAAGGCCCGTCATGGAGGAGTGGCCGGAGAGGAGCCATGGTGCCCTCACCAGACTGACGCAGAAACTCTCGGGGCACAGTTGCTTCGGGAAGTATCTGTGTCACATAGACAGGGAGCCGATACCCGAATATCATCACTGCGGGAGCTGCCCAGAGGACACGGCGGCGCGTCATACACTAGAAGAGTACCCAGCTTGGACCACGCAACGCCTTGAACTCATCTCTGCAGTAGGCGGCAGCAACCTCTCGCTTCCGGCCGTGGTTCTGTCTATGGTCAGGAGCGAGAGCACTTGGGAAGGCGGCGTCTCCTTTTGCGAGGAGTTGATGCTCGCTAAGGAGGCGGCGGAGAGGGTTCGAGAGGCAACTACCTCTCTTCCCATCCGCAGGAGACGACCTGGGCGTCCAGGACGACCATACATGCACGTATGGCGACCTCCAGCCTCCCTAGGTGTGGGCCTGCGGGTGGCGGACTCAGGGTGGCCCGCCGCCCGACCAGGCAAGGCCCGTGACGGTGGTGCGTAGTGTTACGCGCGCCAGTCCAGAGGAGGGTGCGGTCGATGTAGTTGCCGCACGGGGAGAAGGGGCTTGCCTACTAGTGGCGAGCCGGGACCTACCGGGGATGGTTGGGAGAATAAAAGTTTTCCACGCCCACGGCCAAGTGTCGTTAGAGGAACACCATGGTTGTTTTTAGTCAGTAAGAGTCCGACACTGGGTCCGCCTTCCCCGGGCGGAGTCCGTTTATATAAAAACATGATCTTCCCGTTTGTTCCCTATCAAATTCTGTAAGTATATAGCTAAAATCTGGTTTTATAAACCATTTTAACCATTGTGGTCCTCTTTTTCTAACAAAATAATCGTATTTTCAGTGTAATTAACTGCCAGACTTGTAAGAAAAACATTGTTAATCTCCATTATCGCGGTGGTTCTTAATTAGCCCCATTTTACTTTAATTGTCACTACGCATTTGTTGCTACAGCGGTTTTCTTTCAGTCCTTCCTTGCTTTAGCTTCTTTTTATTATTTAATTCTTTTTACAATAAATTACGCAAAATACCAGTGCGTCCTGCCTGTCATGACTTACGGTGTCGAGACGTGGACACTAATAGTTGGGCTAGTCCACAAGTTCAAAGTCGCTCAGTAAGCTATGGAGCGAGCTATGCTTGGAGTTTCTTTGAAGGATAAAATCCGTAACGAGATTATCCGGAGAAAAACCGGAGTGACCGGCATAGCTTGTAGGATCAGTAAGCTGGAGTGGCAGTGGGCTGGCCATGTCTGTCGAAGGACCGATGGCCGCTGGAGCAGACGAGTCCTTCAGTGGAGACCGCGAATCGGCAAACGCAGCGTAAGGCGCCCCCTTGCCAGGTGGACCGACGACCTAAAGAACGTGGCTGGGGGGACTGGATGCGGAAGGCAGAGGACCGAGTGTTGTGGCGCAACTTGGGAGAGGCCTATGTCCAGCAGTGGACTGCGATAGGCTAAGTTGATTAAACAATAAATTTCGAAGCATTTTTTCTTGTTAATTTATAAGTAAAGTATTATAACAACGTTTTTGTACTCATTTTAATAACGATTGCCTTTTGCAATCATTTCCTCTCGGCCAAATTTTGTTTACAGGGATTAATCTCAATGGAAACTAGCCATCAACGCGAGACAAACCTAATAAAGTCCTATCAGGTGCTGTGTGTCTTAAACAGCTTGTGTCGAAATCATTGATTACATTATTATTATTATTATCAGCTTGTAGTGTCCCACTGCAGGGCAAAGGCCTCCCTTCCCTTTTTCCACTTGTCCCTGTCTTTTGCCTTCTGGGGCCAATCCTTCAGATAGGAGTCAAGTTCGTCCTGCCATCTCCTTCTGGGCCTGCCGCGTTGTCGTTTGCTGCTGTCTGGAACCCACTATGTGGTTGTTTTCGCCCATAGCTCCTCCGGCATGCGGCAGATGTGACCAGCCCAGTTCCACTTAAGCTTGGCAGCTGTTTGGCCTAAATCAGCAATTTGCGTTTTGGAACGCAGTATAGAGTTTCTTACGCGATCAGTACGTCAACAAGTCTAACTCGTAGGATACTGCGTTCCGTTGCTCGCTGACAAACTCCAAGTGCGGACTTTTGACGCTTTGTCAGTGACCATGTTTGCGCTCCATAGGTGAGGGTGGGGAGGATGCACATGTCCATAAGCTTTCGCTTTAGTGAGAGAGGGAGGGGTCCTTTCATCAGTTCTTTCATCGACCAATAGCTCTTCCAGGCGTTCTCGGTTCGTCTAGTTACTTATTACATAGGTATTAAAATAGAATTTATTTTTGGTATCCCTACAAAACCTTTCGGTACTTAATGATTTTAGCATAGTAACATACCTCCACCGACGCCATCGTGTTCGCTTACCTGGCATGTGGAATAACGTATTAAGGTCTAAAAAGGTTTAATTGTGTTCCAAGCCATTATCAGAAGCTTTTTGGACTTAAATGTAATTGATTTTCTTTCCACTAACAACCTCCTTTTGAAACATATAACGTCAACGGCTGATTTGGATTTCCCAGAATTTTGATTAGTATATTTTTTGGATACAAACGCTGATTTTTTGGTGTCTTAACAATGGTATATTGTTAGAATGGTGGTTAGGGGTTCAGGAAAAATTATATTTGTAAAGGCCACAGACATAGTAAAAAATATAGACGAAGTGCTGCGAAAAATCATAGTGAAGCCAATAAACCATGCTCCTCCGTGTACAAACCAGCGCTCATGCACACACCTGAAGGACATTTGTTTTCGCGATGCTTACTGGACGATGCTGAAACATGTGTACTGTGAGAGCGGTGAGCACGGTTTGAGGTGCATGTATGTGCGTGAGCCCTGATTGTACACGAAGGAGCATAGTTTATTTTGGCTTCACTAGATTGTTCGCAGCACTTCGTCTATATTTTTACTATGTCTGTGTTTTTTACCAAATTTTTAATATTTAACTCACTTTCCTTCCTTTCTTTCTGTTCGGTACAAATATTGCAATCGATTTTCTTATTTTTCCTAAACTTCTCAATGAGCTAGTGACTAAAGACTTTAAACTTAGCTCAGAACTGGATGTCAATGCAATATTAACTCGCTTTAAAGCTTTTTAACAAAAAATTGAATCGACGAAAACAGAAACTGAAAAGCGAAAAATTAAATGAAGTTTTTACTCATCCCCTGTTTTCCTACCCTTAGGGGTGGATTTTGCTTTTCAAATTTAAATGGGACCAATTTCGAGATATGCCCTATCCAATTAAAGAATCATCAAAATCGAACCACTCTGTAAAAAGTTATGCGTGGTCATACATTTAAAAAAAAACCTTATTTTCGTCGGTTAAAAAACGTGATATATCAAAAAAAACATTCATCAAAACCCATTGTTTTCTGTATATAGGTATGTAGAGTCAAAAAAAAAAGGTAGGTATAAATAAACAGGGCAACTTAATAAAAAGCACATAAAACAGTACATTGTTACGCAGGCCTTTATTATCTAGAAAAATACAGGTATTCCGAAAAGAAACAGTTTCATCCCATCGGAAACAACATAAAATAGCGATAAACAATAAAAATAAAACATGTTATGTGTCTGCCAATAGGAAGCAATACTTGTGTACTAAACTAGGATATTTTCAGGTCGTGCTTATTTAATATTTTTTATTTAACCTTTGCTATCCCAGCTGACTGCATAGATTTGTTGAAAAAAACTAATGAGTTGTCATTTTCAGGTTGGGACTTTATAAATACAAGTGTTATATTGTATGTTACCGTTTACTGTAAAATTCTATATTAATATATATGTCGTAAAGGCATTATATTTAAGTGTACATAAAAAATTTGAAAATCTCCGACACAATCCATTCACTCATTGATTCACTCTTTCATTCACTTTACACATTCATACACTGATTTGCCACAACCGATAATACATCGTACACCAAAATTTCATATCGATTAAACGAGTGAAAGTAGCTTAGAATCCCTCACCAATATCTCCTCATTTATCTTTCCTGCTCCATCATCAGACCCTAATCACCATCTATCTATAACTTGCTCAATGAAACCACTCCAATGAGCAAAACACGATACCTTTGCTGTAAGTTGGTGAGGGAAAAGGTATCCTGCAGATTCCAGGTGATTTTGCAGCATCAGATTAAGGTTACTATGTTCTTGCAATACCATTGATGGTTACATCAAAAGGAAGGTAAGTAAGTTCGTCTGGTCTGATGAATTCGAAATTTGGTATCCTGTTAAGGATAAAATACATAGTATAAAAATAGAGGATAGTTAAGGATACCAAATTTCAAATTCATCAGACCAGTGGAAGTTAATTACCTTCCTTTTATCAAATAGTAAAGAGCTGATGACCTTCAAACGGCTGAACCAATTTTCTTCAATAATAACTAAGAATACTCTCAAACAAGTCACCTTTTAAACAAAAAAAACCTATATAGCCTGGCTCAGCGCGCACTCTAATTTTTCTTACATATTATGTATTAAATAAGCATCCTGCTGTCCTGTATGGTTCGGAATGTTGGGCTAAGACCTGCTGTCCTCTATGGATCGGAATGTTGGGCTACGAAAGGAATTAAAGAAAGGCAAGTGCATGCAGCTGAGATGAGAATGTTAAGAGGAATGTGTGGTCTAACGAGAATGGATAGGATAAGGAATGAGTATGTAAGAGGGAGTCTGAAAGTAGCGTCAGTGACAGAGAAGTTAAGTAGCAA
The DNA here is from genome assembly GCA_949699075.1 of Asteroscopus sphinx. Classification (NCBI taxonomy): domain Eukaryota; kingdom Metazoa; phylum Arthropoda; class Insecta; order Lepidoptera; family Noctuidae; genus Asteroscopus; species Asteroscopus sphinx. Next base: position 2,751,880 of record OX453025.1, read on the forward strand.
CAGACTGTCATGGTATGGACATGTGATGAGGAGGAATGAGGAGCATGTTACTAGGAAAGTTTTAAGTACGAATGTGGATGGCTATAAGAAAAGAGTCGGACCGAAGAAAACATGGATGGTGTGAAAGATTATATGAATAGAAAGAAAGTGAACACGGAGATGACGGCTGATAGAGATGTATGGAAGAAAAACACATGCTGCACCGACCCCAAAAAAATTGGGATAGGGGCAGGAGGATGATGATGTATTAAATAAGCAACCTTTGCTTATGGTTACGAATGTGAGTATGGCCTATGTGGTTTCCATAAAGATCTGCAAACAGTCGAGCCATGACGGGAAAACATGCTTTTGTGTACTGTATTGAATAAAAATAAGTAGATACTTTTATTTGCATTTAAAAAACGCAGAAACCGACTCTGCCTTTTCGGAGTTGTACGGTGAAGGTAAACATAGTGAGGAACCTGCACACTTGAGTGTGCTCCAGTTCTCGATGGTGTATATAGTCTGCCAACCCGCACTAGGCTTGTGCGGTGAACTAAGGCTCCAATCATACTAAGAAGAAGCCCGTGCCCAGAAGTGGGTCAGTAATGGGCTACACGACAAATACTCATCATCCTTCGAGACACTAAATACTGAACATCAGTATTTTACACGGAGCGACTGCCATCAAACCCCCGCAACTCAGTTACTGGGTAATACTGACATTCTGAGGTTAGACCAGTTGTCAGACTTTCAGGCTTCTGACTACCCGTAACAACTGCCATAGATATTCGTATGACAACCGGGACCGACAGCTTAACGTGCTCTCCGAGGCACGGAGGGGTCTCGATGTATTACGAAACGGTCACCCATCTACAGACTGACCGCGGCAATTGCAGCTTAACCTTGCAGATCGTACAATCCGCGCAGTCGTTGCTTCGCTACGAGCCCCTCGCTACACGACAAATACTAAAAATAAAAAAATTCTATAACCGTTTTTTTACTGAAACTGCAAAACAAACTTTAGCTTTCTAATGAGGTATAATCACATAGGTGATCAAATTTCTTCGGAATATTATCCCAAAACAAAACATCCCCTTTTTTGCTCGACACCGAAATCGAACCTACGATCCTTAGCGCAGTAGCCAATTTCTCAGCGACAAACGTGTATTTAAAAAGAAATTTTCTTTTTTAGGGACATCAACAAAAGGTACGTAGGTTTTTCCTTATTGTGGTCACCTTCCGGCTTGCACTCGCATTTGTGACATAAATCCTTTTTGGTAATCGCATTTCATTCAGCCTTTACACGACCAAAACGTACCTTTTTCAACCCTTGTTAGTGTGTCTTCGGCCTTGCTATATCTCATTTAAAAATTACCTAATATAGGTAGGGTTGTATGTTTTTTTCTTAGAATGAATATATGTATAAAGTAAATACATATATTTTCATGCGAAAGCACGCTAAGCCATCTGTTAAGGTGAGGTATATAAATCATATGAATATCAATTGGTTCGGGCATTTATAAGATATGAAATTTTAGTTTGTCACCTAGTAGCCTATTACTTCAAAAAGTAGGACATTAAATCAAAGGTTATACGGCTTTATTTTAAAAGTAGGACAGTAAATCAAAGGTTATACGGCTTTATTAAAAAAGTAGGACAGTAAATCAAAGGTTATACGGCTTTATTAAAAAAGTAGGACAGTAAATCAAAGGTTATACGGCATTATTTAAAAAGTAGGACAGTAAATCAAAGGTTATACGGCTTTATTTAAAAAGTATAGAATACTGATATTCAGCTACAACAGTTTAAACTTTAAACACAACTAAATAATAGTTCGAAAAAGACTTGGTATGTCTAATTGCAAAAAGTGGTAGTTTTTCTCACTTTTTTCGTCTACAACTATAGCTAACTATAATTTACCAAGTTAATCGTTTCTGATTAAATTACAGTACCTGTACTTCAATCGTTGAAAACGAATTTTCGATAAATGATGTATTCAGCGAGAATTAATTTTTTTGATGGGGGCACCACTTGGCTGCTACATTGCCCTTAAGAGGTTTAGTATAAACTAAGAATAAGGTTGTATATTTTCAATATTTCAAGCTAGAGCCTGAAAGTCTGACAACTGGTCTAACCTCCGAATGTTAGTATTACCCAGTAACTCGGTTGTGGGGGTCAAATGGCAGTCGCTCCTTGTAAAATACTGATGTTCAGCCGCATCTAGTTGGAGCGGAAGCCGACCCCAATATAATTGGGAAAAGGCTCGGAGGATGATTTTCAATACCTATTTGAAGTGCTTTTTAATTGAAGCATTGCGGTAGGACACCCTGTATATCTGCCTAGTCTACATTACAAAGAAGTAAAATTCCAAAATTAATAATATTGTATTATTTGATGTCAGATGTCATCTTTCATTTGCTTACTTTTTTTCTTGTGCGCGTAAATTTCACTTTTAAGTTATACAGATGGAAGGGACCAGCTGAAAATCTGTGCGGTGCATACCTACATGCACAGCAAATACTGAGCTGGATCCCTTGCTACACATATTATGTTGTATACATGTTGTGTTCTCTGTAATTTGTACCATGTAATATGTATATTTTATGTGTGTGTGGCAAAATAAATGGTTTAAATGGTTTTACCAAGTCACAACGATACAATATCAGCAAATAAATTGCGCTACTATAAACGACAATGTTCCACATTGCTGCACAAGTGTGTGTAAAGTGGAGTTTTATCATAAAAGTTATGGCTTGCCATCGCATCAACTATCGTGCCATAAACTTTATGTGGCGGTTGTTTTAATTAATTAATGTGTCTGGATGTTGGTGGTTGATCCTTAATAGGTGTGTGGAACTTTGGGAGGCCTTGTTTCTTAATGGGAGCCACACAGATTACTGAAATGCTTGGTTGTATCTCATGTTATGTTAAAATTACGCTGGTAACACCTTAGAATAGAATAGAATAGAATATATTTATTTGCATAAAACATGGTATAAAAAGGTGTTATAAACTTAAATATATGATCATTCATGTTTTGCTTACTCATCGTCATGAATATTACAGAAAAAGAGACAGAGTTAAGCCGTTTTTTTCTACGGTATATAATAAAATATAATATTGATTACATCCTGAGATATAATTTAATATCGCTAACAGTACTTTCAAATGGAACCCTTTAAAATGGAAAAAATATTATACTTAAATGTAATATAGATTACATTTAAGTGTAATATTTTTTCGACCGACCGAGCTACATTTCCAAGTTTATATTATGCCCCGTCCCCGCACACCGTTTCATGCCTCCGTGTGCAACCGAACTGAACGAAAAAATATATCTCATAGTGTGAAGGTGAATCGCGGGATGTAATTTATATTTCGGGATATAATTTATATTGTATTCCATACTGACGAGCCAGCTTTAATCTCAAGTAGTCAATATACGATTAAAACGTCGGCTGTATTTCAATACATATTATATTAACTGCATCCTAAAAAAATACAAGGGCTTCTGTCCAACGGCGATCTTAATTTGAATTTTATTTTTAACTGATTTAAATAAATTAATGTTATACCACCAGAATAAAATCTCTGATTACTAGAAATGAAAAATAAAATAAAACTCTTCCAATAAAGGGGATTCCACTTAACATTTCCCATTAAAACAGTTTGCATACAAATGCTAATATAGCTAGAGAGGATAGCGCTTAATGAAGATAAAAAGATACGCAAGTAAAAGGAATGAAATCTTTCGTTCCTTTTCTGGTTTTTATGCCACTTAGTTCAATGGTCTTGTAAGGATCAGTTTTTATATCCTACGAGCTATTTTTAAATCTGTAGATAACTTTTGGTGTATTTTCATAAACTCTGCTGATATATAAATCGCTCTGGTGGTGACTTTTATTTCGAATTGGGTCATAAAAAGTCAATATTAATAAAAAAAATATTCAATATAATCAAAATGAGCAAAACATTTCCCAATTAGAAGTGAAAAAAAATCCTCTCGCATTTCCTTTTTTTCGTAATGGATGTCTTCTAGCAGGTCTGCTGCAAGAAATTTCTTAAAGAAATAGGCAGTGTATTTCATTGTTATGTATTGCTTTTTTTTTTCTGTTGTACAGTCGACCGCACATCAGTGGTATCACTTTGACCTTGACAGCGTCTTTATTTCGTGAGCAGTAAGGGCGGTTTTCGTAATTCAAGTGTTACCAATGACGTGCAGTCGACTGTACATTAAGTAAATAAATAAATACTTACCTAAATGAAGAAGATGGAAAAAATCTATCAATTCTTGACATTGAACATGAGACTTTAAATTTTCATGTCTCAGTTTGGCGAACCGACTTGCGGTACCATTTAGGCAACAGCCTAGGTGGTGTTGCAGTTGTTATGGGCAAAGGTACCGCTTAACATCAGGAGGGCTTTTAGCTTGTATCGCCGTCCTAAACTATAAAAAAAAAAATACATTAATAAAGTTTAGATTTTTTGCATTTCTTGCATCTTAGGCTAGATAAATTAAAATCGTGTTTCAAATTGAAGTAGTTTTATTTATATCTTTATATCTAGTTAAATCAACTTTGTATTAAAAGTAATATTTTTCACTAATTGCCAGTCTGCATAATGGAATTATTAAGGCAGGTTTATTTTACCATTATAATGTGCTAAAAAAATTATAAAGACAGTTTCTTCCAAACCCTTAGGCTTTTACACCTGCGCTCAATAAATAAGATCTTGGAGGAGTCTTGTCAAGATTTATAGACTAATATTTTGTGATCATTTGACACTTATTATTGTCTGAAGCTGCCTTTTCTGTATTTATATTGTATTGGTCTTTATTCGAGTTGAATTTCTGGTGACCTAGGAAACTAAAAAGTGTGGTTTTAGCTTTTGTTACGTAATTGCCAAGGCTAGCATTCTATAAGAGCTATCATGTTGTAGTGTACTTAAAATTCAATTCGATTGTGAAAACATTGATTCTGAGTTTTGAGGGTTACGTACCCGAAGGGTGCCAAACGGGACCCTATAACTCTCGCTACGCTGTCCGACCGTCCGTCCATCTGTCTGTCTTAGGCTGTATCTTTTGAACGGTAACAGGTAACCGGTTGAGATTTTATCAGAAATTGCGGTGCTATGAGGTGTATCACGACAAATACTAAAAACAAAAAAAAGTCTAAAACCAAAGGGAGTCCCCATACAAGAAACCTCAAAAAACACGCATTTTTTTTACGTTTTTATCCCTTGCCTTATCTTCAAAACGGTAATATATACCAGCGTCAAACTTGGTCCGATTATAGTGCATATTATGTAGTTTAGGAACAAATACTAAAAATAAGGCAAACATAGACAAATGTGGTGGTACCTACGTAAGAAAGAGATGCAAAAATTCACATTTCGCGTAGGATCTTTGATGTCTTTTGATAAACTCACTAAATTTAATCAGTTTCTATGGGGTATCAGGTTGATGTGTGGTACGGAACCCTTACTGCGTGATTCCGACTCATGCTTGGCCAGTTTTTTACAAAACATTTTCGAAATCCCAAAAAAATTACAAATGATTTTGTAACAGATTTTATTCATTTATTTTCTGGAAGCTGACCCCAACATAGTTGGGAAAAGGCAAGAAGGTTGATGATTTATTTTTTGGATGACTAGGAGCGTTATTTAAAAGATTTTAATTAAGTGACTATTTAAGAAGCATACAGTCAATTAACTCACACTTTTTCTGACATTAATCTAGCCTTCACTACAATCAGTTATTTACAGTCTCCAAAAGTTTCTTAAAATCCATGTTTACTCATAGAAACGTAAAAGAAAATTAAAGAAGTCATATAAAGAAGTCGACATCAAGCTTTCAATGAAATAGTTCACCGCAGTTTCTTAGTTAAAGAACGACTAACACCTAATCATAATTTATTTTTAGATTCCCATTCTATTTACTTTTAAGATCCAACTCACTTAGAATTCCTGAAAGTCAAAGTGAGTTGATTGATTTAGTGGACGTGACTTTATTCAGAAGGATTCAGAGGGATTCATGAGATTTTTTTGGTAAATGGGTACCTAGTTGTTGTAACACGTTTATCATTAGCAATCTTGGACGAAATAAATGTTTTTGTGACTTTACAACACATTACACTCCTTTTTTTTGGGCAGTCGTGTAAAAACCACACACAGTCTTTACTGGGATCGTTTTTGAAAACTTTTAATTAATTTGCTTAGGCGTTTGTCCGTCTATTTGTCTATCTGGTATAAATACTGGAACTAAATTTTTTGCCAGTTCTCATAATCCAAAAAGGTCGAAATATAATATTATCACACACGTCATTCTGATAAAAGTAAATTGATATTCAGTTTCCTTGATTGTGTGGGTTCGCTCGTTTCTGCTAAATTACGTCCCATTTGTTTACATAATTCGGCATGGAATCAACACGTCAGCATGGATTAACATTAAAGGCTTAGCAGAAATCCTATCCCGGAAAATCTACTGCCTTGCTTCCCATAGGATCCATAATAATTTGCGTATATCCCCCAAGTTATGGTCCAACCAATCTCAATTACCTACCAATTTTTTCCACCTGCCGTCCTGATAATTATGAGATCAACCACACTCGGCCGTTTTTCATCCGAACCGTTTTACTGGCTCGCCGTAACTCAGCGTAACTTGGTCGTCAAGGGACGCATTAAATATAATAGCCACCATTTTTTTGTTACGAAGTCGGTGTGATTTTGTTTTTTGTTGCTTTTCCAGGTCTGAGTTTGTTCAAATAAATTATTTCGCCCATTACCGAGTGAAGAGTTTTCTCATCCAAGATATTATGTGGAGTTGGGTATACGCGAAGTGATTACTGCTTTGTAAACTTAGCATGACTTGTGGGAAGGTGAGGTTACGCAATAAAGGGCAAACCACACACAGCGCTGGTGCGGGTCGAGTCGTGTTGCGCGTAAGCCGCACTAACAGAAATAGATAAGGGCCATGTGGGCAGGGCCCACGTGGCAGCACCATGCATCAGAGTGCAGGTTATTTCAAAGCCTTTCACAGCACGCATTATGACTTGTTTCTATAAATACCGTAACAAAACCCGCAAAAATGCCTTATTGTGCTGTTTCTAACCGCAGAAACAAAAGCTGTAAAGTACATTTGATTAAAATTATTTGTTTAAAAATAATGACGTCAAAATGTAAGGCGTAGTTTGTTTGGAAAGATGCCACGCATGAATCGCAAGTAAATTGTGATTACAACCATTCTATTTCTGTGGCCGCACTGCTTGTAGTATTTACACACAGCGCGGGACGCCGCGAGGCGGGTGCCGCGGCTCTCTTTTTATCAATGCCTATAGGTGAATACGTACCAAAAGTTACTCTATGAATACGTATATTATGACGAATGTCATTGATGCTATGCTCGCTTCCGACCCGCGCTGCCCGTGCTCTGTCTGTTGTGGCGTGAGAAACGCGCGGCTCCCGCACTCAACCCGACGCGGGCCCGTCTCGCGTCCGCGCTGTGTGTGGTGTCGTCTTTATTCCGTGGTGTCTTCCATATAAAAACAGGATAATATACCCGCCGCGGGCCCGACCCGCGCCCGCGCTCTGTGTGGTTTGCGCTTCTGCCGCCAAACGGTAACGCTTGCATTGCTGTGTTTCGGTGTATAGGGTACGGGTGCCTGTGAAATTACAATCACATGAGACTTTCCATCTTAATGTCTCAGTTAGGCAAAGCGAACGCGACTTGCGGTACCATTGCATTGCGGACCTCTGTGGTCTAGTGGTTCGAGTGTCAGACTGCTGATAACGAGGTCGTGAGTTCGATTCCGATAGGACACAAATATTTGTGTGATGAACATAGGTGTTTGTGTTGGTCTGGGTGTTGCTTATGTATTATAAGTATTTATTTACAATAAAAATAGTATAAGTATTATATCCATTGTCCAGTACCCATAGCACAAGCTCTGCTTAGTTTGGAACTAGATGGTGCTGTGTAAAAATTGTCGCACAAATATTTATTTATTATTTATTTATGTTACTCTAAAATTACAATAGATGGCGCAATGTTCAACCAACGCCAGGAAGAAACTTTCAATACTGACTAGTAATAAGTCCTGTCAAAAAAGTGTAAGGAAATTGATGGCCACACTAGCTTGCCAATATATACTACTTGAAGCGTTTTGATATTTGAAGTTTCTATTAAATACTACTTGATACATTTGAACACAAGGTCCCACAAGGTGGACCGACGACCTGGTGAAGGTCGCGGGAATCCGCTGGATGCGGAAGGCACAGGACCGGTCGTTGTGGCGATGCTTGGGGGAGGCCTATGTCCAGCAGTGGACGTCTTTCGGCTGAAATGATGATGATGATGATACACTTGATATGTGTAGTATAAGAACGATCAGAAGGTAGGAGTAAAACTATGGCATTCTTTTAACAATACGTTTATTTTTAACAGATTAGGGTGTACGATCGTAGGTTATGGAAATTGAATATAAACATTTTGCCAGGCATAATATAATTATAATTATTTTAATACGTAGCACATTCTGCTGAATATCTCAAAATATTATCTACGAATCCACAAAAATAGAATAAAATAACGGTCACAGTAAGATTATTATGTAATAATGATAAATGAAAATGTAATTTATTTACTTAATGTGACTTATAATAATTACTATTATCAATAAATAACTATGAACTATGAACTATGAACTATTATTTAAAGAATATATAACCAAATGACATTAACTTACATGAATTCCTGCTACAACAGTTTACTATTACGACCACTCAGCTCTGACGTCCATGCTCGAATGCCGCGGTTCTCAGTTCCCCGCCACGTACAATACCAACGAGTGAATATTGATCGAGTCGATGGTTAAGCGAGTGAATGAAATCAGCCAGGAATCGATGTGTAATCGATTTATTTTTGGCGGAAACAGATTTTTATATAAAAACAGTGTTTATAATTCTGAATTATCTAACAGACGGCCGTCCTGAGAGAGGAATGTCCCCATTCCTTTCCGGCCATTCGAGCATGTTTGTATGTCTCTATACAATTTAACTACCTTAACTTAACCTTAAATATCATTGCTTTATAATTACAATTAATTTAACTTAAACTCAACCATCAGTGCTTTACATTTATAATTACTTTAACTTAAGTGCTTTATATTTATAATTACTTTAACTTAACATTAACCATCAGTGCTTTACATTTATAATTACTTAACCTTAACTATCAGTGCTTTATATTCATAATTACTTTAACTTAACCTTAACTATCAGTGCTTTATATTTATTTGTAAAGTTTAGTAAACTATCTTACTAATTAGTATAATAACATTTATAATACCTAATAATAATTTCTACATACAAATATGAAAATAGTCTTATTCTAATCATAATATATAAAACAAAGTCGGGCTATTTACATCATTTATAACTCAAGAACGGCTGGAGCGATTTTAATGAAATTTGGTATAAAAACATATAGGCTTTGTATCCCGGGAAGATGAACAGTTCCCGAGGGATACGCGATAAACGACATTCACGCCGGCGAAGTCGCGGGCATAGGCTAGTTTATAATAAACGCTATTGTGAAATACAAAACATTTTACAATATCTTCTTTTTAGCTCCGAATGCTCTGATTATACCTTATTATTAAGTTTATATAATCTGTGTTGTCCCCTTTTGTCATGTCATGTGATTATGTTGTAGTTACCTGAAAACAGATGTGTAGGTATTAGTTTCATGCAAGATAAACCACATTTATTTTTGATACATAGTTACAAAAATAATTAATTGCCAATATATGAAGTTAAATGGTTGATTATAGAACTAATAAATGAAAAGTCATATTTAATTAAATCAATTTTCATTCAGAGATATTTATTGATAAATTGCCGTTCATACGAGCTTTTAAGTTAATTTATTTACCAAAAGGTAAAGAATAAAGTATAAATTAATAAATTAGTAATTAAATGATAGCAAACTGCTTATACGTTACGTATTGTATTTCAGTATCTTTGTGTATTGTGACGAACACCGCTTGTACTTCGGAATCTGTCATTGTTACTGACTACCGCTTGTACATCGGCCTCGGTCGTCTTAATTATTGTGACGAACACCGCTTGTACTTCGGAATCTGTCATTGTTACTGACTACCGCTTGTACATCGGCCTCGGTCGTCTTAATTATTGTGACGAACACCGCTTGTACTTCGGAATCTGTCATTGTTACTGACTACCGCTTGTACTTCGGCCTCTTTCGTCTTCATTATAGTGACGAACACCGCTTGTACTTCGGAATCTGTCATTTTTACTGACTACCGCTTGTACTTCGGCCTCTTTCGTCTTCAGTATTGTAACTGAACACCGCTTGTACTTCGGAATCTGTCATTGTTACTGACTACCGCTTGTACATCGGCATCACCAGTTGTGCAAAATGGAGCACATACTGGCAAGTGGCTCCAGGGCAGCATCATGTCTTACGATCACGTCAAGACAATTCTGCAACAATGAAACAGGAAAAGGTTTTTGGGAAGGAAAGTCGGGAATTGTCAGCTATGTGTAAAAGTCATTAAAATATTATCACTGTCTAGACTCTAGACTAGATCACTACCTTGTTTAGAATCCAAGTTGTCACTATGTTCGTTATTTGTGTTGTTTTCATGAAAGTCACAGTCTTAACTGTCGGTCTTGAAAGTCCATCCATCGTTTAAGTTAGTCTGCGGGATAAATACTTTTGTATTTGCGTATTTGTGTATTTTTATAAATACTTTTGTTTTGTTTAGAGTAACCTTTAATACTAGAGACTTCATAACGAACGGTCATTTTGTAGAACGGCAGTTATTTTGAAAGGACCCCAAAATTTTGGACGTAACTTTTTACTCTTGTCATTTGCTGGGTTATGATGATTAGGGATCATTACCAAGTAATTCCATTTAAAGAATTTCGTAATTCGTAAAACATAATTATAAAACTAGAAATAAAAAACAAATGTACAGACATCTTTCGTGAGGTAGTGTGTACAATTTTACAACAAAATACCTTCTAATATATTGCAATTAAATGAAAGAAAATTTGAAACTTATATTGTACACTTTGTAAGCAATCATATTATGAATTAATTGACTACGTGGGACACTCAGAAAGTTTTGCGAAACTAATAAAAATTGTTCTATACGTACATATATTTTTATCAAATCTTTTCAAAGTACTTTCCATCAGCCTCTATACAAAGATTCATGCGCCTAAACCAGTTTTCAAAACACTTTTTCCAGTCCGCCGCAGACACCTCGTTTACAGCCTGCTCGAACGCAGCCAGCGCATCTTCCGGCGACGAAAATTGTATCCCTTTGAGCTGATTTTTTATTTTTGGGAATAAAAAGAAGTCACACGGTGCTAGATCAGGGCTGTAAGGAGGGTGACCCAGGAGTTTGACTGGCGTGCTGTCCAGGAAGTCCCTCGTTTTGAGTGCGGTGTGCGCAGGTGCATTGTCGTGGTGGAGCAGTAGCCCGCGGAGCCCTGTGTTTGGTCGCTTGTTGCTTATAACAGAGAAAACTTCTGGCAAACATTTGGTAGTATACCATTCGGCATTAATGCTTCTTTGATCCCGTAAGGGAATTGATACCAAGTGGCCAGTCAAATTAAAAAAGCTAGCGATCAAAATCTTACCCCCGCTTCTAGATCGCTTCACTTTGGTAGGCGTTGGCTCATTTTGAAACACCCAAACAGTCGACTGGCGCTTGGTTTCTGGGTCGTATTGATAAATCCAGGACTCATCACCTGTAACGATGTCGTAAACACGCCGAGACGAGCCTGCTTCAAATTTGTTAAGCATATCACGGCACCATTCCACCCGGGCCTGCTTCTGAGCATCGGTGAGGTTGTGCGGCACCCAGCGTGATACTATCCTCCTCACGCGAAGATGGCTGTGTAGAATCTCGTGAACGCTTCCCGATCCAATCTTCAATATGTGTTGAATCTCCTGATATGTAATTCGCCTATTGTCTTGGATTAAATTTTTCACTGCTAGCACGTTTTCTTCGGTAACAGCCGTCAAAGGGCGACCGCTTCTTTCGTCATCCCCCAAAGTTGGTCGACCGCGCTTGAATTCGTTATACCAACGATACACGGTTGCCTTGGAAGGGCCTTCATCCATGAATGCCATTTGAAGTCTATCGTACGATTCATCCGGTTTCAGGCGACACTTGAAATCGTATAAAATCATAGCTCTAAAATGTTCCCGGCGCAGATCCATATTTCAGTGAGACACAATACTTTGAATTAACTCGCAAAAAATGTGGAGGGAAATTTTGAAATTGGAACTTACTTATTTTTACTTATAAATAATCATATTTTCGAAAAACATTATAACTGGCCAGTCTCCCATATATAAAAACTTTTTTTCGCAATACTTTCTGAGGGGCCTGGTATATTGAAGATAAGAATGTTTGGAAATATGCTGATCGTGCTCCATAGGACAATCTAGACAAAATCAAACTGGTTGCTAATTTTATTATATAGTTCTAGTTTATTGTTTTTGTGACATTGATTATTTAAAAATGATGATATTTATTCAATTTTGTGATTATTCTGGTTATAATTTATACAATTGATCCTATTTGAAATACCGTCTACGGCTACAATTTTAAAATGTGACCACCATGTAACTATCATTATAATTACTTACAATGGCTAAATTTGTAATATGCTGTTATTATGTATTATTTATTTATATTTATTTAAATATGCTTTATTGCACACCATAAAAAAACATTACATTGAATATGCATTTAAACAAAAATAATGTATATATATATATATGTAATATGTATATTTTCATATGCATTTTTTTTTTCTAAATTTATTTATGTATTATTAAGTTAATAGATTTAATGTATGTTATCAATAGTAAATTACATGGCATTTTATCTAAATTTTTTTTTAATGTTAAATTGATGACTGATTTAATATTAAAATTATTGTTTTGATTTTGTACTGCCGACTGCATTCGGGGATGGCACGACAAACCAATCGGAGCGCATTGTAGAGAATGTAAGAATAATGGTGGGGGTAACCCCACTTGGTTGTCCTGCCAGCTGGCGAACGCAGTCGTGGATGGGACATCAAGGTACGAGTACCAGATTTCCAGTAGAAAATTAAAGAATAATCATAACCTGTGTATTTGGTAATTTGTGTGTGTTGGAAAATTATATCAAGTAAGTACATTGACAAGTGTTTATTATTTCTACTCCTTATTTTACTTTCAAGAGTCAAGAACCCGAATAACAGTTAATCCTTCATATTTAAATTATTTTAGATTCCGTACGAGAGTCTACATGTAGATATACAAAATATTGTTAAACGATTAATACAAGATTAACCATGGAGTTTCTTCTGTCCATTCTTCTCCATAGGAATTTACATTTTGGAATGGGCAATTTACAATTTACTTTTCACTGTAGACTTTCAAAAGTGCCTGTTAAATGGTCTACTTGAAATAAATGATTTGACTTTGAATAACCAACGCGCAATACGTGGCATCAAATCTCGTTTTGTAAATTTCAACGCGTTGCAGTTGGTGAATACTTTGAATGGTATACCGATAAGGTATATATGAAACTTTAGTGATAGGATTACCGCGGGAGTTTCTATTGGGCCTATGAAGTAGGATGCCGCATACCCCTAATTTACTAGCATCGCAATGTACTTTGGTTATAAAAGTTACTGGTCAGACCTGTGTAATCCGTTCCTATAGAGATATCTACACCACTTATTCCGGCTATATAAACATCTGATTTAACAGAAACTTTAGTTTTTCCGCCTCGGCCATCTCCCGAGTATAGCGTCATACTACTGCTAGTTTTGCACACTAGCAATTCGGGTAGTTCAGTTAAATTTTACCAATAAGTAAATCAGTCTTTAAATATACTTAACGCGTCTATTAAACTTTGCATGACATTATTTTCTTTGTAACTTCTTCGATGTCGTGTAGAACAACGTGATTTGGCTGAAGACCGGACCGTGCAGCGCGATCTACGCTTGCTGCCACAAGATTCAAAGGAACTTGATGTAAATACATAGCTTGATGGTGATCTACTGCCATCACTTAGTTTCCAGTCTCTACCGCGTGAGCGATGTCGGCAAGCGTGCCTGTTTTCCAATTTAAGAGTAGAAAGTCTCTCGGACGATTGTGACGAGTTTGTGCTTCTAACGTAACTCATACTGAACCGGGAAATACGCGCACGGTTCCTTCGCTTCGATCCCTCATGCCTATGAGACGCGAACGTATAACTTTAGAAGAAACCGACGACGGCCTTTTAGAGCTACTACTACGTCTGACAAAGAGAATATAACCACTACGATCTGGTTAATTGTGTATATGGGTTCGCTAGTTCTGCAATCATTTTTTTTTTTTGACATGACTTAATATATTAATCTTTATTACTAGTCAGTATTGAATAATTCTTCCTGGTGTTGGTTGAACATTGCGCCATCTATTGTAATTTTAGAATAACATAGCTTTCCATAGCTTATAACATTAAAATATTAATTTATACTCTGACTCAGACCAATTATTGCTTAATTATAGCAATTTATTATTTATTGTTCCCTGTAAGTTTCATAAATTGTTATAGTTCTAACTATATCGCATAAAGTTACTATACTGAGTATAATTAATGTCTATACTATATCGATGCTTACGCCTCCTACTGCCATTTTGAGTAACTGCCCGGCAGTTTATACAATTAATTACTTTTATATTATGAAATTGTTTGAAATAAATATTCTTTATTTCCAGAATTTGCTATGTAATTTATTAATCATGAAATTCTGTAAATCATACTGATTTCTGTTGTATTTGTTGTACTTTGCAAAGATCATCAAAGAAGATACCTTTTTATATTTACAAGATTTTGTTTAATTAAATCCATGTTATAAATAATGTTAATATTATGATAATTATAATTCGAATATTCTAATTAGATTAATGAAATGATTAATTTAAATGTTGTTAATTTAATTTTGTGGTTCTGATAATTCCGCTTTATATTGTTTCATATTTAAATATCATGTATGAGTTGTTGGTTTATATAATGTTTAGAGATTATCTAAATTAATATTAGTTTTTATTTTAGTGTTCATTTATAAATTAAAATTTATTAGTGATTATTTGTGTTGTACCTACTGTACCTAGTAATATCAAGATGGAAACTGCGCGGGTACTCATTCTGCTTGAAAAACTTTTTCTTCTGGGCAGTTCATGTAATAATCGGGAAAATACATAATTTGGAGTAATGATGATAATTACATGGGACTATAACATAACTGGCGAAATGTGGGTGTGCTATTACACCTCTGCCTACCCCTTCGGGGAAATGCAGGCGTGATGTTATGTTGTTGTTGTTGTGGAGTAATGAGAAATTTATTTCTTGATGAATCCTGATGAAACATTGGGCTACACGCGCCGACATGTACGTACCAGTTTAGTTTCTTTAGATCGACTTTTCGCCTTTCGGCCGACGTAGCTTGTTCGATAGTATATGGTGGCGTCAAGCTCTCTTGATCAGACATTGTTGTAATCAAACAGTCTACTAAAGTCTATTCAAGTCCCAATCATATGGAATAGTGATAGGTCGGTAATAGGAAAGTAATTAGAATAATGTTTACACAACAAAATACACAGCATGATATTGCTATTCAATGCAATATCAATCATATATTAATATTATCATCATTTATTCTATGAATCATATTCATCAGAAAGTAATTTTAAAGTCTGATCGAAAAGGAAAGACATAAATGAAACGGTTTATTTGTACGAAACATTGTACATACTGGTGTTACATAAGGTAAGTTCTGCATGTACCGCCAGCCAGCTGGCATACAAAATAAAAGATATATGAAGTTATTTATAAACTAAAATAGCAAAGCAATTAAAAGTGGCAGGCATAGATTATGTAATAGTGCTTATAAACATAGTTGTACTATAATTTCATTTACTGTATGTATACCCAGAATAAAAAAAAAACATTTTAAGAGCGCTTATATGAGCCCGGAGTGCAGCCCCGGCATGATGCGTGCGGAAACCCCTCAAGGCTATACTTCTACCTACCTACACCCCCATAGAGTATCCATGGCTTGGTGTGTGTAGGGAAAAACAAATACGGAAACGTTCTTATATGCATTTAACACCTACATCTCCATAGAGTAGCCATGGCAAGACGCATGCGTTTATGCATCGTTATAAACAGGGAAAGCGCGTCACAACTCCGAATACAAATTCGTATTATAAAAGCGCTTTAACCAAACAAAACGAATATCCCGCTCGTACCCCGGAGTGTAGCCCCGGTAAGGTGCGTGTGAAAACCCGTCGAAGCCATATTCTTACCTACACCCCCATAGAGTAGCCATGGCAAGACGATTGCGCATATGAATAGATATAAACAGGGAAAGCGCGTGTACACCCAGAGAGTAACCCTGGCAAGATACATACGGGTTCCCCAATACTAGCTGCCTACGTCTCCATAGAGTAGCTATGGCAAGACGCATGCCCGTACAAAATTAAGATCTCAAAGAGTGGGTACACAGTAAAATATTAAAATAGTTTTTATTTTCACTTGTTTTACAAACACATATTGCTTTGCTATATTGTAACCGTTATTTTATCCGAAAAATACTAATGTTGCAATGAAATTAGAAAGTTAGTGAGCGTTGTAATCCCCAGTTCTGATTTATAAGAACGATCAGAAGGTAGGAGTAAAACTATGGCATTCTTTTAACAATACGTTTATTTTTAACAGATTAGGGTGTACGATCGTAGGTTATGGAAATTGAATATAAACATTTTGCCAGGCATAATATAATTATAATTATTTTAATACGTAGCACATTCTGCTGAATATCTCAAAATATTATCTACGAATCCACAAAAATAGAATAAAATAACGGTCACAGTAAGATTATTATTTAAAGAATATATAACCAAATGACATTAACTTACATGAATTCCTGCTACAACAGTTTACTATTACGACCACTCAGCTCTGACGTCCATGCTCGAATGCCGCGGTTCTCAGTTCCCCGCCACGTACAATACCAACGAGTGAATATTGATCGAGTCGATGGTTAAGCGAGTGAATGAAATCAGCCAGGAATCGATGTGTAATCGATTTATTTTTGGCGGAAACAGATTTTTATATAAAAACAGTGTTTATAATTCTGAATTATCTAACAGTAGTTTTATTGTTTTTTATTTATTTATATGTATTGTTAATTTTAACTTTGTACGAATCATTATAATAAAACAAAGTTTAACCGGATTAAATCGCATATATTATTTAAATTGGTTTCCCTGACGTTTCGAAAGCTTTGCAGCATTTTGTGGTCGCAGGTAGACTAAGATGACAATCGTCTTTACAGATATTTCAAAAAAAAATTTTTAATGTACCCTACAATATTTATTAATTAAAATCGTTTGTACGAATCCTTTGAAAAATATCTTGTTTTTCTTGTTTATCAATTTCAAAAAGGAATTGATACATAAAAGTCATCCATTACGTATGTACGGATTGTTCTGGTGTATCATTCGCGTAGTTACGTAAGCTGTATATACACAAAACATACATTGTCTATTGGCAAAACTGTCCATGTTCACAATATTTGTATTTTTCTTTTTAGTAGCACTTTTTGCGAAGCTGGGTTTTATTTTCATACGGAATAGATAACCATTTATTTAGATTAAGGGATACAATGTGTGAATCCTTATAAAACTTTGGGACCAATATTTGAAACATCAATGGTATTATTGGAGTCATTGGGAAACAGAAGATTGTTATTATTGCAGTACTAGAATATATTATTGTCAAACGTGTCTTCGATATGATTATATGAATAGCTATTTAGAAGCTATTTCGAATCTTGAAATAAATGCAAATGACACCTTGCATCGTTGAATACAAATACTTTTCGATTGTTATGAATGCAGATTAAGTCCAATTCATGCGAAGTGCCAATAATAGAAGAAAATATAATGAAAGCATTGAAAATATCTTTATCAGCAGTTTAGCAGCAGTAGTAGAGCTCCTTGTGAAGGAGTTCGTCCGGTGAAGTACTACAACCTTACCTACTTCTGCCCCCAAACATTTTATGTCTGTTCAGACACAAGTACTTTTCTTCTTCGAGGTTTCTTCAATGAAACGCTGAGTAACTCTTATTACAATAATTTAATTTTGAATTTTTACAAAGGACAA
Organism: Asteroscopus sphinx; assembly: GCA_949699075.1. Lineage (NCBI taxonomy): Eukaryota > Metazoa > Arthropoda > Insecta > Lepidoptera > Noctuidae > Asteroscopus > Asteroscopus sphinx. The sequence continues at coordinate 2,770,110 of OX453025.1, forward strand.
CGTTCTCGACTGATCGGACAATGAAAAAGTGAATTTTTATATTTTTCTATCTTTATTTACTTCCATATTGAACTATGTTTACGGGACTTGTCGCGCACAATTAAATCAAAACTAGTCATAATTCAACATGAGTGAAATTCGCGAAAGTTTAAAAACATTTATTTACTTCCTCCACCATAATGTAAGCGCCTGACAAAATTATATTATTTGAGTTACTACAACACATTGCTCTTGGAAGAACGTAAGGCGCTGGCAGTGACATCTTGCCTCCCGTTGAAAGGCTTGTCTTTCAACTTATTAAATCTTCCTGTGTGGGCAGAAGACAAATCTTACAAGCGCGCGACTTATTCAGCTTCTCATCGGCTATTCGTGAGAAATTATCGGTGTCAGGGAACATGTGCTTCAGACGTAGGTACGCTTCACTCGTATACGCACGAGTTCTCCAATATTATTTGTATTCGTTTTCCAATTCATTTGTTGTTGCAGCTCGTTGCCGACGTGACCTTCTGGTAGTGTTGATTTGATTGCAGTCGAGCATATCATTGCAGCCTGTTTTCTTTGGTGCCTTCCGGATTGGGTGCAGGTAACGCCTTCATTGGTCTCCCAATAAGGAAGTACCCTGGGGACCAAGGGAGGTAGTCATCAGGAGATAAGGGGCACAAAGGGTGACTTGCTTGCTTTACTGTTTCGGTGTGAAGGGTGCGGGGTACCAGTGAAATTAAAATCACAAGAGACTTTCATCTTCATGTCTCAGTTTAGCAAACCGACTTGCGGTATTATTTAGGCAACAGCCTAGATGGTATTGCAGTTGTTATGGGCAAAGGTAACCGCTTAACACCAGGTGAACCTTTAGCTCGTTTCACCATCCTATAGTATAAAAAAAAATAACACTCCAAATTAAACATACAACAACGTGACAACATAAGGTTACGTAGTAGCTTATGTGTTCAACGTAAGGTTTATAAAAATAAGCAGTATAATATATGAACTTTATGATCCTATGACGTAGCATTTTATGATTACAGATTCTTCTTTGATGGAAGTTATTAAACAGTCTTTTGAGACACTGACGGAATAATGATTATAATGGTGAAAATTTAATCTAAATTACCAAGCAATCTCATAATTGTTCATAAATGTTCTACGGTAATAATTCTGCATCGGACATTTTGACGGATGTTAATTTAAATTTAATTTTATGTTCCTAAAATTTAAATTCAACACAAATAACGCAAATTTTCTCTTGTTGCAGGGGCTGGAGCCCAACATGAACCTGACGCTGAACGCGTCAGCTAGATGGCTGATAGAAGCTTCCAGAGGCATTCAGGACCCCAACATTCTCCTAGAAAAGTTTTCGCAGAACAAGAAAGTCGATGATCCCACAAGAGCTTTACTCCTCACTTTCTATGGCATCCTGGTAGTGATCGGCGCTGTTGGCAATGCTCTTGTTGTTATTTCTGTGAGTTTTCCATGTTTGCCTGTGATTAATTCTTCATTCTTGTAATGATCTATATTTTCTAAATAGGAATAATAGTATATTACTGTCAAGGCCTGAAATGAAGCAATTGACGGCCGAGTAGTATTGTATTGTAGTACTCGGCTTCGCCTCGTACTTCTGAAGTGATATTAAAAGCATGAGGCGCCAGCCGAGTTCTTTTTAACTAAACGAGGCCGTTAATTGCTATTTCGGTCGAGACTTGTATAGTATTTTTTTTCTCATTTGTAAGGAAATAATACACAAATTAATTCAACAGTATATATTCTAATTTTAATTTGCACTGATTCGTCCGCGAGCGGTTCTTGTTCTATTTTAAAAGTTTTGAAAAAAAAATGCGCGTTCACACTTTATAATGATAATATTTTGTACTTACACCTAATTTATGTATGTGTGTACTTAAAAACCTCGTTAGCATAATTAAAAAAAATAAAAACTGTCCAGCAATTTCTATTAATGTCGTGTAGGATATTACTGGCCTGATAATTCATTGCGTACGGAAAAGAGCCAATCGTTGTATTTTTTTTTGACTAATGAACCAATTTGCGAGCAAGTGGGAGAAAAATTATTTAACACTTTCTTGTAAAAGTCAACAATGATTAGTCGTATGGTTGGAAGCATCTACACTCTTATCTCTTCTGTCTACACCTTTTCACAACTATGTTTGGTGGAGTCAACTTCTTCACTGTGCCCTGATAATATTATATTTCTAAGAATTGCCTACGAAAGCCGGATCGCAGGAGACAATACAATACAAAATACAGTATAAACTGAAATACAGGATTAATGGATGTAGCAATTTTTCACTGAAAAGTTATAGTAGTCAAGAATCATCCAAAAAATAAGATGGAATGTTTATGGAAATAATCATGATAAATATCATAACTTAAGTCTTTTCTGACTCTATTAAATTATTAATCATTACTTTCCTCTATTATGGTATGATTGACTGACAAATAAAATGGTTCCATTGTTTTTATCTTTATATTGTAAGGTTCACTAACCATATTTATGGACCCGGAACACGGATAACAACACAAACATTGCAAATGCCCATTTCGGTTTCCCAATACCGGATTTATTCTTATTTTTGTTACCACTCTGATCCGAAAGTGGAAAGGAAACATAAATATTGGACCGTTGCGGTCTCTGGTTATTTTGATAGAGATCAAATGATTTTGGACATAAAGGACATAATACCATAAGAGTATTAGACGTAGTGAAAACATTGTTTAGCAGAAATATACCGGTTTATTTTGACTCAAAGAGATTACTGATTTATTTCGGTCGATCCTTCTAGAGATAGATTATGTTGAAGTTTGATTCTGGTTGCCTAATTACTACAGTTTTCTTACTGTTCTCTTCTTTGTTTTTGTATAGTCTCTTGTTAGACTGCATTCTCCATGATGATAATGATGATGATGATGGAAGAAATATAATACGACAGCTCAGTAAAAGAAATGATATGCTAATTATATTCATATGAATAATGAAAAATGTAGGTACATATCTATAAATTGTGACGTATAATTTTAACTAATTATCAATAAAATGTTTATCTGTTTTATCTGCTATATTGTCCGAGGGGCTCGTAGCGATGCAACGACTGCGCGGATTTTACGATCTGCAATGTTAAGCTGCACTTGCCGCGGTCAGTCTGTGGATGGGTGACCGTTTCGTTACACATCGAGACCCCTCCGTGCCTCGGAGAGCACGTTAAGCTGTCGGTCCCGGTTGTCATACGAATATCTATGGCAGTCGTTACGGGTAGTCAGAAGCCTGAAAGTCTGACAACTGGTCTAACCTCCGAATGTCGGTTTTGCCCAGTAACTGGGTTGCGGGGGTCTGATGGCAGTCGCTCCGTGTAAAATACTGATGTTCAGCCGCATCTGGCTAGACTGGAAGCCGACCCCAATATAATTGGGAAAAGGCTCGGAGGATGATGATCTGCTATATTGTCCAAATAGTAATGAGAGTTAATGAGCTGAATGAACTGTAGATATGTGAGTGGAAATGATTTTGTTAATACGCGTAGATACATCTGAGAATGCGCTGTTTTCTTGACGCGAACTGAGCGAATAATTAAATAATAATTGAGTCGCGTAAAAATGCTGACCTGAGAAATTTAAGGTTGCATCTTACAGTTTTCTTTATTACTAATATTAGGATTCTAAACCGACGAGCATGCATGACGAGGTTAATGAACGTAGATGAAGCGAAAGTGGTGTGTCCGGTTCGTAGCAGGTGGAAATCCATAGTGTCTGCCTACCCCAATGGGAAACAGGCTTGATTATATGTACATGTATGTATGTAATATTAAGATACACTTCTATTTTATCGAACAAAAATAAGAAGTAGGTACTTGCATAATTTCAAGAAGGCATGTATGTAGGGGAATTTAATTAATGCAAAAGGATCAAAATATTTTTTCATTCTTGAACAAAAATGCAATTAAAATCGTAATGAACGGGAATAATTTGGAAGTCACGTCAATACGTTCCAGCTTCCGATAAATTTGAAATTCCTTTGGATTCAGGTCATTTGTGCCTACTCATCGATATTGTCCAGCAAAATTAAATATTGCTGAACAGTTAGACGATACGAATCATGTAATTTTAAAGTATATTTTTATACTAACGTGTAACTGGAAATTTTTTCAGTAAAATGTAATATCGACTGGTCTTTTAGGATTATTATTCATTTTTATTTAATATTCAATTTACAAGCAAGACTTTTTCTCGCAAAATCATTGAGATACAAGTTACAAAGAATAAATTCAGTTTACACAATTTTATCAAGTTCGTAGATGTTCAATATTCCAATGTTCTGTTTTTCACAGACGCAGGATTTAGATAACGAATACAATTCAAATAAACATATCATTACCATATCAGCACATCTAATACAATATCTAATGGAGTTTCCAATATGGCTGATAGAATAAGCCATATCTTCGCAAAGCTTGATTGACAAAAACAGATTCGAAACAACGTTAATCGGGATAACAGTACACGAACAGATATCAATGACATACGTCTAGATAACAAACAATGCGTTTGCAAAAATGTCTGTTTTAGTATCACCAGTTTTCTATTACCAGAAGAGGAATAAAATACTGATAACATTGAAATGTTTCGTGATAAGTACGTGTATTGATTTTGGTTTGGTCCAGATAATTTTAATGTAAATGGCAGACCACTGATGATTCAATGAATGATGTCGGAATTTCTGATAAGAAGTACTATTTGAAATGTTGAATCAAAAATTATGAAAGCGAGAATTTTTGGTTTGTTATCTTTTAATTACTGGTAATGTTTTTATTGCTGAGCTTAACTTGATATTTCTGGTTCATTTTTCAGGAATTTTATTATGATATATTTACATTCCATTCGTACTCATTTTACCACAGAATTATTCCTCAATCAACTCAGCCTATCGCAGTCCACTGCTGGACATAGGCCTCTCCCAAATTGCGCCACAACGCTCGGTCCTCTGCCTTCCGCATCCAGTCCCCCCCAGCCACGTTCTTTAGGTCGTCGGTCCACCTGGCAGGGGGGCGCCCTACGCTGCGTTTGCCGATACGCGGTCTCCACTCAAGGACTCGTCTGCTCCAACGGCCATCGGTCCTTCGACAGACATGGCCAGCCCACTGCCACTTCAGCTTACTGATCCTACAAGCTATGTCGGTCACTCCGGTTCTTCTCCGGATAATCTCGTTACGGATTTTATCCTTCAAAGAAACTCCAAGCATAGCTCGCTCCATAGCTCGCTGAGCGACTTTAAATTTGTGGACTAGCCCAACTGTCAGTGTCCACGTCTCGGCACCGTAAGTCATGACTGGCAGGACGCACTGGTTGAAGACCTTTGTCTTCAAACTTTGCGGTATAGGCGACGAGAAGACTCGGCGAAGTTTGCCAAATGCTGCCCAGCCCAGACGGATCCTTCTGTTGGCTTCTTTCTCGAAGTTGTGTCTACCAAGCTGAATTGCCTGCCCTAGGTAGACGTATTCCGTTACAACTTCGAGTGCCGACCCTTCGACGAATATTGGCCTCGGCATGACATGCATATTGAACATGACTTTAGTCTTGTCCAGATTCATGCCGAGACCGACACGTCGAGAGGCTCCGTTTAAGCTGTGCAGCATTTCGCCCAGTTGTTGCAGAATTATTCCTGAATATATGATATTAGGTAAATCAAGAAAATTTTCCTGTCTGACCTCTGACTGTTTTGAAGTTTAAAACTCAGTTGAAGACGACGTTATTTTTGATCAATTGAGAACGTCAATTGTACGAAAATTGTATGCGATGCAAAAGGAATGTCAAGTAAACGGCGTTCTTTATCACTTAAAAATTACGTGTTGTGTTCAGTACCTCAGATCGCAATAATTAAAACGAGCAGTACTTAAAATATAATTATATTATCTATCTAATCTATAACTTTTTTTTCATCTTTATTATTTAAGAGACTTTTATTCTACAACAAGAACATGCCAGTCCCATTGTTCCTTTCATATAACTTATGCTTAATAAATTGGTACAAAACGAATACCAATGTAAGATCTAACAATGCACAAACATCTCATAGAAACATATTGCAGCACTTGATGAGGGATTTGCCAAACTAGATAGGAAAGTTCCAACATCCAAAATATTCAATTTATGAACACGCACTAATAATTTCTTGTGGGGGGCCTACCCACGCTGCGCCTTCCAGTACGCGGTCGCCACTCCAGAACTTTACTGCCCCATCGGCCATCCGTTCTGCGAGCAATGTGCCCCGCCCACTGCCACTTAAGTTTGGCAATTCTTCGGGCTATGTCGGTTATGTTGGTTAGGCGCAGCGTGGGTAGGCTCCCCACAAGGTGGACCGATGACCTGATTAAGGTCGCGGGAATCCGCTGGATGCGGAAGGCACAGGACCGGTCGTTGTGGCGATGCTTGGGGGAGGCCTATGTCCAGCAGTGGACGTCTTTCGGCTGAAATGATGATGATGACTAATAATTCCCTTTGTCTTTTATATTTGACACAATCCGTTATTAAATGTTGGACGTCATCAAGTACTCCACACACGTCACCGTTTGGCGAATCTACTTTTTTCATCAAATACCCAAACCTCCTAGAAGTATAATGTCCAGAACGCAATATATGAGCAACGACTAAATGAATACTACTTATTTTATTATTCATAAACCAAGGAATTCGACAAGGCTGACATTGTATTGCTTTAAACCAAATTCCTTTATCTATACTTCTTTCATCAAAGTATTATTTGAACCTGTCAAAACATTTAATTTTAACTTGAGCAAGATATTCTATGTGTAAAATAGTTTTATGTTATATTCAATACCATTTGTAATTGCTAAATTTGCTAACCTGTCAGCCTCCTCATTACCAAGTAAACCAATATGAGATGGAACCCATTGCGATCTCAGGACAGAAACCCAGAGGCACATCGAGCTATATGTTGCAAAGCACTCCTACTATCAGTAATTATAACCACCCTATCACTATCCAAATTGCTAACACTATTGATAGCCTCTAAGACTGCAATGAGCTCCATAGTCATGATCGATGCATTACTGTTATTAATTTTAAAGATAGCCGATTTCTTATGGCTTGCATCATAGTAAGCAGCCCCCTGACCAATACGGCTCTATAACTTTTATGAACATTATATAAAAAAAATCCTCTCCAAAATTGAACTTTAAGTAATTAAAATATTGTGAACACTAAACTTTGTTTATTTATTTCCAGGTAGTTAGAAAACCAGTGATGAGGACAGCAAGAAACATGTTCATAGTCAACCTGGCAGTATCCGATGCCTTGGTCTGCTGTGTGGGAACACCGCTGACCTTGATGGAACTTTTGACTAAACATTGGCCGCTACCAGATTGGCCGAGTCTGTGTAAGGCGTGTGGGGCGATACAAGCTATATCAATATTTGTGTCTACTATATCCATTACGGCAATTGCTTTGGACAGATATCAGGTTGGTACTGATTTGATAGTGTCTGTGTTTGTTTTGCTCGATTTTGTTTGTATTTTATATTATTTTCGGTTTCTCAGTTGTTGTAATTTATCGGCTTTGTCTGTACAAGGTCTTGCAATAATATACATACGTTAGATGGACGTGGCTGCATATACCTTATTCCATTGATCATTATCTCTTCCAAAATCAATGAAATGTTATAATCTAGATAACTAGATGCTGCTGCAGCTGAGTAAATAATATCATAATAACAACTATTCCTATTTCATAAAAAATTGATTCAATTTATAAAGTCATGTCGGTATGTACAGAATATTCCATTTGATCTCATCAAGTATTTTTAAAATATCTTCGTCCGATGAATTTAAAATTAATTTTTCGTTATTTTATGCTCTAAGAAATACGCATATTTTTTTCTTATTCATGACTCGTAAGTACAAACCCTTTCAGTCATCTTAAATTATTCATGGATTGGATTCGTGTACGAAGCCAATTATTTCGATTATGCGTAGGAGTGATTTGACGAGAAATATTACTGCGTGGGCGCGGTGAGCAGACTATCTGTCATAACAATGTGTGGTATTAATAAAATAAAAAAATATCTTCGGGAGATTTTTACACAGCACCATCTAGTCCCAAACTAAGCAGAGCTTGTGATATGGGTACTAGATAATGGATATAATACTTATATACTTTTTTTTGTTTTTTTTTGTTGTAAATACATACTTATAATACATAAGAAACACCCAGACCAACACAAACACTTATAAAATTAATCAACCAAATTAAGCCTATGACAGTCTACTGCTGTTATATCCCAATTTACGCCTCTATAATTGATAAACAGTCTTCCTGTACCTGGTCTTCAGCTTGCGAGTTAATCAATTAAATTAGTTTTGACTCATCTGTTGGATCTATTAAATGACAGGTCAATTCTGATTAACACAACCTGCTGCTTCACAAAACAAGAAACTGTTACCTACCTTGTCACAAATTCGAAATTATTTTGGAAAATCACGACCACATTTTCAAAATTAGTAGATATATACGTGGGACACTCAGAAAGTTTTGCGAAACTAAAAAAAATTGTTCTATACGTACATATATTTTTATCAAATCTTTTCAAAGTACTTTCCACCAGCCTCTATACAAAGATTCATGCGCCTAAACCAGTTTTCAAAACACTTTTTCCAGTCCGCCGCAGACACCTCGTTTACAGCCTGCTCGAACGCAGCCAGCGCATCTTCCGGCGACGAAAATTGTATCCCTTTGAGCTGATTTTTTTATTTTTGGGAATAAAAAGAAGTCACACGGTGCTAGATCAGGGCTGTAAGGAGGGTGACCCAGGAGTTTGACTGGCGTGCTGTCCAGGAAGTCCCTCGTTTTGAGTGCGGTGTGCGCAGGTGCATTGTCGTGGTGGAGCAGTAGCCCGCGGAGCCCTGTGTTTGGTCGCTTGTTGCTTATAACAGAGAAAACTTCTGGCAAACATTTGGTAGTATACCATTCGGCATTAATGCTTCTTTGATCCCGTAAGGGAATTGATACCAAGTGGCCAGTCAAATTAAAAAAGCTAGCGATCAAAATCTTACCCCCGCTTCTAGATCGCTTCACTTTGGTAGGCGTTGGCTCATTTTGAAACACCCAAACAGTCGACTGGCGCTTGGTTTCTGGGTCGTATTGATAAATCCAGGACTCATCACCTGTAACGATGTCGTAAACACGCCGAGACGAGCCTGCTTCAAATTTGTTAAGCATATCACGGCACCATTCCACCCGGGCCTGCTTCTGAGCATCGGTGAGGTTGTGCGGCACCCAGCGTGATACTATCCTCCTCACGCCAAGATGGCTGTGTAGAATCTCGGGAACGCTTCCCGATCCAATCTTCAATATGTGTTGAATCTCCTGATATGTAATTCGCCTATTGTCTTGGATTAAATTTTTCACTGCTAGCACGTTTTCTTCGGTAACAGCCGTCAAAGGGCGACCGCTTCTTTCGTCATCCCCCAAAGTTGGTCGACCGCGCTTGAATTCGTTATACCAACGATACACGGTTGCCTTGGAAGGGCCTTCATCCATGAATGCCATTTGAAGTCTATCGTACGATTCATCCGGTTTCAGGCGACACTTGAAATCGTATACCCCTTTTGGGGGTCGAGTCATCCACGTCCGTAGGAGAGTACCCCTTTTCCGAATCCCTACACGTGATCCCTGGGTGGTGCAAATCAGGTGACATACTGGTGGTAGGCCTCAGCCGACGGCTTGCGACCACCCACCGGGCAAAGACGTGCCGCCAAGCGACCCAGTCGTGTTCCGGTACGATGCCCAGTGTAGCCACTCGAGAGGATGGGTCGAAATAGTTGTTTCACTGCAAGCAGACCAATCTGACGCGCGCTGATACTGTCACATCGGGAGGCTAATCGCGGAGGGTAGCGGGATCCGAGGCACGGTGCACCGCTGGCCGACCGCAGGTAGTAGGGGGCCCAATTAGTGTGCTAGCCACACATGAAAGGCTGCCCCGCCAACTAGCGAAAAATCCCGGGATGCGCCATCGTGCCGGTCGGCGACCGGTTGAGAGGGCCCGATGGACACTCCTGGGGGGGCTCGGGCGTCCCCGCAGTCTCCGGCTTAGTCCCCCAATGTTGTGACTTGTCAGTGTGTGTCTGAACGTTAGCAGCGTGGAACCTCATTTCACTGCCATCCCCTCACCTTCCTTCACTCGACCAAAATAATGACAAAGAGAAGCAAGAGAAAAATGGTTTCACAGCGGCTGCACTCCCTCTCTCTCAAAGTGCACCTCCACAACATCCGAGGTCTGCACTCAAATCTTGTTGCAGTCCACCACCACCTCGAGACTGATAAACCATCACTCCTGTTTCTCTCGGAGACGCAGATCGGATGTCCGTCTGACGTGTCGTACCTTTCCTACCCAGGGTTTACCCTGGAGCACAACTTCAAACCACGTGCGGGCGTATGCCTGTACGCCCGGGACGACATCTGCTATCGGCGTCTCCGAAACCTTGAAGATCCCAGTTTCTCCATACTTTGGGTTTTGGTTGACACAGGCATGGAGAAAATTCTGTATGCCTGCGTCTACCGTTCACATAGCGGAGATCAGGAGACAACCAGGCTCACACAGTACCTTAGTGAGGCGGCGGATGCGGCCCAGCAACGGTACCCTTCGGCCCAGTTAGTGATTCTGGGGGATTTCAATGCCCACCACCAGGAGTGGCTTTTCCCATACCAGATCACTGACCACGCAGGGAGAGAGACGCGAAAGCTGGCTTTAGCGTTAAATCTCACCCAGCTGGTCCAAGGGGCAACGAGGGTGCCTGATGTTGAGTCGCACACAGCCAACTGTTTGGACCTTCTGCTGACAACTGATCCAGACCGGTATTCCTTGTCGGTATCATCACCCTTAGGTAGTTCTGACCACTGTCTGGTGAAATCTGTATCCGTCTACTCTCCGCCCGATCCCAGCCCTAGAGGCATCCGGCGAGTGTGGCGGTACAAAGCAGCAGATTGGGATGAGATGCGGTCGTTTTTTGCATCTTATCCTTGGCAGCCGACTTGCTTCTCTTCTGATGATCCTTCAGTTTGTGCAAGCGCCGTGACGGACGTGTTGCGTCAGGGGATGGAGTATTACATTCCATTTTCTGATGTAACAATGCCCGGCGAAGCTCGTCCATGGTTTGGGGCCGAGTGTAGAAGCGCTGAGGCGCTGAAACACACGGCATACCTGGAGTGGGTCGACGCTCGAAACCGCAAAACTAAGGACTTAAGCGAGAAGAAGAGAGCTTTCAACAAGGCTGCCAAGTCCTGTAAGAAGGCTTTGCGCAGAGCACGATTTGACCACATAGGCCGAATAGGTAACAAACTTGCTTCTTACCCGTCGGGTAGTAAGGCGTTTTGGTCCCTGGCGAAGTCGGTCGAATCCAACTTCTGTCGCCCCTCACTACCTCCACTGCTGAAACCTGATGGGTCACTGGCCCACACTGCTGAGGAGAAGGCAAACTTGTTTGCCTCTCTCTTCGCGGATTCTTCACGTCTCGATGCTGGTGGCGCTACACCCCCTTCTCCACAAAATGGATGTGAGACTTGTATGTCGGATATTCGCATCCACCAGAAGGAGGTCCGTAAAACGCTACGCAATCTTGACGTGAACAAAGCCAGTGGCCCCGACGGTATACCAGCCATAGTCCTTAAAACCTGTGCGCCTGAATTGTCTCCGATCCTGACACGCCTATTTCGTCTCTCGATGGCGACTGGTAAAGTGCCGAAATCCTGGAAGCAGGCTAATGTGCAACCAGTGCCCAAAAAGGGCAGTCGTGCTGACCCTGCTAATTACAGGCCCATCTCAGTAACGTCCATACTCTGTAAGAGTATGGAACGAGTACTTAATAACAAGCTCCTAGGATACCTTGAAGCTAATGACCTTCTGAGTGACCGACAATACGGTTTCCGCCGAAACCGGTCTACCGGAGATCTTCTTGCGTATGCCTCCCACATTTGGAGCGAGGCCATCGAGAAACACGGAGAAGCGATTGCCGTTTCTCTTGACATCTCGAAGGCCTTCGACAGGGTCTGGCACGATAGCCTTATAAACAAGCTTCCTTCATTCGGCCTGCCTACTGATCTGTGTAATTGGATCTCAGACTTCCTGAGGGATCGGTCGATCCGAGTTGTCATTGACGGCTGCACGTCCGACCAATTGGCTATAAATGCCGGGGTCCCTCAGGGCTCAGTACTCTCCGCAACTTTGTTTTTGCTCCACATAAATGATCTGCTAAGACCCGGCACCTTTGGGTACGCAGATGACAGCACCGTTGTTGAGAGTTACACATCCAATGCACGAGCGAGTCGGACGCAAATCCAGTCTCTTAGAGAGGCCATGGTTGAACGCTTGAACTTGACCCTGAAAGCTGTCTCCGAATGGGGTGATGCTAACTTGGTCAAGTTCAATACTGCTAAGACCCAGGCGTGCCTGTTTTCTGCTAAACGGAGTCAATTTGAACTTACTCCAACTTTCTGTGATGCATCCGTGCCGATAACTGACCACCTTGAGCTTCTTGGCGTGTCACTAACATCCACCCTAAACTTCGGCTCATACATAGAGTCCAAGGCTCAACTTGCTGCCAAAAAGCTGGGCATCCTCTCTAAGGTGAGACGGTACTTCACACCTGAACAGCTGCTCAATTTGTACCAAGCACAAGTTCGGTCCTGTATGGAGTACTGCTCTCATCTCTGTGATGGCTCGGCTAAATATCAACTGGCGGCTCTCGAGTCGATTGAGAGGCGCGCCAAGAGGCTCGTTGGCAACGATGCGCTGGTCGATGCCAAGCTACAAAGTCTCGAGCATAGGCGCAGAGTTGCTAGCCTATCGGTTTTTTATCGAATGCATTTCGGCGAGTGTGCGTTGGAATTGCACAATTTAATTCCCCCAAGCCCTTTCCATTATCGGACGACCAGACGCACGGCGATGCGCCACCGTTATATGGTAGATATTCCACCCTTACGCACGAACCGGTTTGCTAATAGCTTTATCATGCGTACCGCCAAAGAGTGGAATTCCCTGCCGGCGTCAGTGTTTCCCGAGAAATATAATCTGGTGGTCTTCAAGACTCGAGTGAATAGGTTTTTGCTGGGCAAGCGTGTACCATCGTCGACCGCACCATCGCTTAACATCAGGTGAGGTGGCGGTCAAACGCAAGCCCGTTAAGAATAAAAAAAAAAAAAAAAAAAAGTATAAAATCATAGCTGTAAAATGTTCCCGGCGCAGATCCATATTTCAGTGAGACACAATACTTTGAATTAACTCGCAAAAAATGTGGAGGGAAATTTTGAAATTGGAACTTACTTATTTTTACTTATAAATAATCATATTTTCGAAAAACATTATAACTGGCCAGTCTCCCATATATAAAAACTTTTTTTCGCAATACTTTCTGAGGGGCCTGGTACCTACTAATAAAAGTTTAATTATTCGTTTTCCCTTTCCTTTCAATAATCTACATGACTGCTAATGATAATATATAAATATAATAATCAATGCGTGATTAGTATTAACTGCGATGCTTACGCCTTCGAAATCTAATTGTGACAACAAGGTTGAAGAAGGTTTAACATGTAGTTCTTAACAAACGTAACGTTTACCTCCATTAATATAAATATACCATAAAGTTATTATACTGACGTAAATATACATGCTTTTTTTTTCATAACCTAGGATTTTGTTTATTTGCATTTCGAATTATTTTTTCCAATGACGTTCCCGTTCATTAAACTCTTCTTTGCCTCCAAAAGTTTTCTTTTTACAAACCAACCTCATAGGTGAACCCAACTAACATTCACGCTTCTTTGATCATCCATATAAATCAATAGGTTTTTTAGTTCTAGCTACGTGACGTCATTATCACCTATAACGCTATTTCCATCGAATCGGATTTACGTAAACCGTTTATATCATTATTTAAACCATTTTGAGATCCGGGTCAGTTCTGAGTTCTGATAGTCAATTGAGGTGGTACAAAAATAATTTTGTTTGATGCTGAAATTGGAATTTGAAGTCTTGTATGTAGTGAAGTAAACAGGAAAATTAGATCCGTTCGATACTCGGTACTGTATAAAGTAGATAATACTGTTCGGATGTTAAAAATATACCAAGTATAAACACCTGTTTTAGTTTTTTTTCCTACTAGTAGTTACGCTAGATGAGAATCATAGTTTTTTATCAAAACTTTGTAAAGCTATTTCTGTATTTTGTTAATTATTTGGAATTTCAATTTTATAAATAGCTTTCGTAACATTTTAATGATGTTTGATGACCGTTGGGTTTCAGGCTATATTCAGGCGATTACATATTTCATTCTACCTCGTTTGATTAAAAATATTTTTATTACCCCTGTTTACCTGCTTCTTTTATTATTTAAAATTGTTTTTTTACTACTACTACTGTTAGCAAGTTTTTGTTGAAAAGTAAACTACCAACGAGAATCAAAACCCATAATCACTTTGATGTTTTAAAAAATACTTACGAGAAAGGTTTAAGTTAGGTTAGGTTTAGGTTTTTAATTCTATGAATCTCTTATTTATATAGTTTTCATTCCTTAATTTTAGGGACTTGCAACCATTTAATGATTATGCCAGTGCAGTCCCATCATATTGTAGTGTGTAGGTTAATCATATTACATATTATTATAATATAACGTACTTTGACCTGCAATACGTCTTTCATTTGGACGCCACTATCTACAACCTTTACAATATCATTAACATATTATACCTTATAATCTTAAGACTATTAAAAATAAATTTAAACACTAACTTAGCCGCAACACCTGTAAGGTTATCCAATACACTTTGGAAAACACAACATCCAAAGAATTTAATTTAAATCTTTTACATAAATGGTGCCTTTCCAAAGCATTCCGAATACAATCCATTAGCATGTGTTGGACATCTTCGGGCTTATTACACACATTACATTCAGTTAAAATTGTTTTTTTTTTCTTATTAACAATAAGTTTACTACGCCTTTATACATATCTAGTTAAATTGTGATGGAATTTTTAATTAATGAAACATGTTTTATATCATATTATATTAATGAATTTATTCTACATGGGTTTGTACAGATTTTAAATTTTAAATGAGTTTATTAGAATTTTGTATTAATTTATTCTATTAGGTGGAAAAATTAATTAATACAAAAATACTCAATCAATCAATTTTAATTATATACTCTGTTCTGTACCAACCACAATGACGGTTAGGAAACAGAAAAAGGTAATAATTGTTTAAGTTCTCGTAGGATCTGACACACAACATAAATACAATCACTTCTTTGAAGTTTTCTGGAATTCAATTATACATTCATATAATTGGATATTATCCTTCATCATTCATTCATCATCATTGTCCCTGCGAGAACTTAAACAATTATTACATTTTTCTGTTTCCTAACCTTCATAAATTTCATCGTCATTAAAAACCCATTACAATCCTCAGATGCTTATAAATCTCTCCTAAATTACACCACATCGTTCGGATCTTCCTTAACTAATTTACTTGCTATAAGTTACACCCGATTAATATTTTATTCAAAGTTATGTCGCTTTTAGGCATGATCCTATGCATAACGTATTTTAAACAACCCTTGAACATTATTTGAATCTTAATCAACCGACAAAACATGTGTTATGCATATATTGCTGACGTCTTTTTCATGGGTTTATGTTAAGATTCCGCCTAACTTAAACAATAATGTTTCAATGTAAAGATTACCTTGTATGCTTCACTCAAAACAACTCGATGTGAATAACATGCCGTGATATCTAGATTCAGTATAGGCATACTATCGGATCTGTTTTATTCTATTGATTTCTAGTGAACTGGCATTATCAATAACTTTATCTGTTGAGAGTATAACAGTAATGAACCCAGCACACTCCATAGATAACATTCAATATACCTTGATATCTAAACGTCTATAAAACATAAAATGTAATAATGCTGGTAACATGCATGTTCAAGAAATTCTAGATTACGTAGAACAATTTGAGCCTGCTATCAATCTTTTAATCTTATACCTATTACTACTGATACTGTGAGATGTATTACAGTAAAAATTGTCAATTTCGATCAATCAATAGGGGAAGTACATTGTGTAACTGTTTTTAAATCGTCTTCTTTATCTTGAAGATATACTGGCAAATAATAATAAATAAAAACTCAAATTCTCCTGGGTACAAAGAAAAAGTCACAGGTGAAAGTGGTTATGTTAGGAGATGACAATCTTAATTCGCGCTAATAATTACTTACTGCGATTACATTTAACATGTTAAATTAGTACCCGAGGTTCTTTTAGAATAAATGTACACAATATCATAAAGAACAAGTTTTACTATGGGAGCAATCCTGTTCAATACATTTTATCGTGCGATATCGATGACTTTGGAGGGAAGTGAGGGAACATCAGTTATTTTTTGTACTATTTCAAGATTGGTCTCATATTAAAAGTTGTTCGTAATGATTAACACATTCACTTTCAAAAGGACTTCAGCTAATAATGTTATATCACAAATAATAAAATATCATACGGCAAACAGCCAAGCCTATAGACAATGGACATAATTTCTTCTCAACTCTTCATGTCTACAGTCTATAGGGTGGTTCATATTGAACATAGGACTTTTATGAGGTGTAAAGGAAAATTAAAATCTATACGTACAAAATCCACAACAGAGATTTTTGTTTTTTGTATTTAGCATTCTTTAAAATGTTCTAATTGTCCACAGTTAATCGTGTATCCAACTCGACCTGGACTTCAAACGATGGGTGCCCTCGTCACAATGTTCTGCATATGGGTCACCGCTTTCACCCTCGCATCACCCCTCTATATGTTCAGGAACCTGAAAACTCACTACCTCGGCCTCATCGGCATGGACTCTCTAAGTTTCTGCATAGAAGACTGGCCCATCAAGAATGGGCGAGCAATCTACTCTGTATTTAGTCTTATCTTCCAATACTTACTACCCGTTTTAGTCGTAGTTCTTGCGCATGTCCAAATCCATAGAAGATTAAGAGGGAGGAGACGAACCACAAGAAAAACTCCAGCAATTCTCATTGCCATAGCAGCTACTTACGTCATAAGTTGGCTACCATTGAACGTTTTCAATCTGGTTGCAGATTTCAGTGAACAGCCATTTATGGAAGAGAAAACGATGACAATAACTTATGCCGTCTGTCATATGTTTGGGATGTCCAGTGCAGTCTCAAATCCATTGCTATACGGGTGGTTGAACGACAATTTCCGAAAAGAATTTGAGGAGATACTGTGTTGCTGTAAAAAAAGGCAGTTGACAAAAAACACGAGGACAAAGAACAGAAAAATGGACACAGAGTTGACGGCACTGGCGCAGTTGGAACACACTGTCACGGCCAACACGAAGACCTCACAGTGCTCCCAAATTTTCTGACTAAAGGCCTGTTGTAAATAGCACGAACCCATCAGTGTTGAAATGCAAAGCATTTGAACTTTAGTGTCAATTTCTTATTGTAACGGTGTATAAAGTTCCTTTATTTTCAAGTTATTAGTCAATAATTTTTCCTGTAAATACATGTAGATATATTGTATTATGTTTTTATTATAACGATAATATTGTACTATACGTTTTTATGAGCCCGAAACGTAGAGTACTAATATTTGATACGAAGCCTTATTTCAATTGGTTATAAGAATCTTTTTTTAATAAATAAACTCTTTGGAGATAAAAATTTGTTGATTTCTTACTGAGTTGTTAAATTAGTCTACGAAAAAAATCCAGCTTGATTTTTCCTTACAAATTACCTTAGATGTCACATTATTTTCGACATTTGCAAGAAACTATTTTGTATCGGAACCGAAAATACAGAAATATTCTTACAAACATGATCTTTTTCCAAGAACTTTATTCCATTTAGTAAAGTTTCACTTTAATAAGAACCAGAAAAATTGGTTTTAATTCCAAGGACCAATTTGGTAAAACCATTTCAGAAATGGAAATCGAATCTTGTGCAAATCTATTACCTAGCTCTGAAATCGTAGGTTATAGATTTGCACAAATTTCATTACAGTTTATGACTCATTAATTTTTCGCTAATTGCTCTTAGATTAACAATCGTTTCAGTAAAGTAATGAGTCGTATTAGCGATTGGTATTATGTAGTTTTTTGTATAAGAAATGAATATTGTATCTGAGATTCTTGTGTTATTAGGTAAGTACTTTGAAAGTATAAGTTATTTCATTGATCGTTGAAGCTCAATATTATATGCAATCATCAATAATATTGGTATAATAAGACGATAAGGAACTGTTACCTCCATTATACGAGAGAAATATAAGGTACAACGAGTTAGAGATTAGAGATAGCAGTATAGTAGGGATCCAAGATGAAGTCGAGCGCAAGGGAGAAGGCTTATGTAGCAGCCTTTAATCCTAGAAATGCGACGGGCTGGTAAAAAAGTAATTATCATACGTCTACTGATATTTTGATGTGTGTAGTCCGCCAACCCGCACTAGGCCAGCGTGGTGGACTAAGGCCTTAACCTTCTCGTACCAAGAAGAAGCCCGTGCCCAGCAGTGGGACAGTAATGGGCTGGTTATATTGTACGTCTACTTCTTTGCGTAGAAGCTGTAAAACACGATGACTGTATACTTCTTGAGCATGAATTGATAATTTAATCCCAGACTTTGACACAGAACTCGGGAAACCAGACAACACATGACATTCTTGGTGGTTTCGCTCTTGACAGACCGGTCGTAGTCATCATATACTATTGCCGGGTGCTATTGTAGCGACTTACAATACTTCGCTAGTTTTGCCTGCTCTCGGTTTGTCTGGTGCATTAATACAATATCTGGCCTTTGGCAGACTTCATGTAATAAGTCCATCGCATGACATACATGGCACAAAGGTCTATACTCAGCAGTAGCTGGAACAGGGCTGTCCATGATAATGATAATGATATACTTGAACCAGCAATTACGCCACCAATAAGAGAATCAGGCTAAGCGTATGCTTAGACGCAGGCGACGCAGTTTCCGATAGTGTAGGGCAGAGTAACGTATGAACAAGCACAGGGCTGCCTAAGCTGCGATGCAGGCAAGTGAAATGCAGAAATTTGTTAAATTTCATGTGTGTCATATGTCTGAGTCAACTTTTATGCCCTGCAAATTATGTACTGCTGCATCACCTGCATCTCAGCCGGATCTGAGTTGTTTCAATTAACCAGTCATAACAAATGACGTTGATGGAGGTACTCAATTTGTCGTCACTTGGTAAATCACATCTGTCAGCATTGATTCGCATTTTGTCCACTGAAAATGATTATTTTGTATGTAAATGTATCCGCATCAATTCTCCTGTCCGCATGGATTCAGCTTTCGTATTTCGCAATTTTGTATTTAAAATTCGTACCTATAAGTAGCGAACGCTTGTGAAAAGATGCTTAAGCATGCGAATGCATCTTAACTCAGCTAATTGCAACTGATCAGCTGAGAGTGCAGGTTATGGTTAGGGGACCGAGAAAGGGGAGAGGGCAGTGCAGGCAGCGTATCATATACATATATAGCATAGCATACTATAGCATAATATTGAAGCTGAAAGCATGCGATGGCCACCAATTGCAGCCTTTGTGTGACCAACATCACTCAGCTAAATGCGAATCGATGCTGGTAGATGTGATTTCATCACATCTACCAGCATCGATTCGCATTATATTTGGATTGTTTTTTATCTTGCCATGATGCCTCATTTTGGCCAATCACCATAACGGTGTGAACACACATTAATTGTTAAACTGAGTTAGGCTGAATCCACACGTTGTCCCCAATGTTGGGACCAACGTGGACCTTAACACATTCATGACGACATTATCCATTCATCATATTCAAGTTTTCAGCCTCGACAATGATATCAGAACAATTTTATGATTATGGTATCTCGTTGCCGGAAGAAGATAGGTCTCTGCCTCCTGAACTTAAGTTTCTTATAGTAAACAAAACTGATGAGGAATTTCAATTTGAAGACTGTATGAATGATTATACTGTTTGTATGACATTCCAAAGGTAAGAATTGGTTGTAAAATATGACACTAATGTTTACTTTGTTTCTTGTAGCACATATAGCTATTAGGTACTTTCCCATAGCTGGGTATAAGCCGATTCCATCATCGTGCAACCAGATGCAGGGCAATGCGCCATCTATAAATGATAGACATTTCATAGCTTTATTAAGCAAACGGCTAAGGAATGGAATTCCTTGGGTCTGTTTTTACTGATGTATATAAACCTAGTGGTCTTCAAGGCTTCTACTATTTCGAGTGAGTAGGTTTAAGCTGGGCAAGCGTGTATCATTGACGACCGCACCATAGCATAACATCAAACGGGTGGCGGTCAAACGCAAGCCCATTAGGGATAAAAAAGCTTCTTATAACAATGAAAAGGAGTCCCTGTTGAGGTTTGGTGAACTTTTTATTTGATGAATATGGCCGATAAGAACGAAGTGTGGTTATTTTCCATCAAATAGTACGATAAATGGAGGTTCAGATTGAAACATTTTTAGAAAATGAAAAATTGTTACGATGTTATACATTTTAATGAGAAACAGCAAGTAGGTCGGCCAGGTCGGCCAAGTTTCACGCTTGCCCAACAAAAACTTATTCACTTAAGTCTTGAAAACCACAAGATTGTAGGGAAGTCTATCGGGAAACACAAACCGCAGGCAAGAAATTCCACTCCTTAGCTGAACGCATGATTTATTAGAGTTTAGCTTATGTCGCTATGTTGCTTTTAAGCAACATCAGCAAAACTCTTCGTGTGTAAGGGTATAATGTCTAGCAGATAAGCGTATCGCATTTCCGTCAGTCTGATCATCCGATGATGGAATAGGCTTATGAAAAGTATATTGTGCAATAATTATTCCAACGCAAAACCAAAATGCATTCGATAAAAACTGGCGATGTTTGTAGGGTACATCTCCTGGATTTTATTTATTTAAACGATATAATATTTGATATACTTCCATATCATCCTCAGCCCATAACTGACCCACCGCTGGGCTCAAGCGTCTTCTTAGAGTGATAAGCTCAGGCCTAAGTGTACCACGTTGGCCCTGTGGGTTGGTGGACCACATTATGTCGAGTACTCTCAGGTGTGCAGGTTTCCTCACGATGTTTTCCTTCAACGTTAAAGCAAGTGATAATCAAATTCTGGTCAGCACATTTGAAAAGTCAGAGATGCTGATACTTAGTTTAATTAAAGGTTTTTTCTTGTCAAAGAGTAAAGTTACCATATGTCAGCAATACGAAGGGATTTTTTATGTCCTCCTGTAGCTATAAGTTTTATTTTAGGCTATTGAAATGAAATGAAATGATTTATTCTGCAAGTTGGATATTAAAATCGATGATTGGGGGAGGCGTATGTCCAGCAGTGGACGTGTTTCGGCTGAAATAATGATGATGATGTTTATAACTAATCCCTATGTAGATAATTATATATATATATAATAAGGTTAAACATATTAAATAGGTATATTAAACCTGCATCTGTAGATAATTACAATAACTTATAATAAAAAATATTTGGTTTCAGAGGAGAAATTGTATGTGCGTCTTCTACCAAAACACGCGAAAAAGCTACTTTCCAGACATTTTGTGAAATGACATACGAAAACTGCAAATCAGACGAACGTAAATATATTTGCCCTTACACTAGGCTTTGCCCGCAGCTTCGCTCACGTATAATTCGCCTTATCACAAAACACAGAAAGACTCCTTGCATATCGCATCCCTCATCATCATCATCATTTCAGCCGAAAGACGTCCACTGCTGGACATAGGCCTCCACCAAGCATTGCCACAACGACCGGTCCTGCGCCTTCCGCATCCAGCGGATACCCGCGACCTTCACTAGGTCTTCGGTCCACCTTGAGGGGGGCCTACCCACTATGCGCCTTCCAGTACGCGGTCGCCACTCCAGAAATTTACTGCCCCATCGGCCATCCGTTCTGCGAACAATGTGCCCCGCACACTGCCACTTAAGTTTCGCAATTCTTCGGGCTATGTCGGCTACTTTCGTTCGCATCCCGCAGGAACTGTTTATTTCCCCAGGGTAAAATAAGGTATTTGTTCATCCGGGTTATGGTCTATCTGTTTGCCAAATTTCATCCGAATTCGTTCAGCTGTTTCAGCGCGATTGAGTAACAAACATCCAAACATGTAAACATCTCCACAAAAAAAAAACTTGGGATTTCGCAATTACTACACACAGGGCCGCCAACTTAAAAAGAGCTGATGATCTTCAAAAGGCTGAAAAGGGGGCCCGAGAGTTGCATTGCCTAAGGGCCCCGACAGTTTATCCGGCCCTGATTACACATTGCTACAAAATATTGTAATGTAATATTGTATTGTTACTAAATATTGTAATGTTCAATTGACAAATTTGAATAAATTTGAAGACCTAATGGCCATGGTCTTCAAATTTATTCAAATTTGTCTATTGAACATTTCAATATTTAGTAACAATACAATATTACATTACATTATAGTTTGTTTATCTTATTGAAACACATTTTAATTACATAATTTATTCAATTAATTAAAATATATTTTCTACCATTATTCATTATTGTTTTTTTCAGACCTATGGGAATACTTTC
This sequence comes from Asteroscopus sphinx, assembly GCA_949699075.1. Taxonomy (NCBI): domain Eukaryota; kingdom Metazoa; phylum Arthropoda; class Insecta; order Lepidoptera; family Noctuidae; genus Asteroscopus; species Asteroscopus sphinx. The sequence goes on from OX453025.1 coordinate 2,792,786, forward strand.
ATGATGGCGTATGTGTTATGGAATTAAGTTAAATAGTAGATTAAAAAGATTTTTTATTAATCTTGAAAATTATAATTATTAATTCAATTTAATTCAATTCAATTCATTTATTTCAGATATATCACAATAGAATTATAAATCATCCTCATTCATAGGTACGGTCGACCGCACGTCGGTGGGAACACTTTGACATTAGCAGCATCTTTATTTCGTAAGCATTAAGGGCGGTTTTCGAATTGACGTGTTACCACTGTCATGCTGTCGACTGTACATTAGATTCTAAACAATCGAATATATCATGCAATGATATAATAAGCCAATACAATAAAAAATATGAATTCATTACTCTGAAATTACGTCATGGTTCCTTAAGGGGAATGTGGCGCCCCTATCAGTAAAAAAAATATAACTCGCTGAATACATTTATAAAGAAAGAAAGAAAGAAAAAACATTTATTTGTTCAAAAGTGATGCACAAAATTACCAAAATATTCAAGAACACAGAACAAATACAGATACAGAGACAATAAGTGTGGTAAGATATGCGTCACATCCGCGCAAAACGGCCACTGCTCAGCATATTGCTGTGCCTCATGCACGGAGCAAAGACACAGCGCTGGTTTTCAGCGACAGCCGATGCATGAAACAGGCACGATTAGTTCACCTTGAATCAAATGTAATCCACGGGATAGAGAAAGGGTTAAAAAATTCTCTCCAATCTGACCCATTTAATTTAAATGCGGTCTAAGAAGACCATGTGCAGAAAATATTTTCGAAAAATCAGCTTTCAAGGAAATAATCCATATTTAGAAATATCTCTAAGCCGTCCTACGTACAGAAATTTATTATCAAAGGGAAAGTTCCATCTAACCTTTGTAATCCCTTAAGACTTAGTAGTATATTTTATACGTTAATCCTCTATTGCTGAAACGCTGAAGGGTAAAAGTATTCCCTTTGATGCCTACAAAGAGAAAATTCCACATTCAACCTTTGTACTTCATAGTTTGTTAAAGGATAAAGAGGACGCTCCCAAAACGTAATTCCCACCCTCGCACTCCCCTTACACACCGCAACTGCGGGCCGCTCTCGTCAATTTTATGCGAGTTGCAATAGAACTCATTTTCGAGAAAATCATTCTCGCGTGTTTTACCACGGAAGTAAATGTCGTAAATCTCAAAACAGTTTTCTTTTTATTACAAGAATACTAAACAATCTATACAAATTTCCGCTAGCTAGTATTTAATAAACTTTATTATCTTCCTATTTGCATATATTTTATATAGCTAAGTTAAATAATAAAGGAGAAATATTTGAAAAATCTCTAAAAACGCATGATTTTCAAAAAATAAAACTATCGAACAAAAATCAACTAATTATGTAACTGTCTAGCCAAACGATGGATAAAAGTTCAAAAAAACATGAATCTAAATTTGACATTCATCAAGCATGTGTTCGACTCAGCTTAAGTTTTCAAAAAGTCACCTCATTTTGGGAGCCTAGCCTTAAGTTTGATAGGCCATAGATTATACCGATCAATAAGTCCCTAGACGCGTTCTATATTTTGTTGGATTTGGAGTGGACTGTATTATAATTGAAAGTCTTGTGAGCACGGAAACTACAGTGTATTAATTTTCACAGTAATTACAAACACGTTAAATCACGCCCGAGAACAGCTGAGGGGTAACCATAGAAATCTAAATAATCAAGTAATAGAAGGGCTAAAGGCGCGTGTACTTGTCGCCGCATCCAGGGCCCTAATTCTCGCGTTTTAGAGATAAATGTCTAACTTGAGATAATCTCTAATTTTAAATCACTACGAATTATGTCGCCGGTAATGTCAACTGCTGTGAACCACTCTTTGTATTAAGAGCGCTAGGCGTAGACATATCTCTAACGTGACATTCAGAGAATACGAAAATTTATTTTCAATCGACATTCGCCATCTTGTTTCGACATTATGTCGAGTTCGAGATAATGTCTACGACGCGAGAATCACCCGCCTGGTGTCTTGTAGGACACCAATGCGTGAACCATTTGCTTGATCATCAGTGCTGTTTTGGACGCGAAGTCACTAACATTGTATTTTGCAGCATATCTAACAGCGGATTTTTTGGCTTAATTTATTTTGCATTGAATGCTAGAAACGTGGTGGAAGTAATTGCGTATTTATGTGTTGGGCAGTAAAGGCAGTAGATAACATTTCTATTACTTTATTACTTAGATTTCTATGGAGGCAACGCTAGCGAGCAAAGAGAGAGGAACCGGAATCCCTGCAAAGTCTGAATTCACAAATGGACCCGGTAGATGGCGCTGCAGTCGGTGTGTCACTGATCTTCTTCTAAACCATAAACTGCGATTTAATGTGGCGCTGCTTTTCCGGGCAGGACGCAGGACTGCCGGGTCCGCTAGTCATCACCCTCCTGCCCTTATCCCAAATTAAATTATTTGGGGTCGGCGCAGCATGTTTTTTTCTTCCATACATCTCTATCAGCCGACATCTCCGTGTTCACTCTCTTTCTATTCATATCATCTTTCACACAATCCATCCATATTTTCTTCGGTCTCCCTCTTTTCTTATAGCCATCAACATTCATACTTAAAACTTTCCTCGTAACATGCTCCTCATTCCTCCTCATCACATGTCCATACCATGATAGCCTGTTGCTACTTAACTTCTCTGTCACTGGTGCTACTTTCAGGCTCCCTCTTACATATTCATTCCTTATGATATCCATTCTCGCTACACCACACATTCCTCTTAACATTCTCATCTCAGCTGCATGCACTTCCTTTCGTAGCCCAACATTCCGATCCATACAGGACAGCAGGTCTTATCATGGTCTTATAGATTTTCCCCTTCAGTTTAGGAGGAATTTGGGAGTCACATGTAATTCCCGTGACCTGCCGCCATTTCAACCATCCTGTGTTAATTCGGTGCTTGACTGTCCAGTCTATTTCGCCATCGCTCTATGTCCGCTAGTATACTATACGAATGTGATGCAATGCAACGTAGGTTCTTTCCTCGTAGAATGCAAGTGCAACACATAAGAAGTCAGCATCTTAGAGGCAATAGGTACCATCTCATCTGATGAGATCAAATCCTCAAACCCAATGGCAACAGTCAATATTACGATCAGCCAACTTTGCTATTACAGAATGCCCGTTTATCAACATTCCCTAAAGGAAGAAGGCATTTTATTTATTATGTACCTAAATTTAGAATACAGGGTGTCAGGGAAACGCTTCCGAAAACGAAGACAGGTGATAGTGCTGGTGATTACTGATACGAAACCACGAAAAAAATGCGATTCTTTTTATAGATTTTTTCATATATTTTTTTGCATTTTTCATTATTTATGAGTTTTACTTAACTGCCCAAAGCTGGTTATATATGAAAAATGCAAATAATATATATGAAAAAATCTAAAAAAGAATCGCATTTTTTTTTCGTGGTTTCGTATCAGTAATCACCAGCACCTATCTTCGTTTTCGGAAGCGTTCCTCTTACACCCAGTATAGCCTTTGGCGAAATAATTAGGTGGTAAGCTAATTTGTAGCTATCTAACTATAAAATTAATCAGCAGGCTCGGAACAAAATAAGAAAGACCAACCGAACATAAATAAATATAATTGAAAACGCCTTATGATTAAGTTACAGCAATCTTTTATTCCATCAACACCTAATATGTTTAACCATGCTCCATTCTGAAAAGAAATACAGAGTCAAAGTCAAGAGTTTTTACATCCACTTTCAAAAGTTTGAATCAAAACGTTAATTATGAGTTTAGTTGCTTTCAAAAACTTTTCTCACGAGTGTCGTAAAAAGCGTCTAACGGCCAAAATTAATATCCAATCTATCCACGATTTACCCTACTAGAGATAAAAATTTGACATATTTTGTATGGAGGTTATGTCAAATTCCTATCTCGAGTAGGGCAAATCGTGGATAGATTGGATATTAGTTTTGGCCGTAAGGGTTCTCTGAGTATTTAACCAATCAACTGCGATCGCAAACCCGCCAGCCAAGCGTGGCGATTATGGCTTATGTCCAACAGTGGACGTCTTTCGACTGAAATGATGATGATAATGAATTAATAGGCTAGATAGCTATAAAATTAATCAACAAGTTCCGTTAACAAAATAAGGAAGACCAACCGATCATGTGTCCTATCATGAAGTTATTTTTGATAAATAATAATAAATGAGTACAACAATACTTTTTCCATGCGATTCTGAAGAAAGTATATTTATACTTTCAAGTACCTATTTATGCCGCCAAACAGTGATGCTTGCATTGCTGCGTTCCGATGTGAAGGGTACGGGTGCCGGTGAAATTACAATCACATGAGACTTTCCATCTTTATGTCTCAGTTTGGCCACGTGACTTGCATTACCATTTAGGTAACAACCTAGGTGGTATTGCAGTTGTTATGAGCAAAGCTAACCGCATAACATCAGGTGGACCTTTAGCTAGTTTCGCCATCCTAGGCAATTAAAAAGGTTGGTCACACAAGCACTCTCCACTGTTTTCTTTCTGGTTTATAACCCTAGAGCAATGATTTTTTTACAGTAAAATAAAAATCAATTTTTCCTATGTCCCTATGTTTACGTTTTTGTTCATAAATTGTTTCTAGAAACGCTAAAAAATGTCCCAAAGGTATAGTTTTAATGAAAAAGGCAAAAGCGATACAGTACATATTCTTCTTATTCAGTTAAGGTGAATGCTACAGGGTAGCCCGCGAAGTTCAATTTTTTTGGCATTTTTTGCAAATTGTAGCTTTATTTCGCGTTGTATATCGGTCAAAATATGATTAGCGGAAATAGTAACAATATATCTAAGGAATAATACTCATAAAAAATATTAACCTAGCTCTATAAGCTGTATAAGCTCGAAAATCGATAATTTGATCGTAAATTAATATTATCGAGCTAGTACAGCTAATAGAGCTAGGTTAATATTTTTTATGAGTATTATTCAGTAGATATATTGTTATTATGTCCGCCAATCATATTTTGACGGATATACAACGGGAAATAAAGCTACAATTTGCAAAAAACGCCAAAAAATTTGAATTTCGCGGGGTACCCTGTAGCATTCACCTTAATGAAATATCTTTTTAGTTGGTCCAGTTTCAGAGTAGAAAATAGTCGTGAAACAAACCTCGAATTATGACTTATTTAGTAAGGCTATTCAGATAGAGCTGCAGTTGTCCTTATTGCACTTATTTGAGACTGAGCGCTCGCAAGGCGACAGCGATTGTTTCCTCAAATACCTACTTGATTGTTAAAAGTCTCTCTGCCCGCATTTCCTCTCAAGATCAAGACAGATACTTACTTCTCCAGCTGTTACAGTTCTCATATTCCATTTCACAGTAGTTGTCAAACGATTGGTATTGTCCATCGTAGTGACGTGCACAAACCACATTTTGCCTGAAAGTTGTAGACAGTAAATGAACTATAGGTACAACGTGTTATTAAAATAACTGAAACCTCTTAAGGGGTCTTTGTACTCATCAGTATGAACCACTTTTGCTATGGGTCCAGCCCTGAAATCGCGAAAAAAAAAGCAGCTGTTCCCTAAATTTTGTCAATTTGTGTGAACACAAATGTAGGGAACTGCTGATTTTTTTCACTATTTCAGTGTTGCATCCAAAGTAAAAGTTGTTCATACCAAAGAGTACAATGACCCCTTAAGAGGTTCTTAGTTCTTTCAATAACACTTTGTAAAATAATGTCATCGAACTCACACCCCATATGCACCTCCTAACAGGCGACCAATTTCTATCAACACATCAGTGTAACAGAATTGATACCACCACCACTGTTGGTGGCCACTATTTGCCACTTGAAATATTTAAATAAGTTTCGACCACTTATGTGAGCCGTCAAAACTTCCGCATTAGAAATTAGCCAATAGCCACCTTGTTAGGGCCAATCGGATTGCAGTAGCCTCAGCTAGTTGACGAATTTATTATAAGTTATTATTTTATTATTATATATTTAGTTTATATATTTAGTTATATATTTAGTTATTATTATATATTTATTATATTCAACATCATTAGGCATCTTTTTTGTAGTCTTAACGGGTTACCTAAAGTTAAAAGCGATGATGCGGTAGACGATGGTTCACGCTTGCCCAGCAAAATCCTATTCACTCAAGCCTTCAAGACCATCAGATTATACTTCTCGGGAAACACTGACACCGCCAAGGAATTCCACTATTTAGAGTCTCGGTCTCTCGGTGAGTGATTGGCGAGTGACTCGAGTCAGAGTGAACTCGAGCTGATATTTTTTCACTCGGGTACGTTTTTTTTAGATGTTACTCGATTAACTCGAGTAAAAGTGGACTCGAGTCGCATCACTATTATGTGGTGAGTGCGTGATAGTGTGTATGCATGGTGTGTGTTGTGGGGGAGAGGTGTGTTATTTTTATTTAAGTATTTTATTTTATTTTATTAGGAACTCCAACAAAGAATACACCTTACATGCTAATAATTGGTACATTGATAAGATCTTGTGTTTCTTTAATTAAAGGAGAACACAGCAATCTAAAATAATAATCTTGATCTAAAATAATAATCTAAAATAATGTGTGTAATGTGTTAGTGGACAATGTGTGTTTATGCTATTATATTGTCTGCTTACTTGTAAAACCTAGGACACATTTTGAGAAAAGTAACGCATCCTTTATCGATTAGATCTGCTTTCCTGAAGACTGTTTTCTTTGGGTAGTAGAGCACTTTCCATGGTCTTGGATGAGCCTTATCCACGTAATGTGCACTTGTTGATAGCACCATGAGTACTGGAAAACACCTTTATGAACTTTACAATATTAGAGTATTATTTTATAAAAATAATACTCATACTAATAGTAGTATGAGTATTATTTTTATAAAATACGAGTACGTAAATCGGCTAATGCAGCGTAGGGCGCCCCCCCGCCAAGTGGACTGACGGCCTGAAGAACGTGACTGGAGGGAATGGATGCGGAAGGCAGAGGACCGAGTGTTGTGGCGCAACTTGGGAGAGGCCTATGTCCAGCAGTGGACTGCGATAGGCTTAGTTGAGGATGATGAATTTTATATAACAACAAAAAACTACGACTGAAGTGAACCAATACCCACCAAGTAAAATAAAAACTGTATTGTAATGTAACATTACTTCACACGTTCTTTGTTTTCAATATTTCTTATATTATTATTAGTTATATTTGGAAACTACAGTCGTAAAAAGTTGCGTAAGTGAGTGAAATTCTTATTTTTAAAGCGGTCTGTTATTTATGTTTATAAGATTACGTTCAATACATTTTCAAGATTACACAGAGCGGGTGCGTGTCGGCTCGCGTCGTGTGGAGCGCGGGAGCCCCGCATGGTTCCTAACCCACGCAACCCGCGCTCTGTCTGTAGTGACGGGAGACACGCGCGGTCGCTCGGTTGGGCCCGCGGCGGACCCGTGGCTGATGGAGCGTGGGAGCCGCGCCCGCGTTTCGTGTGATGTCGTCCATATAAAAACAGATTAATATACCCGCCGTACTCCCGACCCGCCGTACTCCCGACCCGACCCGGGCCCGACCCGCATCCGCCTCGTGTGTTATATGCGCTGTAGTTTTTAAATATTCTGGACTTGCGCTCATTGCTGAAAAGCTCAAAACACGACGCTTTCGATGGTATGGGCACGAGCTCCGCCGTCCAGAAAACCACATGGTACGACCAGTCTTTGACCTGCAAACTTGACCTGGAATGATGGCCATGAAAGACTTCCCGCCACCTGGCTGTCGACAGTCTCGAGGGACTTGAAGGAGCGCGAGAAGCGAGATTGAAGCCGTTACCGCGCCGTATGGAAATAAATGGAAAAGGCAGACAAGAAGAGCCGACCCCAGATAATGGGATGAAGGCTTGAGGGAAAGAATGAAAAAAAAAGAGCAAAATATTGAAAAATACAGGATGGCCAAATAAGAACTATACAACTATTAATTACCAAAAAAAAACGAAAAAATTACCAAATGAAAAATACCAGATCTATTATCAAAAAATACTTTATTTAGGGTTGTCAATTATAAATGGAATATAACATTTCCAAATGTAACGTAAAGCATAACAAGCTTCGTTGAAGATGCTACAGGCACAGCTACAGGGTACTGCTGTTTCAGTGAATGGCGGTCGGTACCGTGGGATGTTTAAAACAATTTTTTGTTGCGTCTAATGAGTCAGTTAGGCTTGGAAACGTATGGTTCCAACAAGATGTCATACAGCACGAGACACAATCGAAACAAGATTTGAACAAGATTTCCCCCAAGATTTGGCACCTCCTGAATTTTTCTGTCGGGGGTTTTGCGGGGTGGACTGGATGTGGAAGGCAAAGGACCGAATTTTGTGACGCAGCTTAGTAGAGGCCTATGTCCAGCAGTGAACTACGATAGGCTGAGTTGATGATGATGAAGAGGAAAAAAAATAAAGTGTTCACAAAGTTATGAATAAATATATTATCATTTAACTAAAGTATATTTTACAAATGCTTGCTTTATTATATCATCAACTAATAAATTAAAACTGTTTCAGTTAGTGAGACATTTAAGATTAATCTTGTGTTACGAAAAAGAGTTGCCACCAAATACTCGTATCACCAAAGGAAGAAAAAGGGAAAAAACTCGGACGAATAAAAAAGGCGGACGGAATCTCGTTAAACAAACACTGAAGCACTTATTTTTTTCCTAAGCCCACTATAATTTCGAAACCATTTTAACACACTAGATTTACTTTAAACTGTTATTTTATTTGTGACACGACTACAACAATTATTACCGCCACACTAGAGTTTTTGCATAATCGCGGCTTTGGACATACTATGGATGTGAATGTGTGCACACTTTTAAGCTAGCCGTGCCGTGCCGTGCTTTTAATACTATGGATGCTTCACTTATTGTTTAGCGAGATTCCGTCCGCCTTTATTATTCGTCCTAGGGAAAAAAAATATATTTTATCCTGATCTTGAGATATCGCTTTTAGCGATAAGACCGCCCATGTACCCATAATTTATACGTTGTTCCTGTTTACTACTATTTTCATGGTGTACAATAAAGTATATTCTATCTATCTATCTTGAATAGACGACAACAGAAACAACTTGAAAACACAGAAAAAAATATGTATAAGGCTAAAACGAGTCCCAATCTCAGCATAACACGATATAACAGAACTTATAATAGTTTTAAACATAGGCGATATAAAATACTATTTTCTTATACTTTCTAAAGATATTCAGTCTTCTTCGCTCGAGCTGTGCACCAACCCCCTTGCTTTGGTAAGGACGTCTATTGCTGGGCCTGCGCTGATGACAGCATCACGGACTCTTTGTCCAACACCCTCCTGTAAAGGAAAAAAAGGAAAATTAAAAAAAAAAACAATTATTTTAATTTTTTAGAACTGGATTCCAAACAGGTGGTAGCTGCCAACCAATTTCTCTATTAAACCAATACAATAAATTACAATTAGGAAAACCAATTAAAATAATATACGCGATGTAATCCGGTTAAACTTGTTTTATCAAAATTTATAAGTTTATTAAATTAGTATATTTGCCACCATATCAAAAACAGTCATGAATTAAAAGAGATTTGTGTTTCCAGGCCCGATCAACGTTTTTTTGTTGTTAAGTATTAAAACTTTAAATATCACTTTTAAAATAAAACAATAATCACCATTTCTTTGAAGAAATCCCATGCCGTAGCCGTGGACATGATGACAAAGCAAACGCACAAAAATATAACGATTTTAGAATTCATTTTTATTTTATTTAAACTTGGCTTTGAATACTGCCGTGCACCTAGTAGTAACTCACGCAAGGAGTGTAGATAAAGTGACGTTACGAAAGTTAAGTTCTGTTTATATATACTAGATTTATCAAGAACCTACATATCATCATTACATTTACGAAGAAAGAAAAGCTTGTCATTCGAAAATGATCCTTTTTTTTACAAGAACAAGACAGATTTTTCCTGCACACATTTTCCACATCACTGTAATCGAAAATGATCTCTAAATCTAATGTGGTAAGAGTTACTTTAAATTGCACATTATTAAGCTTGTATATGATTGTAAGTTCAAAAGGTGTCTAATAAATTCCAGGCGTTGATTTAAAAATTAGGAAACCCTTTACGGTAAAGAACCTTGTCTCCCACTTGCTCGGAAATTGAAAAAACGCACCGTAGGGCGCCCCCCGCCAGGTGGACCGACGACCTGAAGAACGGGCTGGGGGGACTGGATGCGAAAGGCAGAAGACCGAGTGAACTTGGGAGAGGGCTATGCCCAGCTGAATTATTGATGATGATGATAAAAAAAAGAATACATCAATCGGCTCTTTTACGCACGCATCGACATAACACGCGATTAATTTCCAACACGACAATAATATAAATAGCTAGACAGTTTATTTTTAGGTTTCCATTCCTCAAATGAAAAAAACGGAACACTTATTGGATCACTTTGTCGTCCCTCTGTCTGTCTGTCTGTCAGCCTGTCAAGATTTTTTATATCAGAAACGGGTAAAGGTATGAAGTTGAAATTAATATCAAATAAAAGTCAACAGTCCTTTGGAGTAAAAAAAATTCAAGCTTCTAAGTCAACACAATCAAAGGATACGGCCATTTATGTCAAATATTTCGATACTCGCAAACTCACTCATCAAAACCTATAGGGTACTTCCCGTTGACTTAGAATCATATAATTTGGCAAGAAGTAAGATCTCACAGCACAAGTAAGTTTCATCTTAATTTTAAGTTAGCTCAGTCATTAATTTTGTGCATTCTGTGGCCTCCTGTAATTGAAGGAGTACAGCAGATAGAATCCTGTATCTGTCACTTGTGATTTTTTGTGTATTATATCTTTTGTCGTCAATAATATAAAGAAAGAAATAAATAAAAAGTTAAGGAAAATATCTGAAAATCATAAATCTGTGGTTATATTTTCGGATATTTACTACTACTACTATGTACTATGTTGTTTATTTACTATTATTTTCATGGTGTACAATAAAGTATATTCTATCTATCTATCTATTTATTTCGGATATCTTTTTCACAGGTTATTTTTTTGCGATTATAAAGTTACAATTGTGGTGTATGAGTTTTTTTTTTTCTGAACGACAGTATGAAAGAAAAATATTTATTTTGGCTTGTACAGCCTTTGATTATTTACTAATCTAGATAGAGAGTTGCGCTGCAATTACAACAAAAGTGACAGGCCAGATTTAAAGCTCTTGTGTGTGTATCACGCACACCAGTACGCGTCACTACTGTTGTTTTACACGCGCACTGCGTCACCCGATGATCCGTGTGTGATACCAGCTATTGAATATTTCCCATGAAAGTAGGGAATAAATGATATTTTGATTTTGAAATTGTATTTTAGTTGTAAAAATATCAAAGGTACATATATTTTTTAATCACAGTAGGAAATCGTGTAATGAATTTCAGGGTGAAATATATTTGTAATCAACTATTATGAAAATGTGAAAGTCTGTTTGTTTGTTCGAGCATCACGCTAATAGAACGATTTACTTATTTATATTTATCTCCGGGGAAGTACTCGATAAGTACGTTATAGTAGTTATACATACATATTTAGCGAAGGTTATCGGGAGTCACCTCCGTGATAAATTGGTGAGGGATGCCCCGTAGCCAGATGGAGCGACGAACTGATTTGTAGGCTGGATGTGAAATTGTGGATGGCTTTATCTATATGATAAAAGCGACCGTATTTTATGCTATTTTTTTATGAAAATTACTTTAAACTAGTAGGTACTTAGGTTACGTTTTTTCCTTTTGTGGTACGGAACACTAAAAACAAGCGAAGGTTTTGCAGTTTCAATGTGACGACATCTGTCTTCTTTTCATACAATTGACAAGAATCTATTATCACTTAGTCTTCTCAAGACAATGACAGGAAACTATTTCATATTTGGCCGGAGTCTGAAAGAGACCTTCCATATCTTCGGGGCATCCTCATTCCCAACCGCATTGGCGGTTATATTTTCATGTTTATTTGATTACTAAAATTAAATACGTAATACGTATTGGTTACTAACATTTTCCTTTATTAACAACGTAAATAATAATAACAGTCAATGTAATGTTTGTAACAAAGGATCATGAATGATTTTGTTTATGACTCAACTTTGTAGATCAATTGTTACCTACGTTTTTTTATGCTATCGCTATAGGATAGCACAGCTATTATCAAAGTGTGCTCCGCGGGGTCCTAGGGCTCCGCAAGGCCTCCGGGAGGGCTCCGCTGTAATAATATTAACTAAAGTCCTAAATTACGAAACACTTTCCTATCACATAATAGAAGAAAATTGAATTATGATGGAAACAATTTCATCAACTTACAGTGGAATTAGTACGGTGTTATGTAAAGAACCTATTTTTGTATGAGAAAAACAAAACATAAAACCACGTTAATTGTTTATTTTAAGGCTCCATAAAATACAATGTCTTGTCAAAAGGGTTCCGTCTCCAAAGTCGTATAGATATCATCATAACAGCCGAAAAACGTCCACTACTGGACATAGGCCTCCCCCAATTAAGGGGGGGATATGCCTACCTTTAATAATCACTTTATTATTTTTAACGCATTTACGCATGCGAAGCGAAATCTAACGATTTAAATTGTGGAAAGAAAAAATCGCTCACGAGCAGGATTCGAACCTGCGATTCCTAGCTCAGTACGCCAGTGCTTTAGCCACTAAGCTACCGTGAACACTGCTCGTGGTATCGAAATTAATCTCCACTTTGGTACGTATTTGGGTGAAGTCAGCGATATCTTATAAAAAAAATGTTATGATCAATCACTATGATTGCTAATTAAATTATTTTTTTATGATGAAATATTGTTAAATATTATTGTTTTTGCATATTTGCTTGTGTAGGAACAAAACGTTTACCGAAAATGGAGAATAAGATCGATAATAAATAATTAAAAAATATGAAAACACTATGAAGTTATACATAAAAATAAATTGTACTGTAATTTATAAAAAAAATATTACTGCTTTATCATTAGCCTTTTGTTAATGTACACCTTCCACCGAGTAACTAGGCTGTAATTGGCCATGTCCTTTGACTTTTTCTTCTAAAATATTGTATTTGAAGAATACTCACTCATGAAATTTAATACTAGTCGCTTGCGTATGCTTCCTAGTCTAACTTTTACACGGTTTGATGACGCAAGATTAGTGACAATGATGCGACTGGAGTCCGATTTTGCCACTCGAGTCATTCGAGTCATTTTACAATTTTACTCGAGTACCACTCGAGTGGTCGAGTCACTCGGTCACTCGCCTCACTCACTCATAAACGTCGATAACTCATTCAACACAACAGTTCACTTGAGTTCACTACACGCAACAAGTGCAATAAAGTGTGACAACAACGCACTTTAACGTGCTTTAACTTAACTCTTTTAAAAAACAGGTTTAAACCTGTTTGTCTCGGCGAATGGTGGGCGAGTGACTCGAGTGGTGGGCGAGTGACTCGAGTCCGAGTGAACTCGAGTCCAAGTGAACTCGAGTCCGAGTGAACTTGAGTCAATATTTTTTTCACTCGAGTACGTTTTTTTACGATGTCACTCGAGTCAATCGAGTAAAATTGGACTTGAGTCGCATCACTATGCAAGATAGCATTTTTACAATATCATATGACGGTCGATCGCAGACTAAGCGGGCGATATGCTCGTACAACTTGTATTGCGCTTACTTTTAGAGGTGATACGAATTGTGCCCTGTTTATCAAAAGTTACAAGTCTACAAGCTACAAGTTACAAATTACAAGCACATTTTTACAAAACTAAACTTGTAAACTACAAGTTACAAGTGATTTCTCTCGTATTACAAGTGGTTTCTCACACATGTATTACGGTTTTGTTTATCAAAAATGTTCTTGTAACTTGTAGCTTGTAGCTTGTTGCTTACAAGTCTAAGAGTGGCCGATGACTCTTAATTCTACTTTACAAGTTGTGATCAGGGGAATGGCAGAGTCTGCAGTAAAAGATGTGTATGTCCGGTTATAGTATTTATTGCAAAAGATAGATATTTAAAATAACGCTTTAACTCTAACAGACAATCATTGACAGACGGTAGTAGACAATCAGTGTTACCATACCTACAAATAAGAAACTCTATAACCATTGGCAACTCAACACACCCCCTCAATGGTTAACTCAGTAACTTGATACAATTTGAAACAAAAACAAAAATAGTACACCCCCTTAACCGTTTCACTCATAATTAAAACAGAACACAAAAAAAATGTATATCCACACAGAAAAATAAAAAATTGCCTACCTCATATATAGCATAAACCAAGACCTAATCGAAACTTTTCAAATTTTATTTTACCTAAAGGCTTGGTTAAAATATCGCTTATTTGCTCATTTGTACACAAATATTTAACTTGTACAATATTCTTGAAAACATTGTCACGAACAAAATGAACCTTAATATCTAAGTGTTTCAGCTTATGATGAAAACTTGGGTTATTACAAACTTTAATGACAGACTGATTGTCTTCATACATAAGAACAGAAACATCCTCAAGTTCAAGATACTTATACATATTTCTTATCCAACATGCTTCTGCAGTTGCCATATTCAATGCTACATACTCTGATTCGGTTGATGACAAAGCGACAGTTGCTTGTTTTCGTGTATTTCAAGTAACCGTGCACCCAAAAATCTTAAAAAGAAAACCACTAATTGACTTGCGATTACTCTTGTCACCAGCCCAATCCGAGTCTACATAACCAATTATTTTATTTTCTAAGTTATCACTTATGGTAAAAACTAAACAAAGATTAAAAGTACCTTTGATGTACCTAAGAACTCGCTTTAGGGCACATCATAATTCCTCACTTGCACATGCCTGATATCTACTTAGTAAGCTTATACTTAAGCACAAATCAGGCCTTGAGCATAGCATTGCATACATAAGTGATCCTATTACCGTTCTACATCTACTCTTTACTTCTTTACTTTCCGAACAATCCCTTTTTAGTACACTATGATCAAACTTTAACACTGTATTTTTATCATTGGTTACATTTTCACATCCCTTAGGCATGGTAATAAATACATCGCCCTCTACTTCCCCGTATAGAAAAGCACTACAAATGTCTAGCTGGTGAAGTTTTAAACCTCTTTTATTACAAAAAGCTAGGAATATCCTTACAGATGTTAATCTAGCTACTGGGCTATATAATTCAGATAATGAAACATCTGTTTGTTGGAAACCCCTTGCTACAAGTCTAGCTTTATAAGAAACAATATCTCTTTTTTCATTTTTCTTGCATCTAAATACCCATTTACAGTCTATTACTTTACAATCTTCTGGCTTACTTACGCATGTCCATGTATCATTTTCTATTAGGGCATTAATTTCAGTTTGCAAGGCTTCTTTCCATTTTTCACTGTCTTATATCACCATCGTACTCAATCGACTCAGCCGAGTGCATGCTGATAGCATCCTCCTCCGGTTCATTTGCACTCTGGCTATCCTCTAAAACAAACTCTGGTTCTGGTTCTTTTTCCTCAGCTTCTTCCAGAGTCTTAATTTGATCAACTTTTTCCTGTATTTGTCCTGAAAGAAATATTATGTCACGATGAACTTCTACTTTTCTTTTATGGTCAAAGTAAACTCGGAACCCTTTAACTTCTTCACCATAACCGACGAATACACCAATAACATTTTTGTCATACCATTTTAAACGTTTTTCTTTAGGTACGTAAACCAATACTCGTTTTCCAAAAATGTTAAACATGTTCGGATCAATTTTCTTTCCATAGAATGCCTCATAAGGCGTCATGCCCTTTATTGGACTAGGACTTGTTCGATTTAGCGTAAAAGAAGCGGTATTTATTGCCTCTGCCCAAAATTCTTTATGCATATTTTTGATCATTGATCGGGCAGCTTCGACCAACGTACGCATTTCGCGTTCTGCGCGTCCGTTCTGTTGCGGCGTATAAACTACACTTCTTTGATGTGACACTCCATGACGCTCCAAAATAGCCTTCAGCTCTGAATTAACAAATTCTAATCCATTATCTGACCTTAATGTTTTTAGTCTACAACCAGTTTCCCTTTCAGTTTTTGCAATAAATCTCTCAATACACTGCTTCACCTCCGATTTATTTTAAAAAAATAGACAAATCTGAATCCTGAGTAATCATCTTTTAATAATAGAAAATACCTGGACTTTCCAATAGACAATTGCTCCATGGGACCACAAATATCTGCATGCACTAACTCAAGAATCCCTGAAGCCCGCGAATTACTCAATGGATACGGCATTCGATGCTGTTTTCCAGACAAACAGTTCTCGCATTCATAGTTTTCACTATCATCCTCAAATGTGTTTTCTTGGCTCTTAGACATGTGTTTTTATTCTGTTAATGAATTTTTTAATCTTAAATTGTAATTTTAAATTGTAATTAATATTTAGGCATTATAATTAATATTTTGACATTGTAACTGATTATTTGACATTGTAATTGATATTTTGACATTAAAGGTTTAGATTTTAAGAAATTGTTATTAATGTAATTCCTAATATGAGTGTCAGTCTATTAATCTGTTAAAATTATTGTAATCCAAAATGCTAAATTTAATATTATAATAATGTTATTTATTCCTGTAATGAACCTACGTAATATTTCTACACCAGCAATGGTAGTATATGTGACACCATATATATCGTAAGACATCAATGTAAAAAAAAAAAAAAAAAAAAAAAAAAAATCAACGTTGTTACGTACTAAAAACTTTTTTACGCTCGTAAAATTTAGATGTGCCATTTTTTTATGCCATTCACTCAATTTTCTAATTTTCAAACTCAAATTACAATTTTCGAAATTTGAAAGCTACTGTCCGGATGCACACATTTGAGTTTTCATGACATTGACATTCAACCTCGAAGGTTCGTTTCGCAAGCACATTTTATAAAGTTTATTTTCACGCTCAGCTATAGCTCGTACTTCTCTATTCTTTACAAAAAAACATTGCTCATTGTCAGAAACTAAGCGTAAACCTTTGTCGAGCACACAACCCGCAGAGAACAAATTATGCTTAAGTTCTGGTACATATAGCACATTTGATAGTACTGTTTTTATGCTTCGCTGGCCGTTCCATGCATAAACAATTACTGTTCCTTTGCCTTTTATGTCCAGAGCATTTCCATTTCCTACTTTCACTTTTCCACAGGTTTAAGTCTCTTTTAACTCTTCAAATAAATCCTTCTTTCCACACATGTGTTCAGAAGCCCCCGTGTCCATATACCAACAGTCTTCAGGCCCTGTAACACTTAACCCCACAAATGCATTTATCTCATTTTTATCTACTGGGTTTTTACCTTCTCGGTTATTTTCCTTTTTCTTCAGAATCACACAGTTCTGCGTTATATGGCCCCTCTTTTTACAATAGTAACAACTCCTTGTTTCTCTTCCTTTATTTTTATAACAAAACTTTGCAAAGTGACCTCCTTTGCCACAAATATAGCATTTTCTATCCTCTTTTTGATCATTATTGTTACCTTTCATACTTTTACTTGCCAATGCTACTTCAAGTTCATTCGAGTTTAATCTTTCCTCTTCAATCAATAGCCGTGCTGTCATCTCCTCTATACTTTGCTTCTCCATTGGTACCGACTCCCAAGCCGAGCGAAAATGTTTAAAACGCTCCGGTAGTGCCATGAGTACCTTTGTCATAAACATCTTATCAGATATTGGTTCTTTAGCTTGTCTTAGTTTGTTTTTAATATCCTCAAGACTGGCTAAGAACTTTGACACTGAATTATCTTCAAAGCTGGCACTAAAAAATCGCTGCTGCATTTACTATGTATGCTGACCTGTGACTCTCTTTCATAAACTGACTTAAGTTTGCTCCACATTTCTTTTGAAGATGCACACGATAATATGTAGGTCATTGACCCTTCCTCCATTCTCGTAACCATAATCTCTTGTGCTTTAGCATCACCTTTTTGCCATTCTTCCCTGGCATCTGCCTTCTCCGGCTCTAATTTTACTCCATTGACAATATCGAGTAAACCTTTTCCTCTAAGTATGACCTCCGTCTGGAACCTCCAAACTGTCCAGTTATTTCCTGTCAGCTTCAACCCAAAAATGCTTGTTTTCTCCATGATGACTGTCTGCGTTATCTTTCTTCTCTACTACGAGGCTCAACAAGCACAATCAAAAAAATTTCACAACCTCAAAAAACAAAAGAGACCTCGCACGACAAATCTTTCAATCTTCTATTGCAAGCCTGACATCACAAAAATATGCTCTGAGCCCATAACCTGTGATCAGGGGAATGGCAGAGTCTGCAGTAAAAGATGTGATGTCCGGTTATAGAATTTATTGCAAAAGATAGATATTTAAAATAACGCTTTAACTCTAACAGACAATCATTGACAGACGGTAGTAGACAATCAGTGTTACCATACCTACTAATAAGAACTCTATAACCATTGGCAACTCAACACAAGTAAACAAGAAACGTTTTTTTTACTATTTCTAGCCAAAATGTGGTCAAATGGTTCCAGTAACGATGAAGAAATAAGAATTACTAGCATACAGGCAAATAATTGTACCCAAATTAAAACGACCTACGAATTAAATATAAAGGTTTAATACAAACGGCACAATTGGGCTTACAATCTCGAATTTGGTCCTATCGGTAGGGACCAAATGGCCTATTGCAATAGTAAATAGGCAACAACTTGCCGATTGATAGGATAGGATTCAACCTACCGATCGTGAGTCAAATTGTGCCTTTCGTTTCAATCTTAAGATTCAGAATTACAGGTAATGAAATGGAACATTTGATAAATAAATCATTCTATATTACATGGCAGGCACCACTAATATGAGTGTATCGCCATTAAACATTACAAAAAAATATTAAGAGCTTCCCCCAAATTTGTAAGAGAATCATCATTCATTGATGATCAGTCTGAACTTATTTTTTATAAAATTTTCGGAGCGTACCTAATGATAACCTAGCGGCTGTACACTTGCTATTGTATTGCCGATGCCGTGCAGGAGGGTCAAATTCGAACCCGGCTCGCACAGGACCTATACCTACTTTTCTAATTCGTGTGCTGATCATAATTTGATTCACTTGCTTTAACAGCGAAAGAAAACATCGTGAAGAAACCTACATACTTGAGAGTGCTCCATATACAGTTCTCGATGGTGTCCACCAACCCGCACTACGCCAGCGTGGTGGCCTTAGTCTTCTCATTCTGAGAAGACCCCATGCTCAGCAGTGAAACAATAATAGGCTGATTATTTTAGTGGTGTATAAAACAAAAATTATGATTATTTCTCGTTTAGTTATTTTTTTCATTAATTAAAATATGACATAAACTAATAGTTACATCGAATAAGGTTTACAAGACTTGTAATTTCCTAATAAATATACAAGCTTAGTGAAATTTTTTGATAAACGTAATTTACAAGGCCTTGTGAAAATGTTCTTGTAATTTGTAGCTTGTAGCTTCCAGACTTTTGTCTTTTGACAAATAGGATAGTATAGGATTCACTGGCCACCAAAACAAAACCGCAACTACATGTATGAAAAAATACTTGTAGCTTGTAGTTTCTACGTGAAGTTTTGATAAACGCATTTTTGTAAAAATGTATTAATTTACAAGGACAATGCTTGTAATACAAGGCTTGTAACTTTTGATAAACAGGGCAATTGCTGTATCTATGTTTTTCTATAATTTATGTTACAGACCAGCAACCCTTGACGCCGCATAAACAAAGTTTTGCACGAGAACACGGTCAACAATTTTAATGTTGGCGGGGGACAGGGGGTGGATGGCGCGTTTTGATTGGTTGGTTCCAAAATTTGGTGTTATGATTGTGCCGTTCGCTGACGGAGTGCGTCCCAATTGACGGCGGGGCGAATATTATGCAGTGCATAAGCTTGGTGACCTGGGGCATCCGGCTAAGTGGCGTCTTTAAGTTTACTGGTCTTTTTTACATAGTATAGGATGGTGAAACGACCTAATGGCACACCTGATGTCAAGCGGTTACCTTTGCCCATAACAACTTCAATACCACCTAGGCTGTAGCCTAAACGTTACCGCAACGGTCTGTGGTTATTAATGATTATTATCATATGCGACTGACCGTACGTAAAAAAAAAGTTAGTACTGATTTTTTTAAATTAGTGTGTATTAAATAAAGTGGTTTTTTTTTTCAATACATTTATTTATTGTTTAATGATAACAGAAACAGAAAAAGTGGAAGTTTATTTATTAAATAATGACAATTACATTGTTAAACTATATAAAAAAACACATCTTTTCTTGAAAAGAATAATATTTAAGTTCCTTTGGATAACAGAGCTGCTTTCCCAGCCACATCGACTACAGGCCCTGCGGTTGGTAGAGCATCACGACAATGTGGAACCAACTTTTCCTGAAAATATTAATATTTATTTTTAAAAAAATCATTCATTTTTGGTTGTTGAACCAATATAAACGATTTTCGAGGGGCTTGGCCACAGAAATAGATAGATAGAATAGATAGATAGATAAATAGATAGATAGATAGTTTAAAAGTGGGCGGGGCGCGCGTGCCAACACTGTGCACCAGAGTGCAGGGCATTTCAAAGCCTTTCTCAGTACGCCTTATGACTTGTTTCTGTAAATACTGTAACAAAAACCCGCAAAAATGCCCTATGGCGCTGTTTCTAACTGCAGAAACAGAAGCTGTAAAGTATTTCAGGTCAAATTCGAGTGTTATGTTGTTGAATTAAAGTTTATAATTACGTATTGGAATAAGCACGATACTCCATTAATGATTCTCAGGTGATTGAAGTTTAAACTTTACTTGAGGAACGTTCTGTAATATTGACTTGAGTATTAAATATGAATAAACTCACCAGTTCCTCAAAGAATTTCCATCGCGCTGCCGAAATCGTGGCCATCGCCATGAAGCAGGCCACAAAAAAGAAAACCTTCGAGAAATTCATGATTAAAATGTTTCTTAGATTATTATAAAGTAAGCACAGTGCTAAGACTTCTATATGAATGCTTTATTAAATTTCTCGCTGACTATTTATAGGTGAACGCTTCGTTTTAGGGTCATCACTCATTTCATTGTGTGTACTTTTAGAGTAATTTTTGCTTAATAGTTTCTTTTATTGTTTTTGGGAATTAAACATTATCATTCAATTTTAGGTCATCATTTGCGTTAACGGTGTTGAAAAACGTCGGCATCCTGAGGAAACCTGCACACTTGAGAGTGGTACATATTACAGTTCTTGATGGTGTGTGTAGTCCGCCAATCCGCAGTAGGTCAGCGTGATGGACTGAGGCCACCACGCTACTTATATAGTGAGAACCTCTAACTAACTAAACCTTTATTGACTGGTTGAACGAGGGACTTATTGATTGAGGATATTCAGTACTCAATTCTCGTTCTAAATATATACAAAAAATGTCACCTTAATCTTTGAAATATGTTTCCAATCGATATCATCAACAATTGTGGACACTATTCCGCGCTAACAAATCAACAACAAACATGGCAGTGTCCATCGGTTGCTATTTTTACCCTCTGCCTTTATATGAGCCAGCAGATCCCTAGACAGTCAGAGCTTGCGCTAGCATTTTATCTCCTCTATGCGTGATTTATCTTGGGTTTTTTTTTCATCATTTGTACGCACATTCTACCAAATTCTTTTTTTAAAATAGTTTATTCAACGAAAAATTACACAATATATATCAAACATCCTGCCAAACTGCAGAACAGTTTGTCGGCAGTATTCTCGTGGGTACACATTCATTTGTATATTATAAATATATCTATGATAGGGAGGCTGACAAGAACTCTTACTGGGCACTGCAAGCTGAATAAACACCTTCACAGGATGGACCTCAGTGATACCACAGTTTGCAGGTTTTGTCGCGATAAGGATGAGACGCCCATCCATATCCTATGCGAATGTGATGCAGTGCACCACATCAGAAGCCAGCATCTTGGAGGACACGTCATCTCAACGCAGGAGATCAAATCCTCCTCCCCAAGGTCATAGTCGACTTCATGATTGACTTGCAGCTTGGGGAAGTGCTGTAATGCTGAAAGAGGCGTCACAATAGATCTTATCAGGTCGCAGTGGCTTTCTTAAAATTTTCTTTATTAGTATAGTTTTTGAAACTGAGTCCGTAGCTATTTCTTTAGGTAATTCATTGAGAATCGTAGAGGTTAACCATTTTCGAGTCCGTTGCCCATAGTAATTAGTAATACGGACCACATATTTCTTTCTGTGCGCAACTTTACAAATTGGTTGGTTATAGACCTTTATGGTTCTGTGTTAATCATTTTTATGTTGTTCCATGATATTATGTTGTTCCATGATAATCTTGAATATGTCACACGTTCACCCAGTCATGTTGTGTACTGAGAAGAGATCTGTGCCTAGCAGGGAGGTTGTAATGGGCTGTTTTTGTAATATTCGATCCAAGACCAAGCCCAGATATTTCATCCACGCCCAGACCATAAAACTGGCATCACCAATGGTGATGTGGGCACCAGCCGGTGGTTGCCACCAGGGTGCATGAAATATCATGGCCTTCGTTTTATCGAGTGCCACCCTAAGACTTCCGAACGAAATCCGTAACGAGATTATCCGGAGAAGAATCGGAGTGACCGACATAGCTTGTAGGATCAGTAAGCTGAAGTGGCAGTGGGTTGGCTATGTCTGTCGAAAGACCGCTTGAGTAGACGAGTCCTTGAGTGGAGACCGCGAATCGGAAAACGCAGCGGAGGGCGCCCCCCTGCCAGGTGGACAGACGACCTGAAGGACTTGGCTGGATGTGGAAGGCAGAGGACCGAGTGTTGTGGCGCAACTTGGGAGAGGCCTATTTCCAGCAGTGGACTGCGATAGGCTGTGTTGATGACCCTGAGACTTACTTTGATACGTCCAATTACCAGAGATGCGCTATCAGTGGCCAAGCGTCTCTTCATAGGTTTCTCCCCGGGCTATGACGAGTGTCGTCAGCGTAGAATATGACGCCCTACCTGGGGGATAAACTACCGCGTAAAGCCCAATCATAGCCCACGTTCCACAGAATCTTTCCGACCCCTGATCTAATACTAACTTAACCTAACCCTTTCAAGTGGCGTAAATCAGACACTATAGATATATTATTCTAAAGTAATTACTGTTCGTCTTCCAAACAATAAATAAATAAATAGTCAATTGCTTAAACTCCCAAGAGTCTTACTTATACATAGTCAATCGACGACCTCTGTGGTCTAGTGGTTCGATTGTCGGACTGGTGATTACGAGGTCGTGGGTTCGATTCCCACAGGACACAAATATTTGTGTGATGAACATAAGTGTTTGTGTTGGTCTGGGTGTTTCTTATGTATTATAAGTATGTATTTACAAAAAAAAAGTATATAAGTATTATATCCATTGTCTAGTACCCATAGTACAAGCTCTGCTTAGTTTGGGACTAGATGGTGTTGTGTAAAAATGTCCCAAAGTATTTATTTATTTATTAATGTTTTATATCTTGCTGTATTATTCCCATTATGGCCGTCTCCTCTCTTCTTTTCCATCACCCAGAATTGGAAATCTCTCAACTGATAATTATTATGTTAATAAAAACTTTTGAAAAATACCAGTGAAAGATTTGTTTTAATACCGGCAATATTCATGTTTTTTTTTTAAAAAGCTCTTTATCTTATTCATATACTTTTATAGATTTCAACTTGGAGAACAATATATCTCGCTTGAGACTACCCAAAATTTTGTACAATGTTCTTTTTAGAACAAAATTGTATAATTTTGAATGAGGATAGGACGATGACAATAGTACAATTGTTTTTTAATGTGTGTGCGTACAGTCAGAAAACTTTCCGGTGAACTACCACTAAGGCTAAAATCGCTTGCACTAAACGTTCAATGGCAACGGTAGGTACGTGCAATGTAGCAGGATTCGTTCAAGGGATTTTGTGGATACAATGTATGGATGTACCACCGGGAAGTATCGTGACCGCACATAGAAAAATAAATGGTATATAGTAAAAGCCCTAGTTCACGACAGTGCCCCATTGTTAGACAAAAAACCAACTTCAGAAAATAAGAGCAAAATTATTATTTGTTTTACGGTTTTTATCTAATAAACGTTAAACGATTACATGTGCACCACAAGTACGTAAAAAATCATCACGAAACCATAATTATGTAATTTAAAATAAAACTTTTTAACAAAAAATTGAACCGACGAAAACAGAAACTGAAAAGCGAAAAATAAAATGAAGCTTTTAGTCTTTTCCTAACTAAACTAATTTAAATAACAATTATGAGTCGGCGCCAAACAAACAAGCAAAGTGCGTGCGAGTTGCAAGTGGTCGAGTGGAGAACGCATTTTTGGAAAGTTATTGTTTATCGTTGAAAATTTCACGTTGTATTTGATGTTATGTTGTTTTTATTATTTATTTAAAGTAATTTAATGATCTTCGTTGATTGTTTTTTTGGCGCCGACTCATAATTGTTTTTTCGCTTTTCAGTTTATGTTTTCATCGGTTAAATTTTTTGTTAAAAAGTTTTTTATTTTTTGTGGCTAACTCCATCTCTCCATTATGTTGTAGTGTCTAGAACTACATTGATGTGTGCCAAGTTTCATCAGAATCGGTTAACAGGTAAGAATTCAGTGGGTGAATAAGCACTCATCCCCTGTTTTCCTACCCTTAGGGGTAGATTTTTATTGTTAAATTTAAATGGGACCAACTTCGAGATATACCCTATCGATTAAACAAAGAATCATCAAAATCGGACTACTCTGTAAAAAGTTATGCGTGGTCATACATAAAAAAAAGATACGCGTCGAATTGAGAACCTCCTCCTTTTTTTCCTCGGTTAAAAAATACTTGTGATCGTCCCTAGTGTCGATAATTGGGTATGTTAAGTTACTGATTTTTTTAAATTATTGTGTTATAAATAAATAGAATACATGTTTTGGTTAATGCATTTATTTATTTCTTAATGAGATAACAGAGAAGTTATATTGTAAGTTTATTGAACAAATAACGACAGTTACATTGTTAAGTTTTATAAAAAACATATCTTAAATTGAATAGGTTAAGACCTATTTTCCTTGGGACAAGAGATATGCTTTCCCGGCGACATCAACTGCAGGTGCTGCGCTTATGACAGCATCACGAACTCGCTGACCCATATGTTCCTGAAAAGATAAATATTTAAATTAAAAAAAAATCTAGGTCAAGTACCTCTACCTACTTGGTAGGTATTGAGTGAACAGCTAAAAAAAAAACCGAGATTTGTTAAACAGAATAAAAATTTAGAAATAAAAAATATATTTTTTGGATTACACAAAACTAACAAACACTTAAACGCAACAACAGTAACAACAAATAAAAAAATTACATAAAAAGTCTAAACATTGTTAAATTGATTGCTCGATGTAGTAGTGTGCGTCCAAAAGGGCCACAGCTCAGCTACAGGTAACTGCAGTGCTGATTTTCAACGAAAACCTCATTTGATGTTTAACAAACAAGTATACAGCGTATTTATAACATGAAAATAAATACGCTGTTTTACATTGATTGCTCGGTGTGGTATTGTGTGTCCAAAAGGCCACAGCTCAGCTAAAGCTGCAGGTAGCTGCAGCGCTGATTTTCAGCAGAAGCCTCATTTGATGTTAGCAGCAGATGGACTGATAACTATCCCATCTAAACTTGCGTTATGGACCTTATAGATTACTACCAACGCATTGTCTATAGGTAAGGTAAGCTTCTTCTCAGAATGAAAAGGCTTTAGGCCTTAATCCACCACTCTAAAGGTAAAAATTTAGAATCGTTTGGCAGGAGGAAGGGGGTGGGAGAGGGAGGGAGTATGCGCTCTCCCTTGGCACCACTCCCATGAAAAGGTAACGCACCGTTCTTGAGAAAAACTAATTATTGTAACCTAACCTCAAAACGCGTACTGGAAACGCCTGGAAAAGCTACTGGTCCATGAAAGAGCAATTCAAGGGCAATTTGCCCTTGTCACTAAAACGTAAGCTCATGGACATGTGCATTCTCCCCATCTTAACATATGGTGCACAGACATGGTCTTTGACCAACATCCAGAAGTCCAAACTCAAGGTTTGCCAAAGGGCCATGGAGCGCAGTATACTTGGTGTTAAATTAACAGACCGTGTTCGAAACACAATACTGCGCTCCAAAACGCAAATTGTTGACGTGGGTCAGAAGGTCGCCCAACTGAAGTGGGACTGGGCAGGACACGTTTGCCGTATGCCAAATGAGCTGTGGGCCCGTATAGCACAGGACTGGAGCCCTGAGACAGCGAAGCGGGGTCGCGGCAGACCACGCAGGAGATGGAGAGACGAGCTCGATGTCTTTCTTGATGACAGCTGGCAGGAGGCGGCACAGAACCGCGATAGATGGAAGGAATTGAGGGAGGCCTTTGCCCAGCAGTGGGACAGTACAGGCTAACAAAAAAAAAAAAAAACCTCAAAACACTTTAAAGTTGCTTAAATGGCGTAACCGGAGCCCAGCGTTTTCCAAAAAAAAAACCACGAAGGGTATGGTGGGGTCTGATTTCGCTCGTTCACTAGACCCCGTCATCCCCTTCGAACCTAACCTGTCCGAGTCAGGGTGCCCCAAGTCCCAAGCTCACTACGCTCGCTCATGCATCCTAAGTTCTCGGGTACACTACTGCGTACTACTACTACTACTACTACTACTACTTTCCTAACATAAACCTAATCGTTTCGGATCCACCACTGAAGGGTTTTAATAATAAAAATCTGTGGACCCTGTGGTAAAAATTGACAAAATATTGGAAATTATCTGAAATTATTGGTGAATTTGAAATTTTTTTTTTTCGAAAACTTATTAATTTCCACAACTTGGGATTTTACATGAAGTCCCAAGTTTTTTTAATATAATGTAACCTTTCTGTAAAAAACTATGAACTTCCAACTCGACGTCAATAATTAATCCAATGCTTAGCCGGGTCGGCGGACTATATACACAATCAAAAACTTTATGGAACTGTTTTAAGTATGTTTCCTCACTATATTTTCATTTATATTTACATGGGCAAAAATAGCCTTTTACAACCCCGATGGAAAGAGCGGACTCTCCCCTTTTCGTTGAAGACACTTTTTATCCAACTTTCGACTAATACAACACTCAGCATTAATATGAAATAACTCACCAAATCCTTAAAGAAGTTCCCTGGCGCTGCTGACACCGTGGCCAACGCCATGAAGCAGGCCACAACAAAGAACAAAACCTTTGTGAAATTCATTATTGAAATGTTTTCTTAGATTATTTCTAAGTAAGCACAGTACTAAGACTTCTTTAAGAATGCTTTATTAAGTTTCTTGCTGAGTATTTATAGGTGAACGCATCGTTTTAGGGTCGTCACTCATTTTCTGTATCATTATAATATAATAAATTCATTGATTTCAGATAATCAAATCCATAGAAAAAAAATATAAATTAATAATAATAACTACATGTCAAAAAATTACAATAATATCAAGAAAAATTCATTATTATGTATGTTTGGCTGCGCTTTTGAATAATTTTTATTAATAGTCTTGACGGTAATATGTTTTGAGAAATATAACATTATCAGCAATAAATGTTACATTATTGAAAATCTTCTACAATAAATCGAATGGAAAGAAACATTTTCATCAATTATTTTTATGGGATTTGTGTCCAGGGGGGTGCAGTGCTACTGCTAAGCCTCAAGTATTTATTAATGGTTGAAATTTTTAAACTTTCGCGAGTTTCACTCATATTGAACTACGGGACTTTTCACGCACAATGAAATCGAAACAAAACTAAAAATTTTAACTAACCTTGACGTTTCGGCCAAGTTATATTGGCCGTGGTCACGAGCAGACACAGACGTCTTTTAATGGTTTTCTACGATACACATGAAATGAATTTAATTTATTTTTCTCCCACTTGCTCGGAAATTGGTTCATTATTCAAAAAAGTTGAATACAACAATCGGCTCTTTTCCGTACGCAACGAAATAACAGGCCGGTAATATAAAATAAATAAATAAATAACTCGGCTTGCACCTCGTCCTTTCAAAATCACTTGGGAAGTACTCGGCTTCGCCTTGTACTTCCAATATTACTCGGCCGTAAATTGCTTCATTTCAGGCCTCGGCAGTAATGTACTATTTTACAAATCTATTTTTATCTGGACTGGATGCACATACATAACTATGTCTGTGACTGGATGCGGAAAGCAGAGGAACGAGTGTTGTGGCGCAACTTGGGAAAGGCCTTTGTCTAGCAGTGGACTGCGATAGGCTGAGTTGATGATGCTATGTCATGCTCGTGAACGGGTGCCGTCTGTTGGGACAGGTATGCTCCTACATACTATGGCAACTCTTTTTACGTTTATTTATAAAGGCAATATTCTCACTTTTAAACTCTAGTTTATTTCTGACATTAACCTACACTATACTCACATTATTTGAATAAATTTAATGTAATCTACGAATAAGTAGTACCTTCTTAAATCGTTGGATGTAATAAACAATAACCTATTTTAAAAAGAGTATATCCATGGAGTTTCTTGCCATTGTGGCAAGAAACTCCATGTGTGACTTAGGTCTTTGGGGTTTAAGATTTCAGAAAAAAACGTCTTCTTACGTAGATTAATCTTGATGAACATGAATAAAGTTCTACCTATTCCACACTGGATTCAGAAGAAGAATCATAAATATACTAAGTTCATCGCTCAGAAAAAGGCTTTGGTCTTGAGGTAATGTATCAACAGCCAGACACAAAAACATTACGAGCCAAAAAGGTTCTAATTATGAACAAAGAATTACTTCGGTAAGTCAGTGACAACCCTTACAGCAAGTGTGATTAGGGACTTTCCTCAGATGTAGGTAGCATTTTTCAATGATTAATATTATTTTATAGGTATCTATAGTCGTGTGAATTTATAAGACTTACTAGCCTATGCCCGCAACTTTGCCCGCGTGAATGTCGTTTATCGCGCATCCCTCGGGAACTGTTCCTGTCATCTTCCCGGGATAAAAAGTAGCTTATATGTTAATCCGGGTTATGTTCTATCTGTATGCTAAATTTCATTAAAATCCATATAGTAGCTTTTGTGTGAAAGAGTAACAAACATACATCCTCACAAACTTTCACGTTTATAATTAAATTAAATTAAATATCCTTTATTCGCGGGTATCTAGGACCCATAATGTGTTAGTAGTGTACAAACTTAACGACTATTGTTAGTAACAATTCGATAAATAAAATACACTAAAATCTACGTTTTGTCTGGATTCGCCCCACATGCATCGCTATACAACGATTCAAATAGAGAGAATCCAGACGGTTGGCTATCATAACCATGACGCGATTGGGGCTGGCTCGCACTCTGCAGAGCAAGGATGGACGCGAATTTGCGATAGTGGTATAGAAGCAGTCTACTCCTGCTACTGTAATAATAATAATATTGAGTTATTTTCGGTTTCTTCTTCTTCTTCGTCGTTCCCTCACTGCTGAGGATCGCGACCACATACGACGCATTTCCAAGCTATGCGGTCTTCCGCTGTGTGGACCGCTCGGTACATGCTGCCTCCGACAGCCCTCTTAATGGCGTCTGACCATCTTGCCGGTGCTCTGCCTTGAGCGCGCTTTCCTTCTATCCGGCCCAGTATCAAGAGCCTTTCCAGACAATGCCTAGGTGATCGCATAACATGCCCGAAAAGGCTGAGGGCACGCTCCTGGCATATTGTAGATAGTCGTTTGGTGATGTTGAGCTCCTCCAGTATAGACACATTAGTTCTCATGGCAGTCCATGGTATACGAAGTAGTCTTCGCCAACACCACATCTCGAAGGCATCAATCTTGCTGCTATCGCGACTTTTAATGCACCACGTTTCCGCGCCATACAAAAATATTGAGAACACCAGTGCTCGGACCAATCGTATTTTGGTTTTCCGTCGGATGCCACGGTTCTTCCAAATTTTTTCCAGATTGGTCATTGCACTTTTAGCCATGCCTGTACGACGGCGGATTTCCTCAGAGCAGATTTTTTTTTTTTTTTTTTTTTTTTTTTTTTTTTCATTTTTTTTTCGGTTTGGTTAGTAGGATATTAGGAAGTACAAGGTTCACACGTCAATTTGGAATTATTGCCATCATCCACGCAATTTCAATATCCTCGGGTTTAAGCCTGTATTGAATTAGGTCATTTGCCGTGATCCTGTGCCATCTTTTCTTTATTATTTGATGTTCTGCACTAGGATTTTGTCCGTATTACAGGAGCAGTCAACCGAATATCAATGCCAACAAAACCATTTTATGTGGCTTAGTGTGTAAGTTTCATAGAAGACAGGTACTACTAATAATGGTTTTTGTATTTTTATGGTATTGGTTGGCGAAACTCGAGCTTGACGAGCTCTGATGTTAAGCAGTTACCTTTGCCCACAACAACTGGAATACCATCTAGGCTGTTACCTAAATAGTATACCGCCAATGGCGTTCGCCAAACAGATACCTAAAGATGGAAATACTAATGTGATTGTAATTTCACCGATATGCGCCATATTTATTCATTTATTTTATTCTTTATTGTACATACACTAAACGAAAACAAAGACAATGATAATGCTGATTATGCATTTTTAGACACAAATTTCACAAATATTAACAACAAGAAAAGAAGAAAGAAAGAAGACCGCCTTTGTACCCGGTTGTGCATAAAGAATTAAATAAATAAATAAACCCAAACCTGGAACAACTCACAAGCCATACAATTTTTCCATCAATCAATCAACTCAGCCTATCGCAGTCCACTGCTGGACATAGGCCTCCCCCAAGTTGCGCCACAAGGCACAACACTCGGTCCTCTGCCTTCCGCATGCAGACTCCCCAGCCACGTTCTGTAGGTCGTCGGTCCACCTGGCGGGGGGGCGCCCTACGCTGCGTTTGCCGATTCGGGGTCTCCACTCAAGGACTCGTCTGCTCCAGCGGCTTTCGGTCCTTCGAGAGAAATGGCCAGCCCACTGCTAATTGTCCCATGCGGGAATCAAACTAACAACTCGTAGCTATCTTGAGAGATACGTTGCTGGGGAGTTCTCAGTACATAAAACTTGTGACGAACAAAACGTGTGTATGAAACGTGTGTATTGACATAGTTGACGCCATTTTTTAATATTAGGTCATTTAAAGGCCCAAACATACCGAAAGCATGACAGTAACAGAGCAGGGCATAAGCAGCGCGGCACACTACGTCACAATAAAAAGCAGGCAGTTTTAAAGTGTTTGCGGGCACTAAAACTGCTTTCAGTGTTGTATAGGCGCAGAACGTCCGATTCGCAAAACGTCCAGTGAGAAAAAAAAAGGTCAATAATAAAAATAGGTATCTCGCTCACGAGCACAATTGCTCTGTGTTTGAGCCTAGGCGTATCTGAATCAATAATATACTTCAGTACGCGTAATATAACTGTGCCGCTCTGATACCAGGCTTTGCGAAGGGCCGCGCAGCTGCAGTAGCGTAATAAGTGTGAGCAGGACATAAGGATGCATAGAACATTAACAAATAACCGAGGCAGCAAGAACATGCGGTCCTCCGCCATCTTACCACTCAGATGAACAACCTATTAGAGTCTGCCAATACCGCGCATGCGCGCTACTGATTTGGTTGCAAAATTGACTACTGCGCAGCCACCTGTTTCTCACTTAACAGCGGCACAGTCATATTACGTCTACTGTAAATACCTAAATAACAATAGTAGGTATCTGGCTCAAGAGCACAATTGCTCTGTGCATCTTTCAATTCAATTTCAATTGCTCTGTCAATTGCCTAGGCGTATCCGATCATTAATATTATACTTCCCTTTCATCTGTTTTATTTTTATTTTCACGGCTTTCATGGCTGTCGCATTAATAATTTTTTTATTTTTACTTTTTATTCATATTTTTATGTCCCATATTTCGAAAACTTATTTTTATCAATTTTTCCTTCACATTCTCATATCTTATTCATTAATATACAATTTCTATTTTAATTTAAAAAAAATTATTTATTTAAACAAATTTTTCATTTACCCTACACCAATATATTATGTACTTTCTTATAATTATCTATAAACACAGTTCCTTCGTCCGTGTGTCGCTGCAGGGTGCCAACTGAAAATCAACGCTGGACGTTCTACGCCAGCACATGCTGAGTTGGTGACCCTGTTGGCATTGGCATGCCCAGCAAGCATCTTCATGTTTTACTTATATCTATTTTAGTACTTTATTTAATGTTATTTGTTGTGGTGTCACTGTCCTGTGCCAAATAAAATCATTCTTTCTTTCTTTCTTCTTTCATACTAATACCTACTTTGTTACAATTCCTAGATTTAAATTGACTAACAACCGTAGTTTCACCTTTATATGAAACGAAATTATTTATTCTGCAAATCGGATGTAAAAATCACTTTTACACGTCGATAATTTTAAAAACTACATGGCGTCTGTATTTCATAAGTAATAGCTCTGAGAAGAAATTCCGAAAGGAAAGAGATCAAAGTCTCTATCTTATATTAAGAATTCGTGAGAGAACCATGCAGGGCAACGCCTGGACCGGCCTTTTGAAAAAAAAAGAGCCAGGGAAAGTTGAGTGGAGCTGCCCCAACTCATGGCATGCATGCATCAGCCATCATATAGCTCAATCATATTAAACTTTAGGGCCAGCATCCATAACAAAAGCACTTTCGTGTAGATACACGTAATAATTTCCGTATTTTTTACATCGACGTTTAGCTTAGTAATATATTTCATTTTCAAAAAAGATTTAATATCAATCCATCTCACGGCTTCATAATCTGTTTATAACGTAATATTTTGATGAAAGGGAATGAGTAATTAAACTAGACGAAGCGTAATAAGCGACAGTCGCGCCATATTGCGAAATAAATAATGGAAGATGAGTGTACATTTTGTTATATCTATAATGTTTATTAACAAAACATAATAATTTATATTCAATAGAATTTGTCATCTCATTTGGAGTATTTGATATTAGTAAACACTGGTTCATAACTTAGTATGTAAGCTGTGACATCTTCTACGATGTTATCTTGTTGAAAAAAAAATTCTTGGTAATATTATGTATGTATGTATAGCAGTGATAGCCTAGTGGTTGAACGCTTGCCTTCCATGCAGGAGGGTGCGAGTTCGATCCCGGCCCGCACCTCTGACTTTTCGAATTCATGTGCGGATCAGAATATGATTATCACTTACTTTAACGGTGAAGGAAAACATCGTGAGGAAACCTGCACACCTGAGAGTGCTCCATACAGTTCTCGATGGTGTGTGTAGTCCATCAACCCGCACCAGGCCAGCGTGGTGGACTAAGGCCTTAACCTTCTCATACTGAGAAAAGGCCCATGCCCAGCAGTGGGACAGTAATGGACTGATTATGTTATGTTATGCCCAACTCGCACTTGGCCGTTTTTTTTTTAATTCTGGTATAAACTCTTATTTATTTTTGTTATAAAATGAATAAGCCGACTGCCTCATTGGTCTAGTGGTTGCAAGCGCGACTGCTGAGCGTGGGGTCCTGGGTTCGATTCCCGGGTCGGGCAAATGTGTTATCGGGTTTTTTCATTAGGAAATTCTCAGTAGCAGCCTGGAGTCTGGATTTGTGCCCGGTTAATGGCAATAGGCTCGCCCCCTATTACATGGGACTATAACATAACTGGCGAAATGTGGATGTACTATTACACCTCTGCCTACCCCTTCGAGGAAATACAGGCGTGATGTTATGTTATGTTATGTTATCGTAGGTATTCGCATCTCAAAATTGCCTGCCTGTCATGACTTACGGTGCCGAGACGTGGACACTGACAGTTGGGCTAGTCCACAAATTCAAAGTCGCTCAGCGAGCTATGGAGCGAGCTATGCTTGGAGTTTCTTTGAAGGATAAAATCCGTAACAAGATTATCCGGAGATGAACCGGAGTGACCGACATAGCTTGTAGGATCAGTAAGCTGAAGTGGCAGTGGGCTGGCCATGTCTGTCGAAGGACCGATGGCCGCTGGAGCAGACGAGTCCTTGAGTGGAGACCGCGAATCGGCAAACGCGTAGGGTACCCCCTCCCCCACTAGGGGGACCGACGACCTGAAGAACGTGGTTGGGGGGGACTGGATGCGGAAGGCAGAGGACTGAGTGTTGTGGCGCAACTTGGGAGAGGGCTATGTCCAGCAGTGGACTGCGATAGGCTGAGTTGATGATGATGATCTCAAAATTACATAATAATTCACACACGAAAATGCATTCTATCATTATAATATAATTCTGAAAATGCGTCACCATTTTATTTATAATATTATTATACAAATTAATTATTTAAACCAAAACATAGATAAAGGTACTTTCCCAAGTTCCAAAGACCAGGTCAGATCAGATCTTAGTTTGGCCTATAACCTTATAAGATTATGGCAATTAACATTATTATACAATTATGATAACTTTACAATCATTAATTATTATTGAGCAACGTTCAGCCTTTTTATGTTTCCAGATATCAGTTGCTTATGTTATTAATAATATTATAATAATCATACTGGGACTGAGGGAAGAACCTGTAAAGTTTAATAAATTGAGTTGGAAGGAAGGGGAAGCAAGGTTACAAAATAATAGTAGGCTTGTGGTTTTATTATTGCAATAAATTAATGTGGCTACATCTTGAAAAATTTAAGTGTTCCGTACCCAAAGGGTGCCAAACGGGACCCTATTACTCTCGCTATGCTTTTCGTCCATCCGCCCGTCTGTCTATCACAGGGCTGTATCTTTTGAACGGTAATAGGTAGCTGGTTGAAATTTTCTCAGAATATGTGTGATGCTATGACCTCTATCACGACAAATAATAAAAATTAAAAAAGTCTAAAGCCAAAGGAGGTCCCCATACAAGAAACCTCGAAAAACATGCATTTTTTTCAACGTTTTTGTTCCTGCTCTATTTTCAAAACGGTAATACATACTAGCGTCAAACTTGGTCTGGTTATAGTGCATACTATATGTAGTTTATCAACGAATACTAAAAATAGGGCAAACAGACATATGTGGTGGTACCTGTGTAAGAAAGGGATGCAGAACTTTATACTTCGCTCACGGTGCGTTCATGTCTTGATGAACTTTCGTAAATTTAATCAGTTTCTATGGGGTATCAAGTCGATGGGTGGATGGAAACTCTTACTGTGTGAGTCCGACACGCACTTGGCTGGTTTTTTTATTAGACATGCAGTACTATTCTCAAACGTTCAAAAAATTTCCGTATCTGAAGTAAACGTTGACTTGCAAACAAAACGAAACTACCACTTCCTGCGACCACGAACGCTGCAAAGCATTCGAAACTTCAGGGAAACCAATTTTAATAATAATAATATGGGAGGAAATCCGGTTAAACTTGTTATTATAAAATTTGTTTTATAATAACAAGTTTAACCGGATTAAATCGCGTATATTATTTAAATTGGTTTTCCTGACGTTTCGAAAGCTTTGCAGCATTTCGTGGTCGCAGGTAGACCAACGGCCAAAATTAATATCCAATTGATCCACGATTTGCCCTACTAGAGATAGGAATTTGACATAAGCTCCATACAATATATATGTTAAACTTTGTTTTATTAAACTTCTTATATTATGAAACAAAACGATTTTTAGAACCGAACGGTTTCGGAAAAGCTATTCATAGTTCTTTAATTTTCATATCGAGTGCTTTCCAATATTTAAAACGTATTTTTGTCTAGCTCGCTCCTGTTGGCAAGCGCGCTTGTGGCGTCATATTTATCTGTGTGAATAAATATAACAGTTTCGGAATTGAACAGCCCGTAATAAGGTTTTCTTGATGCTGAAGAATTAGGGATTGGCCTTATATGACCTTTTCTACAACGGTTGTGTAAGCTTTCGGCTTATTCTAGGCCTTCAGACACTTCCTGTGGTTCTCATGTTCAAACCAAAACAAAACCATCAGTCATCAATAACACACACGCACACACCCCCACACATACACACTTTTTCTCCCTATATAAGCTTCACTTTACAACCTGTATCGAAATGTATTCCTTTTTGTAACCGACTTCAAAAAGGAGGAGGCTATTGTTATGTTATAGTTACTTATCGTGGGTGAGGACCTGGTGATCTGTAATACAGGGCTATACCTATCTCAGAGACCAGCTCCTCACATAATCTATGTTTAAAAAAATGCTATATTTATGTGTACAATTGTTGTATTATATGAAGAGAAATAAACGATTTTATTATTATTATCAATATAATTTATTTCAAAACATTTTAAATAAATAATATACAGCTTCTATTATTTTCAGTCTTAATGAATACTAGTACTTATGAGGCTTTTAACAAGCTTTACTTTCCCGCAATGGAAGCTGCTTGACCAACAACGGCTACCGCAGGTCCAGCCTTGATGATCCCATCACGAATGTGTTGGCCGACTCTTTCCTGGAAAGAAAATAATTAAGGAAATTTAATATAAAAAGCTTTCATAATATTTAATATTTTTCTCTAAAAACCAAAACATCATCATCATCATCATTTCAGCCGAAAGACGTCCACTGCTGGACATAGGCCTCCCCCATTAAGAGGGGATATGCCATAATCGCCACGCTTGGCAGGCAGGTTGGCGATCGCAGTTGATTGGTTAAATACTCAGAGAACGCTGCCCATTCTCTGGTGAATCCCTTAGTCGCCTTTACGACACCCATGAGAAGATATAGGGTGGTGCAATTCTTTACGTCCGGCACCACACGGAACACCAAATATTGTTATTGTATTGAAATTGGAACTCAAAATGTGTGTATCGTAGGATAATCGAACAAATCGAATCTTTGCGAAAATCCTATGATGATTGCAAAAGATCGGATAATTGGTCTCAGAAAGATTTTCGCTATCATACGATCTATTATCAGGATCATTGCAAAAGTCCCAGTTTGTTTAGGAGGATTGGAAACTTGAACGCCGATTGGCTAATCTATTGATAAACGTAATTTACAAGGCCTTGTGAAAATGTTCTTGTAATTTGTAGCTTGTAGCTTCCAGACTTTTGTCTTTTGACAAATAGGATAGTATAGGATTCACTGGCCACCAAAACAAAACCGCAACTACATGTATGAAAAAATACTTGTAGCTTGTAGTTTCTACGTGAAGTTTTGATAAACGCATTTTTGTAAAAATGTATTAATTTACAAGGACAATGCTTGTAATACAAGGCTTGTAACTTTTGATAAACAGGGCAATTGCTGTATCTATGTTTTTCTATAATTTATGTTACAGACCAGCAACCCTTGACGCCGCATAAACAAAGTTTTGCACGAGAACACGGTCAACAATTTTAATGTTGGCGGGGGACAGGGGGTGGATGGCGCGTTTTGATTGGTTGGTTCCAAAATTTGGTGTTATGATTGTGCCGTTCGCTGACGGAGTGCGTCCCAATTGACGGTGGGGCGAATATTATGCAGTGCATAAGCTTGGTGACCTGGGGCATCCGGCTAAGTGGCGTCTTTAAGTTTACTGGTCTTTTTTACATAGTATAGGATGGTGAAACGACCTAATGGCACACCTGATGTCAAGCGGTTACCTTTGCCCATAACAACTTCAATACCACCTAGGCTGTAGCCTAAACGTTACCGCAACGGTCTGTGGTTATTAATGATTATTATCATATGCGACTGACCGTACGTAAAAAAAAAGTTAGTACTGATTTTTTTAAATTAGTGTGTATTAAATAAAGTGGTTTTTTTTTTCAATACATTTATTTATTGTTTAATGATAACAGAAACAGAAAAAGTGGAAGTTTATTTATTAAATAATGACAATTACATTGTTAAACTATATAAAAAAACACATCTTTTCTTGAAAAGAATAATATTTAAGTTCCTTTGGATAACAGAGCTGCTTTCCCAGCCACATCGACTACAGGCCCTGCGGTTGGTAGAGCATCACGACAATGTGGAACCAACTTTTCCTGAAAATATTAATATTTATTTTTAAAAAAATCATTCATTTTTGGTTGTTGAACCAATATAAACGATTTTCGAGGGGCTTGGCCACAGAAATAGATAGATAGAATAGATAGATAGATAAATAGATAGATAGATAGTTTAAAAGTGGGCGGGGCGCGCGTGCCAACACTGTGCACCAGAGTGCAGGGCATTTCAAAGCCTTTCTCAGTACGCCTTATGACTTGTTTCTGTAAATACTGTAACAAAAACCCGCAAAAATGCCCTATGGCGCTGTTTCTAACTGCAGAAACAAAAGCTGTAAAGTATTTCAGGTCAAATTCGAGTGTTATGTTGTTGAATTAAAGTTTATAATTACGTATTGGAATAAGCACGATACTCCATTAATGATTCTCAGGTGATTGAAGTTTAAACTTTACTTGAGGAACGTTCTGTAATATTGACTTGAGTATTAAATATGAATAAACTCACCAGTTCCTCAAAGAATTTCCATCGCGCTGCCGAAATCGTGGCCATCGCCATGAAGCAGGCCACAAAAAAGAAAACCTTCGAGAAATTCATGATTAAAATGTTTCTTAGATTATTATAAAGTAAGCACAGTGCTAAGACTTCTATATGAATGCTTTATTAAATTTCTCGCTGACTGTTTATAGGTGAACGCTTCGTTTTAGGGTCATCACTCATTTCATTGTGTGTACTTTTAGAGTAATTTTTGCTTAATAGTTTCTTTTATTGTTTTTGGGAATTAAACATTATCATTCAATTTTAGGTCATCATTTGCGTTAACGGTGTTGAAAAACGTCGGCATCCTGAGGAAACCTGCACACTTGAGAGTGGTACATATTACAGTTCTTGATGGTGTGTGTAGTCCGCCAATCCGCAGTAGGTCAGCGTGATGGACTGAGGCCACCACGCTACTTATATAGTGAGAACCTCTAACTAACTAAACCTTTATTGACTGGTTGAACGAGGGACTTATTGATTGAGGATATTCAGTACTCAATTCTCGTTCTAAATATATACAAAAAATGTCACCTTAATCTTTGAAATATGTTTCCAATCGATATCATCAACAATTGTGGACACTATTCCGCGCTAACAAATCAACAACAAACATGGCAGTGTCCATCGGTTGCTATTTTTACCCTCTGCCTTTATATGAGCCAGCAGATCCCTAGACAGTCAGAGCTTGCGCTAGCATTTTATCTCCTCTATGCGTGATTTATCTTGGGTTTTTTTTTCATCATTTGTACGCACATTCTACCAAATTCTTTTTTTAAAATAGTTTATTCAACGAAAAATTACACAATATATATCAAACATCCTGCCAAACTGCAGAACAGTTTGTCGGCAGTATTCTCGTGGGTACACATTCATTTGTATATTATAAATATATCTATGATAGGGAGGCTGACAAGAACTCTTACTGGGCACTGCAAGCTGAATAAACACCTTCACAGGATGGACCTCAGTGATACCACAGTTTGCAGGTTTTGTCGCGATAAGGATGAGACGCCCATCCATATCCTATGCGAATGTGATGCAGTGCACCACATCAGAAGCCAGCATCTTGGAGGACACGTCATCTCAACGCAGGAGATCAAATCCTCCTCCCCAAGGTCATAGTCGACTTCATGATTGACTTGCAGCATGGGGAAGTGCTGTAATGCTGAAAGAGGCGTCACAATAGATCTTATCAGGTCGCAGTGGCTTTCTTAAAATTTTCTTTATTAGTATAGTTTTTGAAACTGAGTCCGTAGCTATTTCTTTAGGTAATTCATTGAGAATCGTAGAGGTTAACCATTTTCGAGTCCGTTGCCCATAGTAATTAGTAATACGGACCACATATTTCTTTCTGTGCGCAACTTTACAAATTGGTTGGTTATAGACCTTTATGGTTCTGTGTTAATCATTTTTATGTTGTTCCATGATATTATGTTGTTCCATGATAATCTTGAATATGTCACACGTTCACCCAGTCATGTTGTGTACTGAGAAGAGATCTGTGCCTAGCAGGGAGGTTGTAATGGGCTGTTTTTGTAATATTCGATCCAAGACCAAGCCCAGATATTTCATCCACGCCCAGACCATAAAACTGGCATCACCAATGGTGATGTGGGCACCAGCCGGTGGTTGCCACCAGGGTGCATGAAATATCATGGCCTTCGTTTTATCGAGTGCCACCCTAAGACTTCCGAACGAAATCCGTAACGAGATTATCCGGAGAAGAATCGGAGTGACCGACATAGCTTGTAGGATCAGTAAGCTGAAGTGGCAGTGGGTTGGCTATGTCTGTCGAAAGACCGCTTGAGTAGACGAGTCCTTGAGTGGAGACCGCGAATCGGAAAACGCAGCGGAGGGCGCCCCCCTGCCAGGTGGACAGACGACCTGAAGGACTTGGCTGGATGTGGAAGGCAGAGGACCGAGTGTTGTGGCGCAACTTGGGAGAGGCCTATTTCCAGCAGTGGACTGCGATAGGCTGTGTTGATGACCCTGAGACTTACTTTGATACGTCCAATTACCAGAGATGCGCTATCAGTGGCCAAGCGTCTCTTCATAGGTTTCTCCCCGGGCTATGACGAGTGTCGTCAGCGTAGAATATGACGCCCTACCTGGGGGATAAACTAGCGCGTAAAGCCCAATCATAGTCCACGTTCCACAGAATCTTTCCGACCCCTGATCTAATACTAACTTAACCTAACCCTTTCAAGTGGCGTAAATCAGACACTATAGATATATTATTCTAAAGTAATTACTGTTCGTCTTCCAAACAATAAATAAATAAATAGTCAATTGCTTAAACTCCCAAGAGTCTTACTTATACATAGTCAATCGACGACCTCTGTGGTCTAGTGGTTCGATTGTCGGACTGCTGATTACGAGGTCGTGGGTTCGATTCCCACAGGACACAAATATTTGTGTGATGAACATAAGTGTTTGTGTTGGTCTGGGTGTTTCTTATGTATTATAAGTATGTATTTACAAAAAAAAAGTATATAAGTATTATATCCATTGTCTAGTACCCATAGTACAAGCTCTGCTTAGTTTGGGACTAGATGGTGTTGTGTAAAAATGTCCCAAAGTATTTATTTATTTATTAATGTTTTATATCTTGCTGTATTATTCCCATTATGGCCGTCTCCTCTCTTCTTTTCCATCACCCAGAATTGGAAATCTCTCAACTGATAATTATTATGTTAATAAAAACTTTTGAAAAATACCAGTGAAAGATTTGTTTTAATACCGGCAATATTCATGTTTTTTTTTTAAAAAGCTCTTTATCTTATTCATATACTTTTATAGATTTCAACTTGGAGAACAATATATCTCGCTTGAGACTACCCAAAATTTTGTACAATGTTCTTTTTAGAACAAAATTGTATAATTTTGAATGAGGATAGGACGATGACAATAGTACAATTGTTTTTTAATGTGTGTGCGTACAGTCAGAAAACTTTCCGGTGAACTACCACTAAGGCTAAAATCGCTTGCACTAAACGTTCAATGGCAACGGTAGGTACGTGCAATGTAGCAGGATTCGTTCAAGGGATTTTGTGGATACAATGTATGAATGTACCACCGGGAAGTATCGTGACCGCACATAGAAAAATAAATGGTATATAGTAAAAGCCCTAGTTCACGACAGTGCCCCATTGTTAGACAAAAAACCAACTTCAGAAAATAAGAGCAAAATTATTATTTGTTTTACGGTTTTTATCTAATAAACGTTAAACGATTACATGTGCACCACAAGTACGTAAAAAATCATCACGAAACCATAATTATGTAATTTAAAATAAAACTTTTTAACAAAAAATTGAACCGACGAAAACAGAAACTGAAAAGCGAAAAATAAAATGAAGCTTTTAGTCTTTTCCTAACTAAACTAATTTAAATAACAATTATGAGTCGGCGCCAAACAAACAAGCAAAGTGCGTGCGAGTTGCAAGTGGTCGAGTGGAGAACGCATTTTTGGAAAGTTATTGTTTATCGTTGAAAATTTCACGTTGTATTTGATGTTATGTTGTTTTTATTATTTATTTAAAGTAATTTAATGATCTTCGTTGATTGTTTTTTTGGCGCCGACTCATAATTGTTTTTTCGCTTTTCAGTTTATGTTTTCATCGGTAAAATTTTTTGTTAAAAAGTTTTTTATTTTTTGTGGCTAACTCCATCTCTCTATTATGTTGTAGTGTCTAGAACTACATTGATGTGTGCCAAGTTTCATCAGAATCGGTTAACAGGTAAGAATTCAGTGGGTGAACAAGCACTCATCCCCTGTTTTCCTACCCTTAGGGGTAGATTTTTATTGTTAAATTTAAATGGGACCAACTTCGAGATATACCCTATCGATTAAACAAAGAATCATCAAAATCGGACTACTCTGTAAAAAGTTATGCGTGGTCATACATAAAAAAAAGATACGCGTCGAATTGAGAACCTCCTCCTTTTTTTCCTCGGTTAAAAAATACTTGTGATCGTCCCTAGTGTCGATAATTGGGTATGTTAAGTTACTGATTTTTTTAAATTATTGTGTTATAAATAAATATAATACATGTTTTGGTTAATGCATTTATTTATTTCTTAATGAGATAACAGAGAAGTTATATTGTAAGTTTATTGAACAAATAACGACAGTTACATTGTTAAGTTTTATAAAAAACATATCTTAAATTGAATAGGTTAAGACCTATTTTCCTTGGGACAAGAGATATGCTTTCCCGGCGACATCAACTGCAGGTCCTGCGCTTATGACAGCATCACGAACTCGCTGACCCATATGTTCCTGAAAAGATAAATATTTAAATTAAAAAAAAATCTAGGTCAAGTACCTCTACCTACTTGGTAGGTATTGAGTGAACAGCTAAAAAAAAACCGAGATTTGTTAAACAGAATAAAAATTTAGAAATAAAAAATATATTTTTTGGATTACACAAAACTAACAAACACTTAAACGCAACAACAGTAACAACAAATAAAAAAATTATATAAAAAGTCTAAACATTGT
The DNA here is from genome assembly GCA_949699075.1 of Asteroscopus sphinx. Lineage (NCBI taxonomy): Eukaryota > Metazoa > Arthropoda > Insecta > Lepidoptera > Noctuidae > Asteroscopus > Asteroscopus sphinx. The sequence goes on from OX453025.1 coordinate 2,835,858, forward strand.
TAAATTGATTGCTCGATGTAGTAGTGTGCGTCCAAAAGGGCCACAGCTCAGCTACAGGTAACTGCAGTGCTGATTTTCAACGAAAACCTCATTTGATGTTTAACAAACAAGTATACAGCGTATTTATAACATGAAAATAAATACGCTGTTTTACATTGATTGCTCGGTGTGGTATTGTGTGTCCAAAAGGCCACAGCTCAGCTAAAGCTGCAGGTAGCTGCAGCGCTGATTTTCAGCAGAAGCCTCATTTGATGTTAGCAGCAGATGGACTGATAACTATCCCATCTAAACTTGCGTTATGGACCTTATAGATTACTACCAACGCATTGTCTATAGGTAAGGTAAAGAGCCTGTTACGTATTCCACTGCTGGTCACGAGCTTCTTCTCAGAATGAAAAGGCTTTAGGCCTTAATCCACCACTCTAAAGGTAAAAATTTAGAATCGTTTGGCAGGAGGAAGGGGGTGGGAGAGGGAGGGAGTATGCGCTCTCCCTTGGCACCACTCCCATGAAAAGGTAACGCACCGTTCTTGAGAAAAACTAATTATTGTAACCTAACCTCAAAACGCGTACTGGAAACGCCTGGAAAAGCTACTGGTCCATGAAAGAGCAATTCAAGGGCAATTTGCCCTTGTCACTAAAACGTAAGCTCATGGACATGTGCATTCTCCCCATCTTAACATATGGTGCACAGACATGGTCTTTGACCAACATCCAGAAGTCCAAACTCAAGGTTTGCCAAAGGGCCATGGAGCGCAGTATACTTGGTGTTAAATTAACAGACCGTGTTCGAAACACAATACTGCGCTCCAAAACGCAAATTGTTGACGTGGGTCAGAAGGTCGCCCAACTGAAGTGGGACTGGGCAGGACACGTTTGCCGTATGCCAAATGAGCTGTGGGCCCGTATAGCACAGGACTGGAGCCCTGAGACAGCGAAGCGGGGTCGCGGCAGACCACGCAGGAGATGGAGAGACGAGCTCGATGTCTTTCTTGATGACAGCTGGCAGGAGGCGGCACAGAACCGCGATAGATGGAAGGAATTGAGGGAGGCCTTTGCCCAGCAGTGGGACAGTACAGGCTAACAAAAAAAAAAAAAAACCTCAAAACACTTTAAAGTTGCTTAAATGGCGTAACCGGAGCCCAGCGTTTTCCAAAAAAAAAACCACGAAGGGTATGGTGGGGTCTGATTTCGCTCGTTCACTAGACCCCGTCATCCCCTTCGAACCTAACCTGTCCGAGTCAGGGTGCCCCAAGTCCCAAGCTCACTACGCTCGCTCATGCATCCTAAGTTCTCGGGTACACTACTGCGTACTACTACTACTACTACTACTACTACTTTCCTAACATAAACCTAATCGTTTCGGATCCACCACTGAAGGGTTTTAATAATAAAAATCTGTGGACCCTGTGGTAAAAATTGACAAAATATTGGAAATTATCTGAAATTATTGGTGAATTTGAAATTTTTTTTTTTCGAAAACTTATTAATTTCCACAACTTGGGATTTTACATGAAGTCCCAAGTTTTTTTAATATAATGTAACCTTTCTGTAAAAAACTATGAACTTCCAACTCGACGTCAATAATTAATCCAATGCTTAGCCGGGTCGGCGGACTATATACACAATCAAAAACTTTATGGAACTGTTTTAAGTATGTTTCCTCACTATATTTTCATTTATATTTACATGGGCAAAAATAGCCTTTTACAACCCCGATGGAAAGAGCGGACTCTCCCCTTTTCGTTGAAGACACTTTTTATCCAACTTTCGACTAATACAACACTCAGCATTAATATGAAATAACTCACCAAATCCTTAAAGAAGTTCCCTGGCGCTGCTGACACCGTGGCCAACGCCATGAAGCAGGCCACAACAAAGAACAAAACCTTTGTGAAATTCATTATTGAAATGTTTTCTTAGATTATTTCTAAGTAAGCACAGTACTAAGACTTCTTTAAGAATGCTTTATTAAGTTTCTTGCTGAGTATTTATAGGTGAACGCATCGTTTTAGGGTCGTCACTCATTTTCTGTATCATTATAATATAATAAATTCATTGATTTCAGATAATCAAATCCATAGAAAAAAAATATAAATTAATAATAATAACTACATGTCAAAAAATTATAATAATATCAAGAAAAATTCATTATTATGTATGTTTGGCTGCGCTTTTGAATAATTTTTATTAATAGTCTTGACGGTAATATGTTTTGAGAAATATAACATTATCAGCAATAAATGTTACATTATTGAAAATCTTCTACAATAAATCGAATGGAAAGAAACATTTTCATCAATTATTTTTATGGGATTTGTGTCCAGGGGGGTGCAGTGCTACTGCTAAGCCTCAAGTATTTATTAATGGTTGAAATTTTTAAACTTTCGCGAGTTTCACTCATATTGAACTACGGGACTTTTCACGCACAATGAAATCGAAACAAAACTAAAAATTTTAACTAACCTTGACGTTTCGGCCAAGTTATATTGGCCGTGGTCACGAGCAGACACAGACGTCTTTTAATGGTTTTCTACGATACACATGAAATGAATTTAATTTATTTTTCTCCCACTTGCTCGGAAATTGGTTCATTATTCAAAAAAGTTGAATACAACAATCGGCTCTTTTCCGTACGCAACGAAATAACAGGCCGGTAATATAAAATAAATAAATAAATAACTCGGCTTGCACCTCGTCCTTTCAAAATCACTTGGGAAGTACTCGGCTTCGCCTTGTACTTCCAATATTACTCGGCCGTAAATTGCTTCATTTCAGGCCTCGGCAGTAATGTACTATTTTACAAATCTATTTTTATCTGGACTGGATGCACATACATAACTATGTCTGTGACTGGATGCGGAAAGCAGAGGAACGAGTGTTGTGGCGCAACTTGGGAAAGGCCTTTGTCTAGCAGTGGACTGCGATAGGCTGAGTTGATGATGCTATGTCATGCTCGTGAACGGGTGCCGTCTGTTGGGACAGGTATGCTCCTACATACTATGGCAACTCTTTTTACGTTTATTTATAAAGGCAATATTCTCACTTTTAAACTCTAGTTTATTTCTGACATTAACCTACACTATACTCACATTATTTGAATAAATTTAATGTAATCTACGAATAAGTAGTACCTTCTTAAATCGTTGGATGTAATAAACAATAACCTATTTTAAAAAGAGTATATCCATGGAGTTTCTTGCCATTGTGGCAAGAAACTCCATGTGTGACTTAGGTCTTTGGGGTTTAAGATTTCAGAAAAAAACGTCTTCTTACGTAGATTAATCTTGATGAACATGAATAAAGTTCTACCTATTCCACACTGGATTCAGAAGAAGAATCATAAATATACTAAGTTCATCGCTCAGAAAAAGGCTTTGGTCTTGAGGTAATGTATCAACAGCCAGACACAAAAACATTACGTGCCAAAAAGGTTCTAATTATGAACAAAGAATTACTTCGGTAAGTCAGTGACAACCCTTACAGCAAGTGTGATTAGGGACTTTCCTCAGATGTAGGTAGCATTTTTCAATGATTAATATTATTTTATAGGTATCTATAGTCGTGTGAATTTATAAGACTTACTAGCCTATGCCCGCAACTTTGCCCGCGTGAATGTCGTTTATCGCGCATCCCTCGGGAACTGTTCCTGTCATCTTCCCGGGATAAAAAGTAGCTTATATGTTAATCCGGGTTATGTTCTATCTGTATGCTAAATTTCATTAAAATCCATATAGTAGCTTTTGTGTGAAAGAGTAACAAACATACATCCTCACAAACTTTCACGTTTATAATTAAATTAAATTAAATATCCTTTATTCGCGGGTATCTAGGACCCATAATGTGTTAGTAGTGTACAAACTTAACGACTATTGTTAGTAACAATTCGATAAATAAAATACACTAAAATCTACGTTTTGTCTGGATTCGCCCCACATGCATCGCTATACAACGATTCAAATAGAGAGAATCCAGACGGTTGGCTATCATAACCATGACGCGATTGGGGCTGGCTCGCACTCTGCAGAGCAAGGATGGACGCGAATTTGCGATAGTGGTATAGAAGCAGTCTACTCCTGCTACTGTAATAATAATAATATTGAGTTATTTTCGGTTTCTTCTTCTTCTTCGTCGTTCCCTCACTGCTGAGGATCGCGACCACATACGACGCATTTCCAAGCTATGCGGTCTTCCGCTGTGTGGACCGCTCGGTACATGCTGCCTCCGACAGCCCTCTTAATGGCGTCTGACCATCTTGCCGGTGCTCTGCCTTGAGCGCGCTTTCCTTCTATCCGGCCCAGTATCAAGAGCCTTTCCAGACAATGCCTAGGTGATCGCATAACATGCCCGAAAAGGCTGAGGGCACGCTCCTGGCATATTGTAGATAGTCGTTTGGTGATGTTGAGCTCCTCCAGTATAGACACATTAGTTCTCATGGCAGTCCATGGTATACGAAGTAGTCTTCGCCAACACCACATCTCGAAGGCATCAATCTTGCTGCTATCGCGACTTTTAATGCACCACGTTTCCGCGCCATACAAAAATATTGAGAACACCAGTGCTCGGACCAATCGTATTTTGGTTTTCCGTCGGATGCCACGGTTCTTCCAAATTTTTTCCAGATTGGTCATTGCACTTTTAGCCATGCCTGTACGACGGCGGATTTCCTCAGAGCAGATTTTTTTTTTTTTTTTTTTTTTTTTTTTTTTTTCATTTTTTTTTCGGTTTGGTTAGTAGGATATTAGGAAGTACAAGGTTCACACGTCAATTTGGAATTATTGCCATCATCCACGCAATTTCAATATCCTCGGGTTTAAGCCTGTATTGAATTAGGTCATTTGCCGTGATCCTGTGCCATCTTTTCTTTATTATTTGATGTTCTGCACTAGGATTTTGTCCGTATTACAGGAGCAGTCAACCGAATATCAATGCCAACAAAACCATTTTATGTGGCTTAGTGTGTAAGTTTCATAGAAGACAGGTACTACTAATAATGGTTTTTGTATTTTTATGGTATTGGTTGGCGAAACTCGAGCTTGACGAGCTCTGATGTTAAGCAGTTACCTTTGCCCACAACAACTGGAATACCATCTAGGCTGTTACCTAAATAGTATACCGCCAATGGCGTTCGCCAAACAGATACCTAAAGATGGAAATACTAATGTGATTGTAATTTCACCGATATGCGCCATATTTATTCATTTATTTTATTCTTTATTGTACATACACTAAACGAAAACAAAGACAATGATAATGCTGATTATGCATTTTTAGACACAAATTTCACAAATATTAACAACAAGAAAAGAAGAAAGAAAGAAGACCGCCTTTGTACCCGGTTGTGCATAAAGAATTAAATAAATAAATAAACCCAAACCTGGAACAACTCACAAGCCATACAATTTTTCCATCAATCAATCAACTCAGCCTATCGCAGTCCACTGCTGGACATAGGCCTCCCCCAAGTTGCGCCACAAGGCACAACACTCGGTCCTCTGCCTTCCGCATGCAGACTCCCCAGCCACGTTCTGTAGGTCGTCGGTCCACCTGGCGGGGGGGCGCCCTACGCTGCGTTTGCCGATTCGGGGTCTCCACTCAAGGACTCGTCTGCTCCAGCGGCTTTCGGTCCTTCGAGAGAAATGGCCAGCCCACTGCTAATTGTCCCATGCGGGAATCAAACTAACAACTCGTAGCTATCTTGAGAGATACGTTGCTGGGGAGTTCTCAGTACATAAAACTTGTGACGAACAAAACGTGTGTATGAAACGTGTGTATTGACATAGTTGACGCCATTTTTTAATATTAGGTCATTTAAAGGCCCAAACATACCGAAAGCATGACAGTAACAGAGCAGGGCATAAGCAGCGCGGCACACTACGTCACAATAAAAAGCAGGCAGTTTTAAAGTGTTTGCGGGCACTAAAACTGCTTTCAGTGTTGTATAGGCGCAGAACGTCCGATTCGCAAAACGTCCAGTGAGAAAAAAAAAGGTCAATAATAAAAATAGGTATCTCGCTCACGAGCACAATTGCTCTGTGTTTGAGCCTAGGCGTATCTGAATCAATAATATACTTCAGTACGCGTAATATAACTGTGCCGCTCTGATACCAGGCTTTGCGAAGGGCCGCGCAGCTGCAGTAGCGTAATAAGTGTGAGCAGGACATAAGGATGCATAGAACATTAACAAATAACCGAGGCAGCAAGAACATGCGGTCCTCCGCCATCTTACCACTCAGATGAACAACCTATTAGAGTCTGCCAATACCGCGCATGCGCGCTACTGATTTGGTTGCAAAATTGACTACTGCGCAGCCACCTGTTTCTCACTTAACAGCGGCACAGTCATATTACGTCTACTGTAAATACCTAAATAACAATAGTAGGTATCTGGCTCAAGAGCACAATTGCTCTGTGCATCTTTCAATTCAATTTCAATTGCTCTGTCAATTGCCTAGGCGTATCCGATCATTAATATTATACTTCCCTTTCATCTGTTTTATTTTTATTTTCACGGCTTTCATGGCTGTCGCATTAATAATTTTTTTATTTTTACTTTTTATTCATATTTTTATGTCCCATATTTCGAAAACTTATTTTTATCAATTTTTCCTTCACATTCTCATATCTTATTCATTAATATACAATTTCTATTTTAATTTAAAAAAAATTATTTATTTAAACAAATTTTTCATTTACCCTACACCAATATATTATGTACTTTCTTATAATTATCTATAAACACAGTTCCTTCGTCCGTGTGTCGCTGCAGGGTGCCAACTGAAAATCAGCGCTGGACGTTCTACGCCAGCACATGCTGAGTTGGTGACCCTGTTGGCATTGGCATGCCCAGCAAGCATCTTCATGTTTTACTTATATCTATTTTAGTACTTTATTTAATGTTATTTGTTGTGGTGTCACTGTCCTGTGCCAAATAAAATCATTCTTTCTTTCTTTCTTCTTTCATACTAATACCTACTTTGTTACAATTCCTAGATTTAAATTGACTAACAACCGTAGTTTCACCTTTATATGAAACGAAATTATTTATTCTGCAAATCGGATGTAAAAATCACTTTTACACGTCGATAATTTTAAAAACTACATGGCGTCTGTATTTCATAAGTAATAGCTCTGAGAAGAAATTCCGAAAGGAAAGAGATCAAAGTCTCTATCTTATATTAAGAATTCGTGAGAGAACCATGCAGGGCAACGCCTGGACCGGCCTTTTGAAAAAAAAAGAGCCAGGGAAAGTTGAGTGGAGCTGCCCCAACTCATGGCATGCATGCATCAGCCATCATATAGCTCAATCATATTAAACTTTAGGGCCAGCATCCATAACAAAAGCACTTTCGTGTAGATACACGTAATAATTTCCGTATTTTTTACATCGACGTTTAGCTTAGTAATATATTTCATTTTCAAAAAAGATTTAATATCAATCCATCTCACGGCTTCATAATCTGTTTATAACGTAATATTTTGATGAAAGGGAATGAGTAATTAAACTAGACGAAGCGTAATAAGCGACAGTCGCGCCATATTGCGAAATAAATAATGGAAGATGAGTGTACATTTTGTTATATCTATAATGTTTATTAACAAAACATAATAATTTATATTCAATAGAATTTGTCATCTCATTTGGAGTATTTGATATTAGTAAACACTGGTTCATAACTTAGTATGTAAGCTGTGACATCTTCTACGATGTTATCTTGTTGAAAAAAAAATTCTTGGTAATATTATGTATGTATGTATAGCAGTGATAGCCTAGTGGTTGAACGCTTGCCTTCCATGCAGGAGGGTGCGAGTTCGATCCCGGCCCGCACCTCTGACTTTTCGAATTCATGTGCGGATCAGAATATGATTATCACTTACTTTAACGGTGAAGGAAAACATCGTGAGGAAACCTGCACACCTGAGAGTGCTCCATACAGTTCTCGATGGTGTGTGTAGTCCATCAACCCGCACCAGGCCAGCGTGGTGGACTAAGGCCTTAACCTTCTCATACTGAGAAAAGGCCCATGCCCAGCAGTGGGACAGTAATGGACTGATTATGTTATGTTATGCCCAACTCGCACTTGGCCGTTTTTTTTTTAATTCTGGTATAAACTCTTATTTATTTTTGTTATAAAATGAATAAGCCGACTGCCTCATTGGTCTAGTGGTTGCAAGCGCGACTGCTGAGCGTGGGGTCCTGGGTTCGATTCCCGGGTCGGGCAAATGTGTTATCGGGTTTTTTCATTAGGAAATTCTCAGTAGCAGCCTGGAGTCTGGATTTGTGCCCGGTTAATGGCAATAGGCTCGCCCCCTATTACATGGGACTATAACATAACTGGCGAAATGTGGATGTACTATTACACCTCTGCCTACCCCTTCGAGGAAATACAGGCGTGATGTTATGTTATGTTATGTTATCGTAGGTATTCGCATCTCAAAATTGCCTGCCTGTCATGACTTACGGTGCCGAGACGTGGACACTGACAGTTGGGCTAGTCCACAAATTCAAAGTCGCTCAGCGAGCTATGGAGCGAGCTATGCTTGGAGTTTCTTTGAAGGATAAAATCCGTAACAAGATTATCCGGAGATGAACCGGAGTGACCGACATAGCTTGTAGGATCAGTAAGCTGAAGTGGCAGTGGGCTGGCCATGTCTGTCGAAGGACCGATGGCCGCTGGAGCAGACGAGTCCTTGAGTGGAGACCGCGAATCGGCAAACGCGTAGGGTACCCCCTCCCCCACTAGGGGGACCGACGACCTGAAGAACGTGGTTGGGGGGGACTGGATGCGGAAGGCAGAGGACTGAGTGTTGTGGCGCAACTTGGGAGAGGGCTATGTCCAGCAGTGGACTGCGATAGGCTGAGTTGATGATGATGATCTCAAAATTACATAATAATTCACACACGAAAATGCATTCTATCATTATAATATAATTCTGAAAATGCGTCACCATTTTATTTATAATATTATTATACAAATTAATTATTTAAACCAAAACATAGATAAAGGTACTTTCCCAAGTTCCAAAGACCAGGTCAGATCAGATCTTAGTTTGGCCTATAACCTTATAAGATTATGGCAATTAACATTATTATACAATTATGATAACTTTACAATCATTAATTATTATTGAGCAACGTTCAGCCTTTTTATGTTTCCAGATATCAGTTGCTTATGTTATTAATAATATTATAATAATCATACTGGGACTGAGGGAAGAACCTGTAAAGTTTAATAAATTGAGTTGGAAGGAAGGGGAAGCAAGGTTACAAAATAATAGTAGGCTTGTGGTTTTATTATTGCAATAAATTAATGTGGCTACATCTTGAAAAATTTAAGTGTTCCGTACCCAAAGGGTGCCAAACGGGACCCTATTACTCTCGCTATGCTTTTCGTCCATCCGCCCGTCTGTCTATCACAGGGCTGTATCTTTTGAACGGTAATAGGTAGCTGGTTGAAATTTTCTCAGAATATGTGTGATGCTATGACCTCTATCACGACAAATAATAAAAATTAAAAAAGTCTAAAGCCAAAGGAGGTCCCCATACAAGAAACCTCGAAAAACATGCATTTTTTTCAACGTTTTTGTTCCTGCTCTATTTTCAAAACGGTAATACATACTAGCGTCAAACTTGGTCTGGTTATAGTGCATACTATATGTAGTTTATCAACGAATACTAAAAATAGGGCAAACAGACATATGTGGTGGTACCTGTGTAAGAAAGGGATGCAGAACTTTATACTTCGCTCACGGTGCGTTCATGTCTTGATGAACTTTCGTAAATTTAATCAGTTTCTATGGGGTATCAAGTCGATGGGTGGATGGAAACTCTTACTGTGTGAGTCCGACACGCACTTGGCTGGTTTTTTTATTAGACATGCAGTACTATTCTCAAACGTTCAAAAAATTTCCGTATCTGAAGTAAACGTTGACTTGCAAACAAAACGAAACTACCACTTCCTGCGACCACGAACGCTGCAAAGCATTCGAAACTTCAGGGAAACCAATTTTAATAATAATAATATGGGAGGAAATCCGGTTAAACTTGTTATTATAAAATTTGTTTTATAATAACAAGTTTAACCGGATTAAATCGCGTATATTATTTAAATTGGTTTTCCTGACGTTTCGAAAGCTTTGCAGCATTTCGTGGTCGCAGGTAGACCAACGGCCAAAATTAATATCCAATTGATCCACGATTTGCCCTACTAGAGATAGGAATTTGACATAAGCTCCATACAATATATATGTTAAACTTTGTTTTATTAAACTTCTTATATTATGAAACAAAACGATTTTTAGAACCGAACGGTTTCGGAAAAGCTATTCATAGTTCTTTAATTTTCATATCGAGTGCTTTCCAATATTTAAAACGTATTTTTGTCTAGCTCGCTCCTGTTGGCAAGCGCGCTTGTGGCGTCATATTTATCTGTGTGAATAAATATAACAGTTTCGGAATTGAACAGCCCGTAATAAGGTTTTCTTGATGCTGAAGAATTAGGGATTGGCCTTATATGACCTTTTCTACAACGGTTGTGTAAGCTTTCGGCTTATTCTAGGCCTTCAGACACTTCCTGTGGTTCTCATGTTCAAACCAAAACAAAACCATCAGTCATCAATAACACACACGCACACACCCCCACACATACACACTTTTTCTCCCTATATAAGCTTCACTTTACAACCTGTATCGAAATGTATTCCTTTTTGTAACCGACTTCAAAAAGGAGGAGGCTATTGTTATGTTATAGTTACTTATCGTGGGTGAGGACCTGGTGATCTGTAATACAGGGCTATACCTATCTCAGAGACCAGCTCCTCACATAATCTATGTTTAAAAAAATGCTATATTTATGTGTACAATTGTTGTATTATGTGAAGAGAAATAAACGATTTTATTATTATTATCAATATAATTTATTTCAAAACATTTTAAATAAATAATATACAGCTTCTATTATTTTCAGTCTTAATGAATACTAGTACTTATGAGGCTTTTAACAAGCTTTACTTTCCCGCAATGGAAGCTGCTTGACCAACAACGGCTACCGCAGGTCCAGCCTTGATGATCCCATCACGAATGTGTTGGCCGACTCTTTCCTGGAAAGAAAATAATTAAGGAAATTTAATATAAAAAGCTTTCATAATATTTAATATTTTTCTCTAAAAACCAAAACATCATCATCATCATCATTTCAGCCGAAAGACGTCCACTGCTGGACATAGGCCTCCCCCATTAAGAGGGGATATGCCATAATCGCCACGCTTGGCAGGCAGGTTGGCGATCGCAGTTGATTGGTTAAATACTCAGAGAACGCTGCCCATTCTCTGGTGAATCCCTTAGTCGCCTTTACGACACCCATGAGAAGATATAGGGTGGTGCAATTCTTTACGTCCGGCACCACACGGAACACCAAATATTGTTATTGTATTGAAATTGGAACTCAAAATGTGTGTATCGTAGGATAATCGAACAAATCGAATCTTTGCGAAAATCCTATGATGATTGCAAAAGATCGGATAATTGGTCTCAGAAAGATTTTCGCTATCATACGATCTATTATCAGGATCATTGCAAAAGTCCCAGTTTGTTTAGGAGGATTGGAAACTTGAACGCCGATTGGCTAATCTATTGATAAACGTAATTTACAAGGCCTTGTGAAAATGTTCTTGTAATTTGTAGCTTGTAGCTTCCAGACTTTTGTCTTTTGACAAATAGGATAGTATAGGATTCACTGGCCACCAAAACAAAACCGCAACTACATGTATGAAAAAATACTTGTAGCTTGTAGTTTCTACGTGAAGTTTTGATAAACGCATTTTTGTAAAAATGTATTAATTTACAAGGACAATGCTTGTAATACAAGGCTTGTAACTTTTGATAAACAGGGCAATTGCTGTATCTATGTTTTTCTATAATTTATGTTACAGACCAGCAACCCTTGACGCCGCATAAACAAAGTTTTGCACGAGAACACGGTCAACAATTTTAATGTTGGCGGGGGACAGGGGGTGGATGGCGCGTTTTGATTGGTTGGTTCCAAAATTTGGTGTTATGATTGTGCCGTTCGCTGACGGAGTGCGTCCCAATTGACGGTGGGGCGAATATTATGCAGTGCATAAGCTTGGTGACCTGGGGCATCCGGCTAAGTGGCGTCTTTAAGTTTACTGGTCTTTTTTACATAGTATAGGATGGTGAAACGACCTAATGGCACACCTGATGTCAAGCGGTTACCTTTGCCCATAACAACTTCAATACCACCTAGGCTGTAGCCTAAACGTTACCGCAACGGTCTGTGGTTATTAATGATTATTATCATATGCGACTGACCGTACGTAAAAAAAAAGTTAGTACTGATTTTTTTAAATTAGTGTGTATTAAATAAAGTGGTTTTTTTTTTCAATACATTTATTTATTGTTTAATGATAACAGAAACAGAAAAAGTGGAAGTTTATTTATTAAATAATGACAATTACATTGTTAAACTATATAAAAAAACACATCTTTTCTTGAAAAGAATAATATTTAAGTTCCTTTGGATAACAGAGCTGCTTTCCCAGCCACATCGACTACAGGCCCTGCGGTTGGTAGAGCATCACGACAATGTGGAACCAACTTTTCCTGAAAATATTAATATTTATTTTTAAAAAAATCATTCATTTTTGGTTGTTGAACCAATATAAACGATTTTCGAGGGGCTTGGCCACAGAAATAGATAGATAGAATAGATAGATAGATAAATAGATAGATAGATAGTTTAAAAGTGGGCGGGGCGCGCGTGCCAACACTGTGCACCAGAGTGCAGGGCATTTCAAAGCCTTTCTCAGTACGCCTTATGACTTGTTTCTGTAAATACTGTAACAAAAACCCGCAAAAATGCCCTATGGCGCTGTTTCTAACTGCAGAAACAAAAGCTGTAAAGTATTTCAGGTCAAATTCGAGTGTTATGTTGTTGAATTAAAGTTTATAATTACGTATTGGAATAAGCACGATACTCCATTAATGATTCTCAGGTGATTGAAGTTTAAACTTTACTTGAGGAACGTTCTGTAATATTGACTTGAGTATTAAATATGAATAAACTCACCAGTTCCTCAAAGAATTTCCATCGCGCTGCCGAAATCGTGGCCATCGCCATGAAGCAGGCCACAAAAAAGAAAACCTTCGAGAAATTCATGATTAAAATGTTTCTTAGATTATTATAAAGTAAGCACAGTGCTAAGACTTCTATATGAATGCTTTATTAAATTTCTCGCTGACTGTTTATAGGTGAACGCTTCGTTTTAGGGTCATCACTCATTTCATTGTGTGTACTTTTAGAGTAATTTTTGCTTAATAGTTTCTTTTATTGTTTTTGGGAATTAAACATTATCATTCAATTTTAGGTCATCATTTGCGTTAACGGTGTTGAAAAACGTCGGCATCCTGAGGAAACCTGCACACTTGAGAGTGGTACATATTACAGTTCTTGATGGTGTGTGTAGTCCGCCAATCCGCAGTAGGTCAGCGTGATGGACTGAGGCCACCACGCTACTTATATAGTGAGAACCTCTAACTAACTAAACCTTTATTGACTGGTTGAACGAGGGACTTATTGATTGAGGATATTCAGTACTCAATTCTCGTTCTAAATATATACAAAAAATGTCACCTTAATCTTTGAAATATGTTTCCAATCGATATCATCAACAATTGTGGACACTATTCCGCGCTAACAAATCAACAACAAACATGGCAGTGTCCATCGGTTGCTATTTTTACCCTCTGCCTTTATATGAGCCAGCAGATCCCTAGACAGTCAGAGCTTGCGCTAGCATTTTATCTCCTCTATGCGTGATTTATCTTGGGTTTTTTTTTCATCATTTGTACGCACATTCTACCAAATTCTTTTTTTAAAATAGTTTATTCAACGAAAAATTACACAATATATATCAAACATCCTGCCAAACTGCAGAACAGTTTGTCGGCAGTATTCTCGTGGGTACACATTCATTTGTATATTATAAATATATCTATGATAGGGAGGCTGACAAGAACTCTTACTGGGCACTGCAAGCTGAATAAACACCTTCACAGGATGGACCTCAGTGATACCACAGTTTGCAGGTTTTGTCGCGATAAGGATGAGACGCCCATCCATATCCTATGCGAATGTGATGCAGTGCACCACATCAGAAGCCAGCATCTTGGAGGACACGTCATCTCAACGCAGGAGATCAAATCCTCCTCCCCAAGGTCATAGTCGACTTCATGATTGACTTGCAGCTTGGGGAAGTGCTGTAATGCTGAAAGAGGCGTCACAATAGATCTTATCAGGTCGCAGTGGCTTTCTTAAAATTTTCTTTATTAGTATAGTTTTTGAAACTGAGTCCGTAGCTATTTCTTTAGGTAATTCATTGAGAATCGTAGAGGTTAACCATTTTCGAGTCCGTTGCCCATAGTAATTAGTAATACGGACCACATATTTCTTTCTGTGCGCAACTTTACAAATTGGTTGGTTATAGACCTTTATGGTTCTGTGTTAATCATTTTTATGTTGTTCCATGATATTATGTTGTTCCATGATAATCTTGAATATGTCACACGTTCACCCAGTCATGTTGTGTACTGAGAAGAGATCTGTGCCTAGCAGGGAGGTTGTAATGGGCTGTTTTTGTAATATTCGATCCAAGACCAAGCCCAGATATTTCATCCACGCCCAGACCATAAAACTGGCATCACCAATGGTGATGTGGGCACCAGCCGGTGGTTGCCACCAGGGTGCATGAAATATCATGGCCTTCGTTTTATCGAGTGCCACCCTAAGACTTCCGAACGAAATCCGTAACGAGATTATCCGGAGAAGAATCGGAGTGACCGACATAGCTTGTAGGATCAGTAAGCTGAAGTGGCAGTGGGTTGGCTATGTCTGTCGAAAGACCGCTTGAGTAGACGAGTCCTTGAGTGGAGACCGCGAATCGGAAAACGCAGCGGAGGGCGCCCCCCTGCCAGGTGGACAGACGACCTGAAGGACTTGGCTGGATGTGGAAGGCAGAGGACCGAGTGTTGTGGCGCAACTTGGGAGAGGCCTATTTCCAGCAGTGGACTGCGATAGGCTGTGTTGATGACCCTGAGACTTACTTTGATACGTCCAATTACCAGAGATGCGCTATCAGTGGCCAAGCGTCTCTTCATAGGTTTCTCCCCGGGCTATGACGAGTGTCGTCAGCGTAGAATATGACGCCCTACCTGGGGGATAAACTAGCGCGTAAAGCCCAATCATAGTCCACGTTCCACAGAATCTTTCCGACCCCTGATCTAATACTAACTTAACCTAACCCTTTCAAGTGGCGTAAATCAGACACTATAGATATATTATTCTAAAGTAATTACTGTTCGTCTTCCAAACAATAAATAAATAAATAGTCAATTGCTTAAACTCCCAAGAGTCTTACTTATACATAGTCAATCGACGACCTCTGTGGTCTAGTGGTTCGATTGTCGGACTGCTGATTACGAGGTCGTGGGTTCGATTCCCACAGGACACAAATATTTGTGTGATGAACATAAGTGTTTGTGTTGGTCTGGGTGTTTCTTATGTATTATAAGTATGTATTTACAAAAAAAAAGTATATAAGTATTATATCCATTGTCTAGTACCCATAGTACAAGCTCTGCTTAGTTTGGGACTAGATGGTGTTGTGTAAAAATGTCCCAAAGTATTTATTTATTTATTAATGTTTTATATCTTGCTGTATTATTCCCATTATGGCCGTCTCCTCTCTTCTTTTCCATCACCCAGAATTGGAAATCTCTCAACTGATAATTATTATGTTAATAAAAACTTTTGAAAAATACCAGTGAAAGATTTGTTTTAATACCGGCAATATTCATGTTTTTTTTTTAAAAAGCTCTTTATCTTATTCATATACTTTTATAGATTTCAACTTGGAGAACAATATATCTCGCTTGAGACTACCCAAAATTTTGTACAATGTTCTTTTTAGAACAAAATTGTATAATTTTGAATGAGGATAGGACGATGACAATAGTACAATTGTTTTTTAATGTGTGTGCGTACAGTCAGAAAACTTTCCGGTGAACTACCACTAAGGCTAAAATCGCTTGCACTAAACGTTCAATGGCAACGGTAGGTACGTGCAATGTAGCAGGATTCGTTCAAGGGATTTTGTGGATACAATGTATGAATGTACCACCGGGAAGTATCGTGACCGCACATAGAAAAATAAATGGTATATAGTAAAAGCCCTAGTTCACGACAGTGCCCCATTGTTAGACAAAAAACCAACTTCAGAAAATAAGAGCAAAATTATTATTTGTTTTACGGTTTTTATCTAATAAACGTTAAACGATTACATGTGCACCACAAGTACGTAAAAAATCATCACGAAACCATAATTATGTAATTTAAAATAAAACTTTTTAACAAAAAATTGAACCGACGAAAACAGAAACTGAAAAGCGAAAAATAAAATGAAGCTTTTAGTCTTTTCCTAACTAAACTAATTTAAATAACAATTATGAGTCGGCGCCAAACAAACAAGCAAAGTGCGTGCGAGTTGCAAGTGGTCGAGTGGAGAACGCATTTTTGGAAAGTTATTGTTTATCGTTGAAAATTTCACGTTGTATTTGATGTTATGTTGTTTTTATTATTTATTTAAAGTAATTTAATGATCTTCGTTGATTGTTTTTTTGGCGCCGACTCATAATTGTTTTTTCGCTTTTCAGTTTATGTTTTCATCGGTAAAATTTTTTGTTAAAAAGTTTTTTATTTTTTGTGGCTAACTCCATCTCTCTATTATGTTGTAGTGTCTAGAACTACATTGATGTGTGCCAAGTTTCATCAGAATCGGTTAACAGGTAAGAATTCAGTGGGTGAACAAGCACTCATCCCCTGTTTTCCTACCCTTAGGGGTAGATTTTTATTGTTAAATTTAAATGGGACCAACTTCGAGATATACCCTATCGATTAAACAAAGAATCATCAAAATCGGACTACTCTGTAAAAAGTTATGCGTGGTCATACATAAAAAAAAGATACGCGTCGAATTGAGAACCTCCTCCTTTTTTTCCTCGGTTAAAAAATACTTGTGATCGTCCCTAGTGTCGATAATTGGGTATGTTAAGTTACTGATTTTTTTAAATTATTGTGTTATAAATAAATAGAATACATGTTTTGGTTAATGCATTTATTTATTTCTTAATGAGATAACAGAGAAGTTATATTGTAAGTTTATTGAACAAATAACGACAGTTACATTGTTAAGTTTTATAAAAAACATATCTTAAATTGAATAGGTTAAGACCTATTTTCCTTGGGACAAGAGATATGCTTTCCCGGCGACATCAACTGCAGGTGCTGCGCTTATGACAGCATCACGAACTCGCTGACCCATATGTTCCTGAAAAGATAAATATTTAAATTAAAAAAAAATCTAGGTCAAGTACCTCTACCTACTTGGTAGGTATTGAGTGAACAGCTAAAAAAAAAACCGAGATTTGTTAAACAGAATAAAAATTTAGAAATAAAAAATATATTTTTTGGATTACACAAAACTAACAAACACTTAAACGCAACAACAGTAACAACAAATAAAAAAATTACATAAAAAGTCTAAACATTGTTAAATTGATTGCTCGATGTAGTAGTGTGCGTCCAAAAGGGCCACAGCTCAGCTACAGGTAACTGCAGTGCTGATTTTCAACGAAAACCTCATTTGATGTTTAACAAACAAGTATACAGCGTATTTATAACATGAAAATAAATACGCTGTTTTACATTGATTGCTCGGTGTGGTATTGTGTGTCCAAAAGGCCACAGCTCAGCTAAAGCTGCAGGTAGCTGCAGCGCTGATTTTCAGCAGAAGCCTCATTTGATGTTAGCAGCAGATGGACTGATAACTATCCCATCTAAACTTGCGTTATGGACCTTATAGATTACTACCAACGCATTGTCTATAGGTAAGGTAAGCTTCTTCTCAGAATGAAAAGGCTTTAGGCCTTAATCCACCACTCTAAAGGTAAAAATTTAGAATCGTTTGGCAGGAGGAAGGGGGTGGGAGAGGGAGGGAGTATGCGCTCTCCCTTGGCACCACTCCCATGAAAAGGTAACGCACCGTTCTTGAGAAAAACTAATTATTGTAACCTAACCTCAAAACGCGTACTGGAAACGCCTGGAAAAGCTACTGGTCCATGAAAGAGCAATTCAAGGGCAATTTGCCCTTGTCACTAAAACGTAAGCTCATGGACATGTGCATTCTCCCCATCTTAACATATGGTGCACAGACATGGTCTTTGACCAACATCCAGAAGTCCAAACTCAAGGTTTGCCAAAGGGCCATGGAGCGCAGTATACTTGGTGTTAAATTAACAGACCGTGTTCGAAACACAATACTGCGCTCCAAAACGCAAATTGTTGACGTGGGTCAGAAGGTCGCCCAACTGAAGTGGGACTGGGCAGGACACGTTTGCCGTATGCCAAATGAGCTGTGGGCCCGTATAGCACAGGACTGGAGCCCTGAGACAGCGAAGCGGGGTCGCGGCAGACCACGCAGGAGATGGAGAGACGAGCTCGATGTCTTTCTTGATGACAGCTGGCAGGAGGCGGCACAGAACCGCGATAGATGGAAGGAATTGAGGGAGGCCTTTGCCCAGCAGTGGGACAGTACAGGCTAACAAAAAAAAAAAAAAACCTCAAAACACTTTAAAGTTGCTTAAATGGCGTAACCGGAGCCCAGCGTTTTCCAAAAAAAAAACCACGAAGGGTATGGTGGGGTCTGATTTCGCTCGTTCACTAGACCCCGTCATCCCCTTCGAACCTAACCTGTCCGAGTCAGGGTGCCCCAAGTCCCAAGCTCACTACGCTCGCTCATGCATCCTAAGTTCTCGGGTACACTACTGCGTACTACTACTACTACTACTACTACTACTTTCCTAACATAAACCTAATCGTTTCGGATCCACCACTGAAGGGTTTTAATAATAAAAATCTGTGGACCCTGTGGTAAAAATTGACAAAATATTGGAAATTATCTGAAATTATTGGTGAATTTGAAATTTTTTTTTTTCGAAAACTTATTAATTTCCACAACTTGGGATTTTACATGAAGTCCCAAGTTTTTTTAATATAATGTAACCTTTCTGTAAAAAACTATGAACTTCCAACTCGACGTCAATAATTAATCCAATGCTTAGCCGGGTCGGCGGACTATATACACAATCAAAAACTTTATGGAACTGTTTTAAGTATGTTTCCTCACTATATTTTCATTTATATTTACATGGGCAAAAATAGCCTTTTACAACCCCGATGGAAAGAGCGGACTCTCCCCTTTTCGTTGAAGACACTTTTTATCCAACTTTCGACTAATACAACACTCAGCATTAATATGAAATAACTCACCAAATCCTTAAAGAAGTTCCCTGGCGCTGCTGACACCGTGGCCAACGCCATGAAGCAGGCCACAACAAAGAACAAAACCTTTGTGAAATTCATTATTGAAATGTTTTCTTAGATTATTTCTAAGTAAGCACAGTACTAAGACTTCTTTAAGAATGCTTTATTAAGTTTCTTGCTGAGTATTTATAGGTGAACGCATCGTTTTAGGGTCGTCACTCATTTTCTGTATCATTATAATATAATAAATTCATTGATTTCAGATAATCAAATCCATAGAAAAAAAATATAAATTAATAATAATAACTACATGTCAAAAAATTACAATAATATCAAGAAAAATTCATTATTATGTATGTTTGGCTGCGCTTTTGAATAATTTTTATTAATAGTCTTGACGGTAATATGTTTTGAGAAATATAACATTATCAGCAATAAATGTTACATTATTGAAAATCTTCTACAATAAATCGAATGGAAAGAAACATTTTCATCAATTATTTTTATGGGATTTGTGTCCAGGGGGGTGCAGTGCTACTGCTAAGCCTCAAGTATTTATTAATGGTTGAAATTTTTAAACTTTCGCGAGTTTCACTCATATTGAACTACGGGACTTTTCACGCACAATGAAATCGAAACAAAACTAAAAATTTTAACTAACCTTGACGTTTCGGCCAAGTTATATTGGCCGTGGTCACGAGCAGACACAGACGTCTTTTAATGGTTTTCTACGATACACATGAAATGAATTTAATTTATTTTTCTCCCACTTGCTCGGAAATTGGTTCATTATTCAAAAAAGTTGAATACAACAATCGGCTCTTTTCCGTACGCAACGAAATAACAGGCCGGTAATATAAAATAAATAAATAAATAACTCGGCTTGCACCTCGTCCTTTCAAAATCACTTGGGAAGTACTCGGCTTCGCCTTGTACTTCCAATATTACTCGGCCGTAAATTGCTTCATTTCAGGCCTCGGCAGTAATGTACTATTTTACAAATCTATTTTTATCTGGACTGGATGCACATACATAACTATGTCTGTGACTGGATGCGGAAAGCAGAGGAACGAGTGTTGTGGCGCAACTTGGGAAAGGCCTTTGTCTAGCAGTGGACTGCGATAGGCTGAGTTGATGATGCTATGTCATGCTCGTGAACGGGTGCCGTCTGTTGGGACAGGTATGCTCCTACATACTATGGCAACTCTTTTTACGTTTATTTATAAAGGCAATATTCTCACTTTTAAACTCTAGTTTATTTCTGACATTAACCTACACTATACTCACATTATTTGAATAAATTTAATGTAATCTACGAATAAGTAGTACCTTCTTAAATCGTTGGATGTAATAAACAATAACCTATTTTAAAAAGAGTATATCCATGGAGTTTCTTGCCATTGTGGCAAGAAACTCCATGTGTGACTTAGGTCTTTGGGGTTTAAGATTTCAGAAAAAAACGTCTTCTTACGTAGATTAATCTTGATGAACATGAATAAAGTTCTACCTATTCCACACTGGATTCAGAAGAAGAATCATAAATATACTAAGTTCATCGCTCAGAAAAAGGCTTTGGTCTTGAGGTAATGTATCAACAGCCAGACACAAAAACATTACGAGCCAAAAAGGTTCTAATTATGAACAAAGAATTACTTCGGTAAGTCAGTGACAACCCTTACAGCAAGTGTGATTAGGGACTTTCCTCAGATGTAGGTAGCATTTTTCAATGATTAATATTATTTTATAGGTATCTATAGTCGTGTGAATTTATAAGACTTACTAGCCTATGCCCGCAACTTTGCCCGCGTGAATGTCGTTTATCGCGCATCCCTCGGGAACTGTTCCTGTCATCTTCCCGGGATAAAAAGTAGCTTATATGTTAATCCGGGTTATGTTCTATCTGTATGCTAAATTTCATTAAAATCCATATAGTAGCTTTTGTGTGAAAGAGTAACAAACATACATCCTCACAAACTTTCACGTTTATAATTAAATTAAATTAAATATCCTTTATTCGCGGGTATCTAGGACCCATAATGTGTTAGTAGTGTACAAACTTAACGACTATTGTTAGTAACAATTCGATAAATAAAATACACTAAAATCTACGTTTTGTCTGGATTCGCCCCACATGCATCGCTATACAACGATTCAAATAGAGAGAATCCAGACGGTTGGCTATCATAACCATGACGCGATTGGGGCTGGCTCGCACTCTGCAGAGCAAGGATGGACGCGAATTTGCGATAGTGGTATAGAAGCAGTCTACTCCTGCTACTGTAATAATAATAATATTGAGTTATTTTCGGTTTCTTCTTCTTCTTCGTCGTTCCCTCACTGCTGAGGATCGCGACCACATACGACGCATTTCCAAGCTATGCGGTCTTCCGCTGTGTGGACCGCTCGGTACATGCTGCCTCCGACAGCCCTCTTAATGGCGTCTGACCATCTTGCCGGTGCTCTGCCTTGAGCGCGCTTTCCTTCTATCCGGCCCAGTATCAAGAGCCTTTCCAGACAATGCCTAGGTGATCGCATAACATGCCCGAAAAGGCTGAGGGCACGCTCCTGGCATATTGTAGATAGTCGTTTGGTGATGTTGAGCTCCTCCAGTATAGACACATTAGTTCTCATGGCAGTCCATGGTATACGAAGTAGTCTTCGCCAACACCACATCTCGAAGGCATCAATCTTGCTGCTATCGCGACTTTTAATGCACCACGTTTCCGCGCCATACAAAAATATTGAGAACACCAGTGCTCGGACCAATCGTATTTTGGTTTTCCGTCGGATGCCACGGTTCTTCCAAATTTTTTCCAGATTGGTCATTGCACTTTTAGCCATGCCTGTACGACGGCGGATTTCCTCAGAGCAGATTTTTTTTTTTTTTTTTTTTTTTTTTTTTTTTCATTTTTTTTTCGGTTTGGTTAGTAGGATATTAGGAAGTACAAGGTTCACACGTCAATTTGGAATTATTGCCATCATCCACGCAATTTCAATATCCTCGGGTTTAAGCCTGTATTGAATTAGGTCATTTGCCGTGATCCTGTGCCATCTTTTCTTTATTATTTGATGTTCTGCACTAGGATTTTGTCCGTATTACAGGAGCAGTCAACCGAATATCAATGCCAACAAAACCATTTTATGTGGCTTAGTGTGTAAGTTTCATAGAAGACAGGTACTACTAATAATGGTTTTTGTATTTTTATGGTATTGGTTGGCGAAACTCGAGCTTGACGAGCTCTGATGTTAAGCAGTTACCTTTGCCCACAACAACTGGAATACCATCTAGGCTGTTACCTAAATAGTATACCGCCAATGGCGTTCGCCAAACAGATACCTAAAGATGGAAATACTAATGTGATTGTAATTTCACCGATATGCGCCATATTTATTCATTTATTTTATTCTTTATTGTACATACACTAAACGAAAACAAAGACAATGATAATGCTGATTATGCATTTTTAGACACAAATTTCACAAATATTAACAACAAGAAAAGAAGAAAGAAAGAAGACCGCCTTTGTACCCGGTTGTGCATAAAGAATTAAATAAATAAATAAACCCAAACCTGGAACAACTCACAAGCCATACAATTTTTCCATCAATCAATCAACTCAGCCTATCGCAGTCCACTGCTGGACATAGGCCTCCCCCAAGTTGCGCCACAAGGCACAACACTCGGTCCTCTGCCTTCCGCATGCAGACTCCCCAGCCACGTTCTGTAGGTCGTCGGTCCACCTGGCGGGGGGGCGCCCTACGCTGCGTTTGCCGATTCGGGGTCTCCACTCAAGGACTCGTCTGCTCCAGCGGCTTTCGGTCCTTCGAGAGAAATGGCCAGCCCACTGCTAATTGTCCCATGCGGGAATCAAACTAACAACTCGTAGCTATCTTGAGAGATACGTTGCTGGGGAGTTCTCAGTACATAAAACTTGTGACGAACAAAACGTGTGTATGAAACGTGTGTATTGACATAGTTGACGCCATTTTTTAATATTAGGTCATTTAAAGGCCCAAACATACCGAAAGCATGACAGTAACAGAGCAGGGCATAAGCAGCGCGGCACACTACGTCACAATAAAAAGCAGGCAGTTTTAAAGTGTTTGCGGGCACTAAAACTGCTTTCAGTGTTGTATAGGCGCAGAACGTCCGATTCGCAAAACGTCCAGTGAGAAAAAAAAAGGTCAATAATAAAAATAGGTATCTCGCTCACGAGCACAATTGCTCTGTGTTTGAGCCTAGGCGTATCTGAATCAATAATATACTTCAGTACGCGTAATATAACTGTGCCGCTCTGATACCAGGCTTTGCGAAGGGCCGCGCAGCTGCAGTAGCGTAATAAGTGTGAGCAGGACATAAGGATGCATAGAACATTAACAAATAACCGAGGCAGCAAGAACATGCGGTCCTCCGCCATCTTACCACTCAGATGAACAACCTATTAGAGTCTGCCAATACCGCGCATGCGCGCTACTGATTTGGTTGCAAAATTGACTACTGCGCAGCCACCTGTTTCTCACTTAACAGCGGCACAGTCATATTACGTCTACTGTAAATACCTAAATAACAATAGTAGGTATCTGGCTCAAGAGCACAATTGCTCTGTGCATCTTTCAATTCAATTTCAATTGCTCTGTCAATTGCCTAGGCGTATCCGATCATTAATATTATACTTCCCTTTCATCTGTTTTATTTTTATTTTCACGGCTTTCATGGCTGTCGCATTAATAATTTTTTTATTTTTACTTTTTATTCATATTTTTATGTCCCATATTTCGAAAACTTATTTTTATCAATTTTTCCTTCACATTCTCATATCTTATTCATTAATATACAATTTCTATTTTAATTTAAAAAAAATTATTTATTTAAACAAATTTTTCATTTACCCTACACCAATATATTATGTACTTTCTTATAATTATCTATAAACACAGTTCCTTCGTCCGTGTGTCGCTGCAGGGTGCCAACTGAAAATCAGCGCTGGACGTTCTACGCCAGCACATGCTGAGTTGGTGACCCTGTTGGCATTGGCATGCCCAGCAAGCATCTTCATGTTTTACTTATATCTATTTTAGTACTTTATTTAATGTTATTTGTTGTGGTGTCACTGTCCTGTGCCAAATAAAATCATTCTTTCTTTCTTTCTTCTTTCATACTAATACCTACTTTGTTACAATTCCTAGATTTAAATTGACTAACAACCGTAGTTTCACCTTTATATGAAACGAAATTATTTATTCTGCAAATCGGATGTAAAAATCACTTTTACACGTCGATAATTTTAAAAACTACATGGCGTCTGTATTTCATAAGTAATAGCTCTGAGAAGAAATTCCGAAAGGAAAGAGATCAAAGTCTCTATCTTATATTAAGAATTCGTGAGAGAACCATGCAGGGCAACGCCTGGACCGGCCTTTTGAAAAAAAAAGAGCCAGGGAAAGTTGAGTGGAGCTGCCCCAACTCATGGCATGCATGCATCAGCCATCATATAGCTCAATCATATTAAACTTTAGGGCCAGCATCCATAACAAAAGCACTTTCGTGTAGATACACGTAATAATTTCCGTATTTTTTACATCGACGTTTAGCTTAGTAATATATTTCATTTTCAAAAAAGATTTAATATCAATCCATCTCACGGCTTCATAATCTGTTTATAACGTAATATTTTGATGAAAGGGAATGAGTAATTAAACTAGACGAAGCGTAATAAGCGACAGTCGCGCCATATTGCGAAATAAATAATGGAAGATGAGTGTACATTTTGTTATATCTATAATGTTTATTAACAAAACATAATAATTTATATTCAATAGAATTTGTCATCTCATTTGGAGTATTTGATATTAGTAAACACTGGTTCATAACTTAGTATGTAAGCTGTGACATCTTCTACGATGTTATCTTGTTGAAAAAAAAATTCTTGGTAATATTATGTATGTATGTATAGCAGTGATAGCCTAGTGGTTGAACGCTTGCCTTCCATGCAGGAGGGTGCGAGTTCGATCCCGGCCCGCACCTCTGACTTTTCGAATTCATGTGCGGATCAGAATATGATTATCACTTACTTTAACGGTGAAGGAAAACATCGTGAGGAAACCTGCACACCTGAGAGTGCTCCATACAGTTCTCGATGGTGTGTGTAGTCCATCAACCCGCACCAGGCCAGCGTGGTGGACTAAGGCCTTAACCTTCTCATACTGAGAAAAGGCCCATGCCCAGCAGTGGGACAGTAATGGACTGATTATGTTATGTTATGCCCAACTCGCACTTGGCCGTTTTTTTTTTAATTCTGGTATAAACTCTTATTTATTTTTGTTATAAAATGAATAAGCCGACTGCCTCATTGGTCTAGTGGTTGCAAGCGCGACTGCTGAGCGTGGGGTCCTGGGTTCGATTCCCGGGTCGGGCAAATGTGTTATCGGGTTTTTTCATTAGGAAATTCTCAGTAGCAGCCTGGAGTCTGGATTTGTGCCCGGTTAATGGCAATAGGCTCGCCCCCTATTACATGGGACTATAACATAACTGGCGAAATGTGGATGTACTATTACACCTCTGCCTACCCCTTCGAGGAAATACAGGCGTGATGTTATGTTATGTTATGTTATCGTAGGTATTCGCATCTCAAAATTGCCTGCCTGTCATGACTTACGGTGCCGAGACGTGGACACTGACAGTTGGGCTAGTCCACAAATTCAAAGTCGCTCAGCGAGCTATGGAGCGAGCTATGCTTGGAGTTTCTTTGAAGGATAAAATCCGTAACAAGATTATCCGGAGATGAACCGGAGTGACCGACATAGCTTGTAGGATCAGTAAGCTGAAGTGGCAGTGGGCTGGCCATGTCTGTCGAAGGACCGATGGCCGCTGGAGCAGACGAGTCCTTGAGTGGAGACCGCGAATCGGCAAACGCGTAGGGTACCCCCTCCCCCACTAGGGGGACCGACGACCTGAAGAACGTGGTTGGGGGGGACTGGATGCGGAAGGCAGAGGACTGAGTGTTGTGGCGCAACTTGGGAGAGGGCTATGTCCAGCAGTGGACTGCGATAGGCTGAGTTGATGATGATGATCTCAAAATTACATAATAATTCACACACGAAAATGCATTCTATCATTATAATATAATTCTGAAAATGCGTCACCATTTTATTTATAATATTATTATACAAATTAATTATTTAAACCAAAACATAGATAAAGGTACTTTCCCAAGTTCCAAAGACCAGGTCAGATCAGATCTTAGTTTGGCCTATAACCTTATAAGATTATGGCAATTAACATTATTATACAATTATGATAACTTTACAATCATTAATTATTATTGAGCAACGTTCAGCCTTTTTATGTTTCCAGATATCAGTTGCTTATGTTATTAATAATATTATAATAATCATACTGGGACTGAGGGAAGAACCTGTAAAGTTTAATAAATTGAGTTGGAAGGAAGGGGAAGCAAGGTTACAAAATAATAGTAGGCTTGTGGTTTTATTATTGCAATAAATTAATGTGGCTACATCTTGAAAAATTTAAGTGTTCCGTACCCAAAGGGTGCCAAACGGGACCCTATTACTCTCGCTATGCTTTTCGTCCATCCGCCCGTCTGTCTATCACAGGGCTGTATCTTTTGAACGGTAATAGGTAGCTGGTTGAAATTTTCTCAGAATATGTGTGATGCTATGACCTCTATCACGACAAATAATAAAAATTAAAAAAGTCTAAAGCCAAAGGAGGTCCCCATACAAGAAACCTCGAAAAACATGCATTTTTTTCAACGTTTTTGTTCCTGCTCTATTTTCAAAACGGTAATACATACTAGCGTCAAACTTGGTCTGGTTATAGTGCATACTATATGTAGTTTATCAACGAATACTAAAAATAGGGCAAACAGACATATGTGGTGGTACCTGTGTAAGAAAGGGATGCAGAACTTTATACTTCGCTCACGGTGCGTTCATGTCTTGATGAACTTTCGTAAATTTAATCAGTTTCTATGGGGTATCAAGTCGATGGGTGGATGGAAACTCTTACTGTGTGAGTCCGACACGCACTTGGCTGGTTTTTTTATTAGACATGCAGTACTATTCTCAAACGTTCAAAAAATTTCCGTATCTGAAGTAAACGTTGACTTGCAAACAAAACGAAACTACCACTTCCTGCGACCACGAACGCTGCAAAGCATTCGAAACTTCAGGGAAACCAATTTTAATAATAATAATATGGGAGGAAATCCGGTTAAACTTGTTATTATAAAATTTGTTTTATAATAACAAGTTTAACCGGATTAAATCGCGTATATTATTTAAATTGGTTTTCCTGACGTTTCGAAAGCTTTGCAGCATTTCGTGGTCGCAGGTAGACCAACGGCCAAAATTAATATCCAATTGATCCACGATTTGCCCTACTAGAGATAGGAATTTGACATAAGCTCCATACAATATATATGTTAAACTTTGTTTTATTAAACTTCTTATATTATGAAACAAAACGATTTTTAGAACCGAACGGTTTCGGAAAAGCTATTCATAGTTCTTTAATTTTCATATCGAGTGCTTTCCAATATTTAAAACGTATTTTTGTCTAGCTCGCTCCTGTTGGCAAGCGCGCTTGTGGCGTCATATTTATCTGTGTGAATAAATATAACAGTTTCGGAATTGAACAGCCCGTAATAAGGTTTTCTTGATGCTGAAGAATTAGGGATTGGCCTTATATGACCTTTTCTACAACGGTTGTGTAAGCTTTCGGCTTATTCTAGGCCTTCAGACACTTCCTGTGGTTCTCATGTTCAAACCAAAACAAAACCATCAGTCATCAATAACACACACGCACACACCCCCACACATACACACTTTTTCTCCCTATATAAGCTTCACTTTACAACCTGTATCGAAATGTATTCCTTTTTGTAACCGACTTCAAAAAGGAGGAGGCTATTGTTATGTTATAGTTACTTATCGTGGGTGAGGACCTGGTGATCTGTAATACAGGGCTATACCTATCTCAGAGACCAGCTCCTCACATAATCTATGTTTAAAAAAATGCTATATTTATGTGTACAATTGTTGTATTATGTGAAGAGAAATAAACGATTTTATTATTATTATCAATATAATTTATTTCAAAACATTTTAAATAAATAATATACAGCTTCTATTATTTTCAGTCTTAATGAATACTAGTACTTATGAGGCTTTTAACAAGCTTTACTTTCCCGCAATGGAAGCTGCTTGACCAACAACGGCTACCGCAGGTCCAGCCTTGATGATCCCATCACGAATGTGTTGGCCGACTCTTTCCTGGAAAGAAAATAATTAAGGAAATTTAATATAAAAAGCTTTCATAATATTTAATATTTTTCTCTAAAAACCAAAACATCATCATCATCATCATTTCAGCCGAAAGACGTCCACTGCTGGACATAGGCCTCCCCCATTAAGAGGGGATATGCCATAATCGCCACGCTTGGCAGGCAGGTTGGCGATCGCAGTTGATTGGTTAAATACTCAGAGAACGCTGCCCATTCTCTGGTGAATCCCTTAGTCGCCTTTACGACACCCATGAGAAGATATAGGGTGGTGCAATTCTTTACGTCCGGCACCACACGGAACACCAAATATTGTTATTGTATTGAAATTGGAACTCAAAATGTGTGTATCGTAGGATAATCGAACAAATCGAATCTTTGCGAAAATCCTATGATGATTGCAAAAGATCGGATAATTGGTCTCAGAAAGATTTTCGCTATCATACGATCTATTATCAGGATCATTGCAAAAGTCCCAGTTTGTTTAGGAGGATTGGAAACTTGAACGCCGATTGGCTAATCTATTGATAAACGTAATTTACAAGGCCTTGTGAAAATGTTCTTGTAATTTGTAGCTTGTAGCTTCCAGACTTTTGTCTTTTGACAAATAGGATAGTATAGGATTCACTGGCCACCAAAACAAAACCGCAACTACATGTATGAAAAAATACTTGTAGCTTGTAGTTTCTACGTGAAGTTTTGATAAACGCATTTTTGTAAAAATGTATTAATTTACAAGGACAATGCTTGTAATACAAGGCTTGTAACTTTTGATAAACAGGGCAATTGCTGTATCTATGTTTTTCTATAATTTATGTTACAGACCAGCAACCCTTGACGCCGCATAAACAAAGTTTTGCACGAGAACACGGTCAACAATTTTAATGTTGGCGGGGGACAGGGGGTGGATGGCGCGTTTTGATTGGTTGGTTCCAAAATTTGGTGTTATGATTGTGCCGTTCGCTGACGGAGTGCGTCCCAATTGACGGTGGGGCGAATATTATGCAGTGCATAAGCTTGGTGACCTGGGGCATCCGGCTAAGTGGCGTCTTTAAGTTTACTGGTCTTTTTTACATAGTATAGGATGGTGAAACGACCTAATGGCACACCTGATGTCAAGCGGTTACCTTTGCCCATAACAACTTCAATACCACCTAGGCTGTAGCCTAAACGTTACCGCAACGGTCTGTGGTTATTAATGATTATTATCATATGCGACTGACCGTACGTAAAAAAAAAGTTAGTACTGATTTTTTTAAATTAGTGTGTATTAAATAAAGTGGTTTTTTTTTTCAATACATTTATTTATTGTTTAATGATAACAGAAACAGAAAAAGTGGAAGTTTATTTATTAAATAATGACAATTACATTGTTAAACTATATAAAAAAACACATCTTTTCTTGAAAAGAATAATATTTAAGTTCCTTTGGATAACAGAGCTGCTTTCCCAGCCACATCGACTACAGGCCCTGCGGTTGGTAGAGCATCACGACAATGTGGAACCAACTTTTCCTGAAAATATTAATATTTATTTTTAAAAAAATCATTCATTTTTGGTTGTTGAACCAATATAAACGATTTTCGAGGGGCTTGGCCACAGAAATAGATAGATAGAATAGATAGATAGATAAATAGATAGATAGATAGTTTAAAAGTGGGCGGGGCGCGCGTGCCAACACTGTGCACCAGAGTGCAGGGCATTTCAAAGCCTTTCTCAGTACGCCTTATGACTTGTTTCTGTAAATACTGTAACAAAAACCCGCAAAAATGCCCTATGGCGCTGTTTCTAACTGCAGAAACAAAAGCTGTAAAGTATTTCAGGTCAAATTCGAGTGTTATGTTGTTGAATTAAAGTTTATAATTACGTATTGGAATAAGCACGATACTCCATTAATGATTCTCAGGTGATTGAAGTTTAAACTTTACTTGAGGAACGTTCTGTAATATTGACTTGAGTATTAAATATGAATAAACTCACCAGTTCCTCAAAGAATTTCCATCGCGCTGCCGAAATCGTGGCCATCGCCATGAAGCAGGCCACAAAAAAGAAAACCTTCGAGAAATTCATGATTAAAATGTTTCTTAGATTATTATAAAGTAAGCACAGTGCTAAGACTTCTATATGAATGCTTTATTAAATTTCTCGCTGACTGTTTATAGGTGAACGCTTCGTTTTAGGGTCATCACTCATTTCATTGTGTGTACTTTTAGAGTAATTTTTGCTTAATAGTTTCTTTTATTGTTTTTGGGAATTAAACATTATCATTCAATTTTAGGTCATCATTTGCGTTAACGGTGTTGAAAAACGTCGGCATCCTGAGGAAACCTGCACACTTGAGAGTGGTACATATTACAGTTCTTGATGGTGTGTGTAGTCCGCCAATCCGCAGTAGGTCAGCGTGATGGACTGAGGCCACCACGCTACTTATATAGTGAGAACCTCTAACTAACTAAACCTTTATTGACTGGTTGAACGAGGGACTTATTGATTGAGGATATTCAGTACTCAATTCTCGTTCTAAATATATACAAAAAATGTCACCTTAATCTTTGAAATATGTTTCCAATCGATATCATCAACAATTGTGGACACTATTCCGCGCTAACAAATCAACAACAAACATGGCAGTGTCCATCGGTTGCTATTTTTACCCTCTGCCTTTATATGAGCCAGCAGATCCCTAGACAGTCAGAGCTTGCGCTAGCATTTTATCTCCTCTATGCGTGATTTATCTTGGGTTTTTTTTTCATCATTTGTACGCACATTCTACCAAATTCTTTTTTTAAAATAGTTTATTCAACGAAAAATTACACAATATATATCAAACATCCTGCCAAACTGCAGAACAGTTTGTCGGCAGTATTCTCGTGGGTACACATTCATTTGTATATTATAAATATATCTATGATAGGGAGGCTGACAAGAACTCTTACTGGGCACTGCAAGCTGAATAAACACCTTCACAGGATGGACCTCAGTGATACCACAGTTTGCAGGTTTTGTCGCGATAAGGATGAGACGCCCATCCATATCCTATGCGAATGTGATGCAGTGCACCACATCAGAAGCCAGCATCTTGGAGGACACGTCATCTCAACGCAGGAGATCAAATCCTCCTCCCCAAGGTCATAGTCGACTTCATGATTGACTTGCAGCTTGGGGAAGTGCTGTAATGCTGAAAGAGGCGTCACAATAGATCTTATCAGGTCGCAGTGGCTTTCTTAAAATTTTCTTTATTAGTATAGTTTTTGAAACTGAGTCCGTAGCTATTTCTTTAGGTAATTCATTGAGAATCGTAGAGGTTAACCATTTTCGAGTCCGTTGCCCATAGTAATTAGTAATACGGACCACATATTTCTTTCTGTGCGCAACTTTACAAATTGGTTGGTTATAGACCTTTATGGTTCTGTGTTAATCATTTTTATGTTGTTCCATGATATTATGTTGTTCCATGATAATCTTGAATATGTCACACGTTCACCCAGTCATGTTGTGTACTGAGAAGAGATCTGTGCCTAGCAGGGAGGTTGTAATGGGCTGTTTTTGTAATATTCGATCCAAGACCAAGCCCAGATATTTCATCCACGCCCAGACCATAAAACTGGCATCACCAATGGTGATGTGGGCACCAGCCGGTGGTTGCCACCAGGGTGCATGAAATATCATGGCCTTCGTTTTATCGAGTGCCACCCTAAGACTTCCGAACGAAATCCGTAACGAGATTATCCGGAGAAGAATCGGAGTGACCGACATAGCTTGTAGGATCAGTAAGCTGAAGTGGCAGTGGGTTGGCTATGTCTGTCGAAAGACCGCTTGAGTAGACGAGTCCTTGAGTGGAGACCGCGAATCGGAAAACGCAGCGGAGGGCGCCCCCCTGCCAGGTGGACAGACGACCTGAAGGACTTGGCTGGATGTGGAAGGCAGAGGACCGAGTGTTGTGGCGCAACTTGGGAGAGGCCTATTTCCAGCAGTGGACTGCGATAGGCTGTGTTGATGACCCTGAGACTTACTTTGATACGTCCAATTACCAGAGATGCGCTATCAGTGGCCAAGCGTCTCTTCATAGGTTTCTCCCCGGGCTATGACGAGTGTCGTCAGCGTAGAATATGACGCCCTACCTGGGGGATAAACTAGCGCGTAAAGCCCAATCATAGTCCACGTTCCACAGAATCTTTCCGACCCCTGATCTAATACTAACTTAACCTAACCCTTTCAAGTGGCGTAAATCAGACACTATAGATATATTATTCTAAAGTAATTACTGTTCGTCTTCCAAACAATAAATAAATAAATAGTCAATTGCTTAAACTCCCAAGAGTCTTACTTATACATAGTCAATCGACGACCTCTGTGGTCTAGTGGTTCGATTGTCGGACTGCTGATTACGAGGTCGTGGGTTCGATTCCCACAGGACACAAATATTTGTGTGATGAACATAAGTGTTTGTGTTGGTCTGGGTGTTTCTTATGTATTATAAGTATGTATTTACAAAAAAAAAGTATATAAGTATTATATCCATTGTCTAGTACCCATAGTACAAGCTCTGCTTAGTTTGGGACTAGATGGTGTTGTGTAAAAATGTCCCAAAGTATTTATTTATTTATTAATGTTTTATATCTTGCTGTATTATTCCCATTATGGCCGTCTCCTCTCTTCTTTTCCATCACCCAGAATTGGAAATCTCTCAACTGATAATTATTATGTTAATAAAAACTTTTGAAAAATACCAGTGAAAGATTTGTTTTAATACCGGCAATATTCATGTTTTTTTTTTAAAAAGCTCTTTATCTTATTCATATACTTTTATAGATTTCAACTTGGAGAACAATATATCTCGCTTGAGACTACCCAAAATTTTGTACAATGTTCTTTTTAGAACAAAATTGTATAATTTTGAATGAGGATAGGACGATGACAATAGTACAATTGTTTTTTAATGTGTGTGCGTACAGTCAGAAAACTTTCCGGTGAACTACCACTAAGGCTAAAATCGCTTGCACTAAACGTTCAATGGCAACGGTAGGTACGTGCAATGTAGCAGGATTCGTTCAAGGGATTTTGTGGATACAATGTATGAATGTACCACCGGGAAGTATCGTGACCGCACATAGAAAAATAAATGGTATATAGTAAAAGCCCTAGTTCACGACAGTGCCCCATTGTTAGACAAAAAACCAACTTCAGAAAATAAGAGCAAAATTATTATTTGTTTTACGGTTTTTATCTAATAAACGTTAAACGATTACATGTGCACCACAAGTACGTAAAAAATCATCACGAAACCATAATTATGTAATTTAAAATAAAACTTTTTAACAAAAAATTGAACCGACGAAAACAGAAACTGAAAAGCGAAAAATAAAATGAAGCTTTTAGTCTTTTCCTAACTAAACTAATTTAAATAACAATTATGAGTCGGCGCCAAACAAACAAGCAAAGTGCGTGCGAGTTGCAAGTGGTCGAGTGGAGAACGCATTTTTGGAAAGTTATTGTTTATCGTTGAAAATTTCACGTTGTATTTGATGTTATGTTGTTTTTATTATTTATTTAAAGTAATTTAATGATCTTCGTTGATTGTTTTTTTGGCGCCGACTCATAATTGTTTTTTCGCTTTTCAGTTTATGTTTTCATCGGTAAAATTTTTTGTTAAAAAGTTTTTTATTTTTTGTGGCTAACTCCATCTCTCTATTATGTTGTAGTGTCTAGAACTACATTGATGTGTGCCAAGTTTCATCAGAATCGGTTAACAGGTAAGAATTCAGTGGGTGAACAAGCACTCATCCCCTGTTTTCCTACCCTTAGGGGTAGATTTTTATTGTTAAATTTAAATGGGACCAACTTCGAGATATACCCTATCGATTAAACAAAGAATCATCAAAATCGGACTACTCTGTAAAAAGTTATGCGTGGTCATACATAAAAAAAAGATACGCGTCGAATTGAGAACCTCCTCCTTTTTTTCCTCGGTTAAAAAATACTTGTGATCGTCCCTAGTGTCGATAATTGGGTATGTTAAGTTACTGATTTTTTTAAATTATTGTGTTATAAATAAATAGAATACATGTTTTGGTTAATGCATTTATTTATTTCTTAATGAGATAACAGAGAAGTTATATTGTAAGTTTATTGAACAAATAACGACAGTTACATTGTTAAGTTTTATAAAAAACATATCTTAAATTGAATAGGTTAAGACCTATTTTCCTTGGGACAAGAGATATGCTTTCCCGGCGACATCAACTGCAGGTGCTGCGCTTATGACAGCATCACGAACTCGCTGACCCATATGTTCCTGAAAAGATAAATATTTAAATTAAAAAAAAATCTAGGTCAAGTACCTCTACCTACTTGGTAGGTATTGAGTGAACAGCTAAAAAAAAAACCGAGATTTGTTAAACAGAATAAAAATTTAGAAATAAAAAATATATTTTTTGGATTACACAAAACTAACAAACACTTAAACGCAACAACAGTAACAACAAATAAAAAAATTACATAAAAAGTCTAAACATTGTTAAATTGATTGCTCGATGTAGTAGTGTGCGTCCAAAAGGGCCACAGCTCAGCTACAGGTAACTGCAGTGCTGATTTTCAACGAAAACCTCATTTGATGTTTAACAAACAAGTATACAGCGTATTTATAACATGAAAATAAATACGCTGTTTTACATTGATTGCTCGGTGTGGTATTGTGTGTCCAAAAGGCCACAGCTCAGCTAAAGCTGCAGGTAGCTGCAGCGCTGATTTTCAGCAGAAGCCTCATTTGATGTTAGCAGCAGATGGACTGATAACTATCCCATCTAAACTTGCGTTATGGACCTTATAGATTACTACCAACGCATTGTCTATAGGTAAGGTAAGCTTCTTCTCAGAATGAAAAGGCTTTAGGCCTTAATCCACCACTCTAAAGGTAAAAATTTAGAATCGTTTGGCAGGAGGAAGGGGGTGGGAGAGGGAGGGAGTATGCGCTCTCCCTTGGCACCACTCCCATGAAAAGGTAACGCACCGTTCTTGAGAAAAACTAATTATTGTAACCTAACCTCAAAACGCGTACTGGAAACGCCTGGAAAAGCTACTGGTCCATGAAAGAGCAATTCAAGGGCAATTTGCCCTTGTCACTAAAACGTAAGCTCATGGACATGTGCATTCTCCCCATCTTAACATATGGTGCACAGACATGGTCTTTGACCAACATCCAGAAGTCCAAACTCAAGGTTTGCCAAAGGGCCATGGAGCGCAGTATACTTGGTGTTAAATTAACAGACCGTGTTCGAAACACAATACTGCGCTCCAAAACGCAAATTGTTGACGTGGGTCAGAAGGTCGCCCAACTGAAGTGGGACTGGGCAGGACACGTTTGCCGTATGCCAAATGAGCTGTGGGCCCGTATAGCACAGGACTGGAGCCCTGAGACAGCGAAGCGGGGTCGCGGCAGACCACGCAGGAGATGGAGAGACGAGCTCGATGTCTTTCTTGATGACAGCTGGCAGGAGGCGGCACAGAACCGCGATAGATGGAAGGAATTGAGGGAGGCCTTTGCCCAGCAGTGGGACAGTACAGGCTAACAAAAAAAAAAAAAAACCTCAAAACACTTTAAAGTTGCTTAAATGGCGTAACCGGAGCCCAGCGTTTTCCAAAAAAAAAACCACGAAGGGTATGGTGGGGTCTGATTTCGCTCGTTCACTAGACCCCGTCATCCCCTTCGAACCTAACCTGTCCGAGTCAGGGTGCCCCAAGTCCCAAGCTCACTACGCTCGCTCATGCATCCTAAGTTCTCGGGTACACTACTGCGTACTACTACTACTACTACTACTACTACTTTCCTAACATAAACCTAATCGTTTCGGATCCACCACTGAAGGGTTTTAATAATAAAAATCTGTGGACCCTGTGGTAAAAATTGACAAAATATTGGAAATTATCTGAAATTATTGGTGAATTTGAAATTTTTTTTTTTCGAAAACTTATTAATTTCCACAACTTGGGATTTTACATGAAGTCCCAAGTTTTTTTAATATAATGTAACCTTTCTGTAAAAAACTATGAACTTCCAACTCGACGTCAATAATTAATCCAATGCTTAGCCGGGTCGGCGGACTATATACACAATCAAAAACTTTATGGAACTGTTTTAAGTATGTTTCCTCACTATATTTTCATTTATATTTACATGGGCAAAAATAGCCTTTTACAACCCCGATGGAAAGAGCGGACTCTCCCCTTTTCGTTGAAGACACTTTTTATCCAACTTTCGACTAATACAACACTCAGCATTAATATGAAATAACTCACCAAATCCTTAAAGAAGTTCCCTGGCGCTGCTGACACCGTGGCCAACGCCATGAAGCAGGCCACAACAAAGAACAAAACCTTTGTGAAATTCATTATTGAAATGTTTTCTTAGATTATTTCTAAGTAAGCACAGTACTAAGACTTCTTTAAGAATGCTTTATTAAGTTTCTTGCTGAGTATTTATAGGTGAACGCATCGTTTTAGGGTCGTCACTCATTTTCTGTATCATTATAATATAATAAATTCATTGATTTCAGATAATCAAATCCATAGAAAAAAAATATAAATTAATAATAATAACTACATGTCAAAAAATTATAATAATATCAAGAAAAATTCATTATTATGTATGTTTGGCTGCGCTTTTGAATAATTTTTATTAATAGTCTTGACGGTAATATGTTTTGAGAAATATAACATTATCAGCAATAAATGTTACATTATTGAAAATCTTCTACAATAAATCGAATGGAAAGAAACATTTTCATCAATTATTTTTATGGGATTTGTGTCCAGGGGGGTGCAGTGCTACTGCTAAGCCTCAAGTATTTATTAATGGTTGAAATTTTTAAACTTTCGCGAGTTTCACTCATATTGAACTACGGGACTTTTCACGCACAATGAAATCGAAACAAAACTAAAAATTTTAACTAACCTTGACGTTTCGGCCAAGTTATATTGGCCGTGGTCACGAGCAGACACAGACGTCTT
Organism: Asteroscopus sphinx; assembly: GCA_949699075.1. Taxonomy (NCBI): domain Eukaryota; kingdom Metazoa; phylum Arthropoda; class Insecta; order Lepidoptera; family Noctuidae; genus Asteroscopus; species Asteroscopus sphinx. The sequence goes on from OX453025.1 coordinate 2,873,562, forward strand.
TTAATGGTTTTCTACGATACACATGAAATGAATTTAATTTATTTTTCTCCCACTTGCTCGGAAATTGGTTCATTATTCAAAAAAGTTGAATACAACAATCGGCTCTTTTCCGTACGCAACGAAATAACAGGCCGGTAATATAAAATAAATAAATAAATAACTCGGCTTGCACCTCGTCCTTTCAAAATCACTTGGGAAGTACTCGGCTTCGCCTTGTACTTCCAATATTACTCGGCCGTAAATTGCTTCATTTCAGGCCTCGGCAGTAATGTACTATTTTACAAATCTATTTTTATCTGGACTGGATGCACATACATAACTATGTCTGTGACTGGATGCGGAAAGCAGAGGAACGAGTGTTGTGGCGCAACTTGGGAAAGGCCTTTGTCTAGCAGTGGACTGCGATAGGCTGAGTTGATGATGCTATGTCATGCTCGTGAACGGGTGCCGTCTGTTGGGACAGGTCTGCTCCTACATACTATGGCAACTCTTTTTACGTTTATTTATAAAGGCAATATTCTCACTTTTAAACTCTAGTTTATTTCTGACATTAACCTACACTATACTCACATTATTTGAATAAATTTAATGTAATCTACGAATAAGTAGTACCTTCTTAAATCGTTGGATGTAATAAACAATAACCTATTTTAAAAAGAGTATATCCATGGAGTTTCTTGCCATTGTGGCAAGAAACTCCATGTGTGACTTAGGTCTTTGGGGTTTAAGATTTCAGAAAAAAACGTCTTCTTACGTAGATTAATCTTGATGAACATGAATAAAGTTCTACCTATTCCACACTGGATTCAGAAGAAGAATCATAAATATACTAAGTTCATCGCTCAGAAAAAGGCTTTGGTCTTGAGGTAATGTATCAACAGCCAGACACAAAAACATTACGAGCCAAAAAGGTTCTAATTATGAACAAAGAATTACTTCGGTAAGTCAGTGACAACCCTTACAGCAAGTGTGATTAGGGACTTTCCTCAGATGTAGGTAGCATTTTTCAATGATTAATATTATTTTATAGGTATCTATAGTCGTGTGAATTTATAAGACTTACTAGCCTATGCCCGCAACTTTGCCCGCGTGAATGTCGTTTATCGCGCATCCCTCGGGAACTGTTCCTGTCATCTTCCCGGGATAAAAAGTAGCTTATATGTTAATCCGGGTTATGTTCTATCTGTATGCTAAATTTCATTAAAATCCATATAGTAGCTTTTGTGTGAAAGAGTAACAAACATACATCCTCACAAACTTTCACGTTTATAATTAAATTAAATTAAATATCCTTTATTCGCGGGTATCTAGGACCCATAATGTGTTAGTAGTGTACAAACTTAACGACTATTGTTAGTAACAATTCGATAAATAAAATACACTAAAATCTACGTTTTGTCTGGATTCGCCCCACATGCATCGCTATACAACGATTCAAATAGAGAGAATCCAGACGGTTGGCTATCATAACCATGACGCGATTGGGGCTGGCTCGCACTCTGCAGAGCAAGGATGGACGCGAATTTGCGAAAGTGGTATAGAAGCAGTCTACTCCTGCTACTGTAATAATAATAATATTAAGTTATTTTCGGTTTCTTCTTCTTCTTCGTCGTTCCCTCACTGCTGAGGATCGCGACCACATACGACGCATTTCCAAGCTATGCGGTCTTCCGCTGTGTGGACCGCTCGGTACATGCTGCCTCCGACAGCCCTCTTAATGGCGTCTGACCATCTTGCCGGTGCTCTGCCTTGAGCGCGCTTTCCTTCTATCCGGCCCAGTATCAAGAGCCTTTCCAGACAATGCCTAGGTGATCGCATAACATGCCCGAAAAGGCTGAGGGCACGCTCCTGGCATATTGTAGGTAGTCGTTTGGTGATGTTGAGCTCCTCCAGTATAGACACATTAGTTCTCATGGCAGTCCATGGTATACGAAGTAGTCTTCGCCAACACCACATCTCGAAGGCATCAATCTTGCTGCTATCGCGACTTTTAATGCACCACGTTTCCGCGCCATACAAAAATATTGAGAACACCAGTGCTCGGACCAATCGTATTTTGGTTTTCCGTCGGATGCCACGGTTCTTCCAAATTTTTTCCAGATTGGTCATTGCACTTTTAGCCATGCCTGTACGACGGCGGATTTCCTCAGAGCAGATTTTTTTTTTTTTTTTTTTTTTTTTTTTTCATTTTTTTTTCGGTTTGGTTAGTAGGATATTAGGAAGTACAAGGTTCACACGTCAATTTGGAATTATTGCCATCATCCACGCAATTTCAATATCCTCGGGTTTAAGCCTGTATTGAATTAGGTCATTTGCCGTGATCCTGTGCCATCTTTTCTTTATTATTTGATGTTCTGCACTAGGATTTTGTCCGTATTACAGGAGCAGTCAACCGAATATCAATGCCAACAAAACCATTTTATGTGGCTTAGTGTGTAAGTTTCATAGAAGACAGGTAATACTAATAATGGTTTTTGTATTTTTATGGTATTGGTTGGCGAAACTCGAGCTTGACGAGCTCTGATGTTAAGCAGTTACCTTTGCCCACAACAACTGGAATACCATCTAGGCTGTTACCTAAATAGTATACCGCCAATGGCGTTCGCCAAACAGATACCTAAAGATGGAAATACTAATGTGATTGTAATTTCACCGATATGCGCCATATTTATTCATTTATTTTATTCTTTATTGTACATACACTAAACGAAAACAAAGACAATGATAATGCTGATTATGCATTTTTAGACACAAATTTCACAAATATTAACAACAAGAAAAGAAGAAAGAAAGAAGACCGCCTTTGTACCCGGTTGTGCATAAAGAATTAAATAAATAAATAAACCCAAACCTGGAACAACTCACAAGCCATACAATTTTTCCATCAATCAATCAACTCAGCCTATCGCAGTCCACTGCTGGACATAGGCCTCCCCCAAGTTGCGCCACAAGGCACAACACTCGGTCCTCTGCCTTCCGCATGCAGACTCCCCAGCCACGTTCTGTAGGTCGTCGGTCCACCTGGCGGGGGGGCGCCCTACGCTGCGTTTGCCGATTCGGGGTCTCCACTCAAGGACTCGTCTGCTCCAGCGGCTTTCGGTCCTTCGAGAGAAATGGCCAGCCCACTGCTAATTGTCCCATGCGGGAATCAAACTAACAACTCGTAGCTATCTTGAGAGATACGTTGCTGGGGAGTTCTCAGTACATAAAACTTGTGACGAACAAAACGTGTGTATGAAACGTGTGTATTGACATAGTTGACGCCATTTTTTAATATTAGGTCATTTAAAGGCCCAAACATACCAAAAGCATGACAGTAACAGAGCAGGGCATAAGCAGCGCGGCACACTACGTCACAATAAAAAGCAGGCAGTTTTAAAGTGTTTGCGGGCACTAAAACTGCTTTCAGTGTTGTATAGGCGCAGAACGTCCGATTCGCAAAACGTCCAGTGAGAAAAAAAAAGGTCAATAATAATAATAGGTATCTCGCTCACGAGCACAATTGCTCTGTGTTTGAGCCTAGGCGTATCTGAATCAATAATATACTTCAGTACGCGTAATATAACTGTGCCGCTCTGATACCAGGCTTTGCGAAGGGCCGCGCAGCTGCAGTAGCGTAATAAGTGTGAGCAGGACATAAGGATGCATAGAACATTAACAAATAACCGAGGCAGCAAGAACATGCGGTCCTCCGCCATCTTACCACTCAGATGAACAACCTATTAGAGTCTGCCAATACCGCGCATGCGCGCTACTGATTTGGTTGCAAAATTGACTACTGCGCAGCCACCTGTTTCTCACTTAACAGCGGCACAGTCATATTACGTCTACTGTAAATACCTAAATAACAATAGTAGGTATCTGGCTCAAGAGCACAATTGCTCTGTGCATCTTTCAATTCAATTTCAATTGCTCTGTCAATTGCCTAGGCGTATCCGATCATTAATATTATACTTCCCTTTCATCTGTTTTATTTTTATTTTCACGGCTTTCATGGCTGTCGCATTAATAATTTTTTTATTTTTACTTTTTATTCATATTTTTATGTCCCATATTTCGAAAACTTATTTTTATCAATTTTTCCTTCACATTCTCATATCTTATTCATTAATATACAATTTCTATTTTAATTTAAAAAAAATTATTTATTTAAACAAATTTTTTATTTACCCTACACCAATATATTATGTACTTTCTTATAATTATCTATAAACACAGTTCCTTCGTCCGTGTGTCGCTGCAGGGTGCCAACTGAAAATCAGCGCTGGACGTTCTACGCCAGCACATGCTGAGTTGGTGACCCTGTTGGCATTGGCATGCCCAGCAAGCATCTTCATGTTTTACTTATATCTATTTTAGTACTTTATTTAATGTTATTTGTTGTGCTGTCACTGTCCTGTGCCAAATAAAATCATTCTTTCTTTCTTTCTTCTTTCATACTAATACCTACTTTGTTACAATTCCTAGATTTAAATTGACTAACAACCGTAGCTTCACCTTTATATGAAACGAAATTATTTATTCTGCAAATCGGATGTAAAAATCACTTTTACACGTCGATAATTTTAAAAACTACATGGCGTCTGTAGAAATTCCGAAAGGAAAGAGATCAAAGTCTCTATCTTATATTAAGAATTCGTGAGAGAACCATGCAGGGCAACGCCTGGACCGGCCTTTTGAAAAAAAAAGAGCCAGGGAAAGTTGAGTGGAGCTGCCCCAACTCATGGCATGCATGCATCAGCCATCATATAGCTCAATCATATTAAACTTTAGGGCCAGCATCCATAACAAAAGCACTTTCGTGTAGATACACGTAATAATTTCCGTATTTTTTACATCGACGTTTAGCTTAGTAATATATTTCATTTTCAAAAAAGATTTAATATCAATCCATCTCACGGCTTCATAATCTGTTTATAACGTAATATTTTGATGAAAGGGAATGAGTAATTAAACTAGACGAAGCGTAATAAGCGACAGTCGCGCCATATTGCGAAATAAATAATGGAAGATGAGTGTACATTTTGTTATATCTATAATGTTTATTAACAAAACATAATAATTTATATTCAATAGAATTTGTCATCTCATTTGGAGTATTTGATATTAGTAAACACTGGTTCATAACTTAGTATGTAAGCTGTGACATCTTCTACGATGTTATCTTGTTGAAAAAAAAATTCTTGGTAATATTATGTATGTATGTATAGCAGTGATAGCCTAGTGGTTGAACGCTTGCCTTCCATGCAGGAGGGTGCGAGTTCGATCCCGGCCCGCACCTCTGACTTTTCGAATTCATGTGCGGATCAGAATATGATTATCACTTACTTTAACGGTGAAGGAAAACATCGTGAGGAAACCTGCACACCTGAGAGTGCTCCATACAGTTCTCGATGGTGTGTGTAGTCCATCAACCCGCACCAGGCCAGCGTGGTGGACTAAGGCCTTAACCTTCTCATACTGAGAAAAGGCCCATGCCCAGCAGTGGGACAGTAATGGACTGATTATGTTATGTTATGCCCAACTCGCACTTGGCCGTTTTTTTTTTAATTCTGGGATAAACTCTTATTTATTTTTGTTATAAAATGAATAAGCCGACTGCCTCATTGGTCTAGTGGTTGCAAGCGCGACTGCTGAGCGTGGGGTCCTGGGTTCGATTCCCGGGTCGGGCAAATGTGTTATCGGGTTTTTTCATTAGGAAATTCTCAGTAGCAGCCTGGAGTCTGGATTTGTGCCCGGTTAATGGCTCGCCCCCTATTACATGGGACTATAACATAACTGGCGAAATGTGGATGTACTATTACACCTCTGCCTACCCCTTCGAGGAAATACAGGCGTGATGTTATGTTATGTTATGTTATCGTAGGTATTCGCATCTCAAAATTGCCTGCCTGTCATGACTTACGGTGCCGAGACGTGGACACTGACAGTTGGGCTAGTCCACAAATTCAAAGTCGCTCAGCGAGCTATGGAGCGAGCTATGCTTGGAGTTTCTTTGAAGGATAAAATCCGTAACAAGATTATCCGGAGATGAACCGGAGTGACCGACATAGCTTGTAGGATCAGTAAGCTGAAGTGGCAGTGGGCTGGCCATGTCTGTCGAAGGACCGATGGCCGCTGGAGCAGACGAGTCCTTGAGTGGAGACCGCGAATCGGCAAACGCGTAGGGTACCCCCTCCCCCACTAGGGGGACCGACGACCTGAAGAACGTGGTTGGGGGGGACTGGATGCGGAAGGCAGAGGACTGAGTGTTGTGGCGCAACTTGGGAGAGGCCTATGTCCAGCAGTGGACTGCGATAGGCTGAGTTGATGATGATGATCTCAAAATTACATAATAATTCACACACGAAAATGCATTCTATCATTATAATATAATTCTGAAAATGCGTCACCATTTTATTTATAATATTATTATACAAATTAATTATTTAAACCAAAACATAGATAAAGGTACTTTCCCAAGTTCCAAAGACCAGGTCAGATCAGATCTTAGTTTGGCCTATAACCTTATAAGATTATGGCAATTAACATTATTATACAATTATGATAACTTTACAATCATTAATTATTATTGAGCCACGTTCAGCCTTTTTATGTTTCCAGATATCAGTTGCTTATGTTATTAATAATATTATAATAATCATACTGGGACTGAGGGAAGAACCTGTAAAGTTTAATAAATTGAGTTGGAAGGAAGGGGAAGCAAGGTTACAAAATAATAGTAGGCTTGTGGTTTTATTATTGCAATAAATTAATGTGGCTACATCTTGAAAAATTTAAGTGTTCCGTACCCAAAGGGTGCCAAACGGGACCCTATTACTCTCGCTATGCTTTTCGTCCATCCGCCCGTCTGTCTATCACAGGGCTGTATCTTTTGAACGGTAATAGGTAGCTGGTTGAAATTTTCTCAGAATATGTGTGATGCTATGACCTCTATCACGACAAATAATAAAAATTAAAAAAGTCTAAAACCAAAGGAGGTCCCCATACAAGAAACCTCGAAAAACATGCATTTTTTTCAACGTTTTTGTTCCTGCTCTATTTTCAAAACGGTAATACATACTAGCGTCAAACTTGGTCTGGTTATAGTGCATACTATATGTAGTTTATCAACGAATACTAAAAATAGGGCAAACAGACATATGTGGTGGTACCTGTGTAAGAAAGGGATGCAGAACTTTATACTTCGCTCACGGTGCGTTCATGTCTTGATGAACTTTCGTAAATTTAATCAGTTTCTATGGGGTATCAAGTCGATGGGTGGATGGAAACTCTTACTGTGTGAGTCCGACACGCACTTGGCTGGTTTTTTTATTAGACATGCAGTACTATTCTCAAACGTTCAAAAAATTTCCGTATCTGAAGTAAACGTTGACTTGCAAACAAAACGAAACTACCACTTCCTGCGACCACGAACGCTGCAAAGCATTCGAAACTTCAGGGAAACCAATTTTAATAATAATAATATGGGAGGAAATCCGGTTAAACTTGTTATTATAAAATTTGTTTTATAATAACAAGTTTAACCGGATTAAATCGCGTATATTATTTAAATTGGTTTTCCTGACGTTTCGAAAGCTTTGCAGCATTTCGTGGTCGCAGGTAGACCAACGGCCAAAATTAATATCCAATTGATCCACGATTTGCCCTACTAGAGATAGGAATTTGACATAAGCTCCATACAATATATATGTTAAACTTTGTTTTATTAAACTTCTTATATTATGAAACAAAACGATTTTTAGAACCGAACGGTTTCGGAAAAGCTATTCATAGTTCTTTAATTTTCATATCGAGTGCTTTCCAATATTTAAAACGTATTTTTGTCTAGCTCGCTCCTGTTGGCAAGCGCGCTTGTGGCGTCATATTTATCTGTGTGAATAAATATAACAGTTTCGGAATTGAACAGCCCGTAATAAGGTTTGCTTGATGCTGAAGAATTAGGGATTGGCCTTATATGACCTTTTCTACAACGGTTGTGTAAGCTTTCGGCTTATTCTAGGCCTTCAGACACTTCCTGTGGTTCTCATGTTCAAACCAAAACAAAACCATCAGTCATCAATAACACACACGCACACACCCCCACACATACACACTTTTTCTCCCTATATAAGCTTCACTTTACAACCTGTATCGAAATGTATTCCTTTTTGTAACCGACTTCAAAAAGGAGGAGGCTATTGTTATGTTATAGTTACTTATCGTGGGTGAGGACCTGGTGATCTGTAATACAGGGCTATACCTATCTCAGAGACCAGCTCCTCACATAATCTATGTTTAAAAAAATGCTATATTTATGTGTACAATTGTTGTATTATGTGAAGAGAAATAAACGATTTTATTATTATTATCAATATAATTTATTTCAAAACATTTTAAATAAATAATATACAGCTTCTATTATTTTCAGTCTTAATGAATACTAGTACTTATGAGGCTTTTAACAAGCTTTACTTTCCCGCAATGGAAGCTGCTTGACCAACAACGGCTACCGCAGGTCCAGCCTTGATGATCCCATCACGAATGTGTTGGCCGACTCTTTCCTGGAAAGAAAATAATTAAGGAAATTTAATATAAAAAGCTTTCATAATATTTAATATTTTTCTCTAAAAACCAAAACATCATCATCATCATCATTTCAGCCGAAAGACGTCCACTGCTGGACATAGGCCTCCCCCATTAAGAGGGGATATGCCATAATCGCCACGCTTGGCAGGCAGGTTGGCGATCGCAGTTGATTGGTTAAATACTCAGAGAACGCTGCCCATTCTCTGGTGAATCCCTTAGTCGCCTTTACGACACCCATGAGAAGATATAGGGTGGTGCAATTCTTTACGTCCGGCACCACACGGAACACCAAATATTGTTATTGTATTGAAATTGGAACTCAAAATGTGTGTATCGTAGGATAATCGAACAAATCGAATCTTTGCGAAAATCCTATGATGATTGCAAAAGATCGGATAATTGGTCTCAGAAAGATTTTCGCTATCATACGATCTATTATCAGGATCATTGCAAAAGTCCCAGTTTGTTTAGGAGGATTGGAAACTTGAACGCCGATTGGCTAATCTATGAGTCGATGTATAACATCTTCATTCTGGTTGGTCAGAACATGGCTCCAAAGACTAAGCCTATCAGCGCATCCATCAGTGCTCAACCTTCATCTCAGTCAGTCAGTGCTCATTACGTGAGCGGTTATTCGTGACTAAACTTAGATAAGCCGGATTTTTGCAATGATCCTGCAAATAGCTCGGATGATAACAAAAGACTTTCATAGATTCCAATTATCCGATCCTTTGCATGCGTCCTAGGATTTTCCCAAAGATCCGATTTTTTAGATTATCCTACGACATATTCAAAATGGATAACGGGAGCTGGCTCAATTTATTGACTTGCAGATTTTGTAGCAAACAAACAAACAAAGACCGAAGCAAGTTAAGCTGAATGCTACAGGGTAGCCCGTTTTTTTTGCAAATTGTAGCTTTGTTTCGCGTTGTATATTGGTCAAAATATGATTGGCGGAAATAATAACAATGTATCTACTGAATAATACTCATGAAAAATATTAAACTAGCTCTATAAGCTGTGCAAGCTCGGAAATCGATAATTTGATCGTAAATTAATATGAAATTATGAAAAACTAAAAAAAAAAAAAAAATTTTTCCCTTTGATATAATTGTCTAGTTTCACCCAATTTCAGTGCACTTAATGTAGACATACTGTATTATAATATTAATAATGTATTTCACTAGTATTTCGTGTAAAATAAAGACTATTTCTACTTCATCATCATCATCATCATTTCAGCCGAAAGACGTCCACTGCTGGACATAGGCCTCCCCCAAGCATCGCCACAACGACCGGTCCTGTGCCTTCCGCATCCAGCGGATTTCCGCGACCTTCACCAGGTCGTCGGTCCACCTTGTGGGTGCCCACGCTGCGCCTTCCAGTACGCGGTCGCCACTCCAGAACTTTACTGCCCCATCGGCCATCCGTTCTGCGAGCAATGTGCCCCGCCCACTGCCACTTAAGTTTGGCAATTCTTCGGGCTATGTCGGTTACTTTCGTTCTCCTGCGAATCTCCTCATTTCTGATTCGATCACGCAGGGACACTCCGAGCATAGCCCTCTCCATTGCCCTTTGAGTGACTTTGAGCCTTCTTATCAGGCCCATTGTGAGCGACCACGTATTTCTACTTATTGTAATTTATTTAATTCTTTATGCACAAGGCGGTGTTAACGCCATAGGCGTTCTCTACCAGATAACCTTAGGGTAATGCAGAGACAAAGAATAAGGTAGATGCACCAATAAAGTAGTAAAATAATAGTAGTAGTAGTAATTATTGTACAGCTCTACTCCACAGACGATAATTGGATATTTCACCCTATTTCTACCTATTACATGGGTGACCAACTTTATATATGATATGGCAGATACTTGTCAATCATGAAAGGAACAAGTTGATTTTAGTTTGTGGAACAATATCGATGATCAAAATAGACTCAAAAGAATTAAACTCAGAAACTGACGATTAGCAGTTGCGTTCGTGACTACTCAACCAACGAGTGAATACTAAAATAATGACTTTGTGGGTACATAAATATCTAATGGGTCACTTACAATTTTCTTAAAGACCTTCCATCTAGGCTCAGGTGCCGCCGAAACAGTGCACAGGACAACAATACAAGCGAAAACGAACAAGAAAATCTTCGTGAAATTCATTTTTAAAATAATAATGTTCTTTATTATTATTTCTTAATAAATTTTGTAATTCGAACTCGGGTGATAAGACTCGAATGATGCTCTACCTGGGATACAGGTGCGTTTTATACTTTCTTTCTTTCTAAAGTGGTTTAGATATCTTCTTGCGGTGTGTTAAGTATTTCAGACTGTATTTTGATGCAGACATGAGTCATATTTGTATGTTTGGGTGTTCTATCGGTGAGTGTGTAGCCATTGCTTTATGGGGACTCCCTCGGACCCGGCTAATACATTTAGTGAGTTCATTTTTTTTATTTTTGCTCGTGGTTTTGTTATGTTTAATTGATTTTATTAGAAGGTTGATTTTCCTGTTAAAGGACTATTAAAAGTTATTTTAATAATAATAATATGTAGGTAATATGATATTTATGGGATAATGTAAATATTTCCAAAGTATCCTGTACCTACTCAAATGAAATTTATTTAACGATGTTATAAGAATCAAAGTACATTTAGAACAGGTCACTTAAAGTCTTTGACCTGTTTCATAATGACTGCCTACATATTTTCTACTGATTGATATAAAAAAGTATGACTAACTAATAATTGCTATATCAGCAATATCGTACACTATTTTATCTAGAAATATTTTTTGCATGTTTTATCTCTCTATAGGCAACAAATTGAACTCCAGGCACAGACATATTAAAAAATATAGACGAAGTGTTGCGAACAATCTAGTGAAGCCAAAAATGTGGCTTCATTAGATGTGAATGTAAATGTGTTCCTAAATGCTCCTTCGTACACGAAGGAGCATTTAGGAACACATGCAGCTCAAACCGTGCTCACTCCTCTCAGTACACATGTCACAGCATCGTCCAGTAAGCATCGCGTAAGCAAATATTCTTCAGATTCATGGTGTGTGCATGAGCGATGGTTGTACACGAAAGAGCAAACTTTCTTTGGCTTCACTATGATTGTTCGCAGTAATTTGTCTATATTTTTTACTATGTCTGTGACTCCAGGTAACAAGGTCGTCTTAAGATGTAAAAAAACTATAGAGCTAGGTGTATTATTGAAGTTACTATTAATTTCACTTTCGATATTAATTTACAATAAACAAACGTTACAATGGTACCAACGTTACCTTTTTTTTTTGTAAAGATATTTTTATGTAAATAAACATTTTATTATTATTATTTATTATTATTAATGCAGTAGATGCAATTACAAAAATAACTAAACCGCAATTAACGTTATGCAATGATTCAGGCTACGTTCAAAACCGACAGAAATCTTGCACGTGTATGTTTGATGTAAATTCCTAAATATTGCCTGCATTTCCTGAGGGAAAAAGCAGAAATATATTGCTAGACATCAATATTTAGCCGATGACTGATGGTTTTAAGTCTCCCGTAGTAAGGGATTGAGCTAGAAGGATTAGCTCATCATTCATATTTACTTTTGGATCAACCAGAGATGAGTTTCTGTTTTTGTGTCGAGAAAATAATTAGCAATGGCCATGGAAACAAGTGATTGAAACAGTTAATTTACTATTATAACAATAATAAAATAATGCAATATTATGTTAGTAATTAACCTGAATCTTTAAAGATTACACCGAGTGCTAAAAAGAGAATCTGTAATCATGGCACACTTTTTCAAGTAGTAAATAAATAATTGCATTCAACTAGAGATAAAAATACAGTAAAAATATCTTGTATATCAAAGGGAGTTCATTATAACGTAAGTTCTTGCCATAAAAAGTTTATAAATCAACTCAAAACTGTAACTTTTACGTAACTTTTGCACGTAATACCTATGTTGTTAATTTTTTTAAATAATATACTAATCAAGTAACCATGGCGATTGTATTCGTAAAGATTTAAATTGTGGAAAGAAAAAATCGCTCACGAGCAGGATTCGAACCTGCGACTCCTGGCTAAAATAATCGAATCCTGCTCGTGAGCGATTTTTTCTTTCCACAATTTAAATCTTTAGATTTCGCTTCGCATGCGTAAATGCGTTAAAAATAATAAAATTATTGTATTCGGGTTTACTAATTACTTCATCTTTACTATAATAAACAAGAACTTATTAAATGCAAAGCACAAAAAAAAATGCTGATCTGCGTTACGTTTACCAAACAATAACTCATATTATAATTAAATCATAATTAAATCCATTATCTTCAAACAAAATCTACTGCAAACCTCTAGCTTAATAAAATAAAACATCAAATAGTTAATTGCAAATACGTAACCATACTAAAACTGAAATAAAAACTAAACCGATACGTACAGTATTATATTATCTGTGCCGATACCAAACTTGCAAACTGTAAAGCAGATGTTGGATAAGGGAATTCACATTCAACATCCCAGAGTTCCCTCGCCACTAATTAACTGAGAACCTCTTATCACAACCCGTTTTGCAGTTGTGAAACTATGAAATCACAACATTTTACTCTTATTCGTTCATACCTAAGGTCCAAACCCAAGCAAGGTTTATAATTTTATCTCCGCAAAAATTAATTTGTCTGGTTTTATTAACTTTGTATAAATATGTCATATTGCTTGATGGAGCATCATTCGTAGCATTTGCACTACAGTGTGATTTTAAGATCAAAATAACAGTTTATTATTTAAATAATAAAAAATGAACTTCGCAAGAATATTCTTCTTCGTGTTCGCTTGTTTGGTTGCTGTCTGCACCGTTTCGGCGGCGCCTGAACCGAGGTGGAAGGTGTTCAAGAAAATTGTAAGTATTTTTATAATAGCAATTATGCTAAAGGATAGACAGATTTTGGGAAATGCTTTAATTAATTAAAGTATTGTTTTAAAATAAAAATCAAGCTTTATCAACTTTTTGAAGGACACTTTGGATTTTTTCTTTGGTTCCTTTGTATTATGTAGTCCTTATTTGTTTTCACTTGAGCGTTAATCTCGCTTTCCTCATTGACATTTTTATTGACAGCTGTGTAGGTCAATGTGCGAGCAAACATATGTTAGAGATAAACAAGTGTCTTATCAATTTGCAATGGACGCAGATGTAGTTAGCAACTTGTGACATATAATTTGCCGTATTCTAGATCACTAGACTTAAAAAAACATGGTGCTGCAGGAGTAGCTAATCCATAATTTGATCATTATCGTACCATTACTGTGGACAGCCTCAAGAAGATTTTTCTTTGCCTCTAACGCAAGTGATAATGAAATTCTGATCAGCACATAAATTTCGAAAATTCAGAGGTGCAGACCATGACTGAAAGCAGTCCTTTTATTTGCTATGGGGAAATCCTCAAGGAAGAAACTGCACCCGGGGAAAGCGGAGGCAGTGTTGTACTCTTACCGACTAAAATCAACACAGTGCTCCTATACTTTTGGCCGGGGGCGTGGGATTGATTCTGCATTCGCCCACCACACTTGACACGTCCCGAATCGCCACTAGTAGCGAGGTCAAACTCCTGTTCTGAGCGCGTCACCGTCACGTACATTGACTAGTCGGGTGGCGGTCTACCCCGAGTCCAAAGCAAACCCTAAAAGCAAACCCTGTTGTATGGGAAAGCGATCTACAACTAGACTATAAATAAATACTTTTAGGGTAACCTTCCATTCAATCCTTTAACATAAATACGAATATACATGCCGATGGGCAAGGGGTATTCTTTGCTGGAAAACACAAAGAATGATGACTTAAGATCGCAGTGATAAAATTCGTAGAAAAACAAATGTCAATCTTTTTGTATGTGAACTTTATTAGTTAAATATAGGTACTTATCGTAAAAGTAATGTTTATAACCACTGTTTTATATTATTTTCAGGAGAAAATGGGCCGCAACATCAGAGATGGTATCATCAAGGCGGCTCCAGCTATCGCAGTCTTGGGACAAGCAAAAGCATTAGGGAAATAGTATTTAGTCATAGTATTGTTAATTAAGGACTAATTTTTAGATACGCTTAATACTCAGTCAACCGGCCATAAAATAAATTATTTTTTCTAAGTTATTTCTGTTATTTTTTTTTTTTTCGTTTTTTTTCCTTATTCCAATTTATTTGGGGTCGGTGCAACAATCCACAGCATGTCTTTTTAACCAACTTCAAAATAAGGAAGAGGTTCTCAATTCGATTGTTTTTATTTTATATTTGTTACCTCAGTAATTCATCATTTATAAACTGATTTGGATTTTTTTATTTTATTGAAAGGATATACTTTCAGATTGATCCCATTTTTATCAAAATCCAGTTCTGATAATGGGATCCATGTGGAATTGTGGGAACTCCTCAAATATTATAGGCATACATAGTGATTTTGGTATTTTCATCAACAAATCAAGCATTTGCATTGATGAAGCATTGCAATCTGATGAAGATCTTCGTCTCCGATAAAGGGAACTCTTCAATGGATGACAGCAAATCATCGGGTATTGCAAAAATCGCTTGTCTTTCTATTGTTAATACCACAAAAAATAAAAAAATAAAATAAACGTTAAAAAAGTAAAAACCGACTTCAAAAAGAATAAAATAATTTATATGAAACAGTTTAGGAAATCGGTGCCAATTTTTTCTTAAATCAAACCGAATCAAAGGCAACTACTTCCTAAACTGTGTCACACAAATTATTTTATTATATTTGAAGTCGGTTTTTATTCTTACAAACATCTCTATTAGCCGTGATCTCAGTGCTCACTTCCTTTCTACCTGTATCATTTTTAGGGTTTTCTTATAAGTAGGCCCTACATTTCTTCTTTAGAATAGAATAAGTTTTTTTGTAGAAACCTTTTTTTTTCAATGATAGGTTTATAAGTCACGAATTCAGTAGGTACTTTAAGCTGATCAAAATGAGCCTAGACACCATAAAGCTACTATTATTTATTGAGGAGTTCCGTTTTGTACTTTCCGTCTCCATCATCAGATCAGCTCGCTTCCCCTATAATATTATATTGTCATCGGGTTTAGAAGAAAGAAAAGAAAGGAAGAAAAAATATTTATTGCCACAACAAGACGACATGCGGTAGGTGAACATAAAAAATAACTTCATTAAGTACATTTTAGGAATTAAAGTTATACATAGTTGTAATATCATAAGAAAAGCACATTATGCGTACCGATTTTCAGTCAACTTTGATAATGGGAACTGGTTCCAAAGTTATTTGTAATTTTTTTCCCAAACATACTAACTCACACACTAACAAGTAAAGTTTAAATGGTTGCTATAATAGAAAACTTTGTAACAAAAAATAAAACCGACTTCAAAAACCTTAACTAAAAAGTAAAAAATAATCCTTGTATGTATTTCAAAATCTTAACATAAACCAAAATTTTGAAGGTGGCGCGTGACTGTCCCTTTGCGTCATGTAAATATAATGTACTGTCGAGCGCTTATCTATAGTAAAAAACAATTTATGCGAACATACATGAAAAACACGCGCCGCCTTCAAAATTTGGTTTATGTCAAGATTTTGAAATACATACAAGGATTGTTTTTTACTTTTTAGTTAAGGTTTTTGAAGTGCTATGAAGCTGCTAAAGAGAATTCACAGAAAGACGAAACTATTAGTAGATCATCTAGGTAAGCGAAGCTAAATTAAACTGATTTATTGAAGCTGGTTCAAAAACTACTCGACCTACGTCAATAAAATTTATATGGGACCACCGCGCGGACTTCCTCTACCAAATAAAAAAACAACCACGCAAATCGGCCCATAAATCTCGGAGTAATCGGTGTACATACATGAAAAAAAAAAAACCCGCCGAATACATAACCTCCTCCTTTTTTTGAAGTCGGTTAAAAAGAATAATTTATTTGCTTATCTTGGACCAGATTATATGCTAAGGTAAATTAAGCACAGGCTTAGTAACATACTTTTTAGTCTAGTTATTGGGTTCAGATATAAATTAGAATAAAAATTCAATAACAATATGCATTAAATTGTCAAAAGTAAAACTAGAGGAAGTTTGTCACATTTATTTATTTATTTATTTAATTCTTTATGCACAACAGGGTACAAAGGCGGTCTTAACGCCATAGGCGTTCTCTACCAGACAACCTTAGGGTAATGCAGAGACAAAGAATAAGGTAGATGCACCAGTAAAGTAGTAAAATATGTTTCGTACTACGGACTTATAATTACATATAATATACATATTATACATACGTACATATATAACTATAAATATATAACATCAAGATAATTTGTTGGTGTTATAATAATAACATGGTATGAACTCAGAGATCAAATCCTCCTCCCCCAAAGTCATAGTCGACTTCATGATTGACCTGCAGCTTGGGGAAGATGCAAGAGGTGTCACAATAGATCTTATCAGGTTTCAGTCAGTTTTGGCGCCCCTAAGACCCCTACCTCTTTCCTCAAAATAATGAAAACCTGCATGCCTTCCGGTCTCAGCTAATCAATTAAGCGATTGAACACTGCTTCACACGGGCAGTTTTACTTGGCTAGGTTGAAAAAAAAAACTTGGGTAGAGTACCTACTGAACAGTAGGTAGTCTAGAGATAGTATTAGCTACTAGTATAGTATTATATTATCTGTGTATTAGCATAGAATAGGTAATAATTTCTTCTCTTTTTTATGGTATTAGATAGTCTACTGACTAACCAGTGTCAAGAACAGAAGAAAGTAACCACATAAGAATCATCCACGTCATCTCAACGCAGGAGATCAAATCTTCCTTCTCCAAGGTCACAGTCGCCTTCATGATTGACTTGCAGCTTGGGGAAGTACTGTAATGCAGGAAGAGTAGTAGCTTAGGGGTAGGGGCGTTCAAGACCCCTTCCTCATTCCTCAAAATAATAATAATAACCTGTGTTAAGGAGAGACAGTTCCGATTCCCTATTTATATGGGTGAATATTCTTCTTCTATCGTGTCGACATGAGCTACATAATGATAATAGCTCATGCCGTGGGCAAAAGATTAGCCAGTCAGCAGGTTGGTAGCGAGGGTGACTGCCCAGGGTGCGCCGGACGATCAATTAAATATCGTCACTCGTGGAGGTTCTTTTTATGCACCCCAAGGTAAATATGAATATGCTATAAAAGCACGCTTTTTAGTTTTTCTTCTTTATGTTTATTAAATAATTAAAAAAAAAAAGATGATGCATGTTTATTAATTTATTAAATTAACTGAACAATTGAACATCGACCATAAGTTATTGCGTTTTATGATCTTCTTAATATGGGCACCGGTCATTACAGCCTTCTAGATAAACACTGCAATATTGTATATATCTGCCCATTAATATGAGTTGGTAATTCAAATAGCTTGAAATTAGACTCAATATTGGGAGTTAATTTAATAAATAATAATATAAATCAATATTTTTGGTACATTTTGCACAGCACCATCTAGTCCCAAACTAAGGGTACTAGACACTGGATACACTACTTATACTGGTACTATACTTATACTTTTTTTGTAAATTTAAAATGTAGAACAATATTAGTTTTACATTTATTTTCAGCTGACGTTAGCACAATAAGGCCTGATTTCATCAAAGTTTTTTTTTATTAAACGTCCGCTTACCCGCAATTTCGAGGAATCGGCCGTTTAATTAGAGAATTACCATCACCCCATTACGAAAGAGAGTAACTAGGTATTTGCAAATTTTAAACTATATTGTAAGAATATTTTGTAAACCAAATAGTATATTTTTTTTTTTTTTTTTAACTATATTATAAATGTCTCAAAAATATTTATTTATTTATTTGTAACTTATTTACCCACATAAAATTAACAAAATTATTATTTACAATAAGTAGATACAGTCAGAATTTTTTTCCGGTGAACCACCACTAAGGCTAAATTCGCTTGCACTCAATGTTCGATGGTAGCGGTAGGCACGTGTAATGTAGCAGGATTCGTTCAAGGGATTTTGTCGACAAAATGTACCACCGGGAAGGATCGTGACCGTACATTTATGGTAATATTAATAAAAGAGTTATACATCATGTTGATCTATATTCGTGCCATATTTAAGGAGGTGACTGTACCATTGATATTGAACACGAATCAATAAAAAAATCAATACAATTTTATTTATTTATTTAAATACCTATTCGTAAACAAACCAATTGTCATGCCATGTGTCGGCTTCGAAACAGAAACGATGCGTGCGAAACAACCAAAAAAAAATGCAATAAGCAAGTATTTCCATTAGGGTGGAGCACAGATGTATGAAAAAATAAAAAAATAATTATTTTGCGTTGTAATAGGGGGGGGGGGGGGGTTGGTGCCTTATATTACAGTGAATTTACATGTATTTTTTTAATTAATTTGAAAAATATCTTCTGCCTCCGCATTGGCTTCAAAGTTTTAGATTCGTTGAAAAATTTCAATACATTTTTGATATAACATTTAGCGTAAATTAATGGTAATATGTTGTTAAACGATACGTAGTGTGTAAATCAGACATGTAAATAATACATTTTAACTAAAAAAAAAAAGAATTGATTGATTATAAGTTTACAAAAAAAAAGTTTAATTTGCCCGGAAATGACATATTGTTTCAAATTTAGGCATTTTGTTGCGTGATTCCAGTTTGGCTTTTATGGCCTCTTATCTTGATATTTTTGTACATTAGGAAGTGGCAGCTTCCGTGGTGATCTTTACGGCCCTTTCTTCAGCCTGGCACGGCACGGGAGTCGTAAGAAAAACAGCTGATCCTCACCACCCGTTTGGACGACGTCGTTTATTTCCTCATCTGTCGTTTTATTAGAATCAGGGGTTCAGTAAATCCCTTCTCCCAATTTATGAAATTAGTGTAATTTGTGCTATTAAAATTTACATCTGGCACTTCAAAAAGTCTTGGTGTGGATGTTTCAGCCATGATACGTGTCTTCAATATGCGCCGGGCTGCCTATTTACGAACGTGTTTTCTTTCGTTAGTGATCAGAGCCAGTAAGGCATTATTTGGATACGAAAAATAGCTATTATGCTGAATCAAGGGATCGATAACCTTTTTAAGATGTTCTGGCAGGTAACTGGCGGCCAGAATAATGTTAAAAAGGTGTCGTATCTCATCTTTGCATGATGGTTTGTTCTTGATTAAGAACCAAGATGGGACATACACTTTTACGATAAATGTAGCCATAGTAACCAAGGCTGGTGGTGGTGTTTCTTTGGCTATGTAGAGACGAAGTAGTCGATTGGCCCGCGTGAGCCAACGGGCATGCGAATTTTTTTCTGGGAACATATTTTCCAGATCTTCTGGAAAAACGCCTGATACCACCGCTGAGACAATTTTTTGCAAGTACTGTTGACCTGTACTCAAATCTTGTGGCATTTCTGGAAGTATTTCTCCTTCGATGCATTGAATCATTGCATTTGCAAACAGATATGTTAAATAGGAACTTACTGGTGTGTAGAAAGCTTGCCAACTTTTCTGGCGAAAGTCTCTTGATTGACTTCAGAAGATTTTTGCAGTTTTAATCATAGGCTTTTAACATTTGCACGACTCTGGTGCTTATTTATAACTGTTGGTATAGATGCAGTTAGCCATGTATTTTCAATCGTGGATGTTACTATAACGGCAAATTCCGTGAATGTGGTGTCTTTTACATTCGTCTTTAGTGTTTGCCTCGTCAATTAGTAGTAGTTCAGAACATCCTCATAAGTAGGTAGGGTGTTTGTTTTACTTCACAAAAATCACCAAAGAGAGGGCATTTGAATGGAGTCCATGTTCTTTCTATGCTTCATAACACAAATTGATGGCAAATTATAAGCGCGCGACTTATTACCACGACAAACAATAGCGCACTGACACAAGAGCGACACGCAGCTAATTGACGCACTGTGCGCCCCCGCACCAGCCCGCACTCCCTTTATTTTACGTAATCAACGTAGATCTTGGTTTGATTTTGCTTTTTTATCGAATATAGACTATTATTGCTACCAGTAAATGAAATAAAATAAGTCAACTTAGTAATTTTTTACGTGATTAGGTGGCGATAAAACTGGGTCTAAAATCAAATATATTCAAAAGTTCAGTGACCTTGCGGAGGCAGTTACTCTAAATCAATTCAAATAATATTTAATATGATTGAATTCGAGTTCAATTGGCACCAACTTTTCACTATTACATAACAGTAAAAAGAAAAAAGAAATTTCACTCCACCCTAATTTCCATTCCACCCTTTAACAATACCGCCAGTGACTTATTTTCAGAGTCGTTCGGAATTTATTCTCAAAAACCCTCGCTATGTTTCAGAGTGAAAATTTAGGTATTAAATAAACGTAGAAATGGTTAAGTATTCTTAGATAACTAAACACGTTATTTATCATTTGCTCTAGAAATATGGCACGGTTACAGATCAACATCTTGTATTTAAATGGCATAATCAAGTGATTACAATAATTAATAAAAAAAATTTTTTTTATATTAGTTAATTAAAGTTTTTTTTTTTTTTTATTTATTATCATGCAAGTATGTATCGGCCTATTTAGTGTCCTGAAGTGCTAAAATAGCCGTTAGGAGAACACTACATAGGGCCAGACCATGAGGGTCCGACGATAAACGAGTTAACGGGGTGCTGTGCGACAATTACAAGGAAACAGAAAACTTACCTGCCATCCTTGGTACCTGCAGCCATTCGTTGACACGCCGCCGTTCTTCGACTAATTTTACGAGCCGATGGGTTGGACTGCTGGAGTTCTCACTGGGTTAATAGTTCAGGGAGGTCACGGATTCGCTCGCGCGGGGCCCCGATTTTACCTCAATGAGATTTCGTCGCTTCGCCGGTAAATACGTGTGTTCGAAGCGGACGCCGGTAGTAGTAGTCTTTTTCGCAATGGCGGTCAACAGTGTTGCCAACTTAGGACGACACGTATGACCACCTTAAAAACGGGGTCGTTCTGTTTAATGCAGATCATCGCAACAGAACACCGATACTCGTAATAATTTACTTGATGACGAAACAGCCAGATGTCCAGCAGTGGACGTCTTCGGCTGAAATTATTTCAATTTGTTTTATTTCAATTTCAATTTCTTTATTTGCTTAAATGTGGTAGATACAGATGTCAGGTACAATTTTATTGAGTACGGCACATTTACCATAAATAGCATGCAAATGATAGATAAATCTGAATTTAAAGTCACAAAATTCATAATTACTAACAAGAGTTACATTGAACATTATTAAACTCATTTTTCTATGAAAGTCATCATCATCATCACTCATCATTATTATATAAAAATAATTAACTATTTTAAAATCATAATGAATTATTTTAACATTCAATTTAATTAATCATATTATTATAATCATTTTTACATTATTAATATTTGATCAGTAGGTACATAATATTATAATTATTTATGTCTAAATTTCAAAGCCATATCGTAGCTATATATGATGATGATGATGAAGTACGTAATGAAAAACCTGATCATTGCACTTAGGTATTTTACAAACAAAAATAATGAATGCTAAGGCTTTTAATTATATTTTCAATTACCTATCTACACAATTACAAATAGGCATATCAATCTGTTTTTCAAGCGTTGTGAATATTATTAGCAACAAGGATTTCATACATTATTTCTTCATGTTCTATAGACTACAAGTACTATATTACTTAAGGGTGCTTCAGTATTCGAAAGAAAAAAAAAATCTTCTACTATTTTATTTTATAGAATCCTTCGTTATTTTCCAATAACATAAGCTGGTCCAGCTTTCATGACTCCATTGCGGATATTTCGACCCATATTCTGAAAACAATAAAAAGTATTTAGACAGCATACAACACTAAAATTACACTTTTTTTTCTTGTTATACAAAGCATTTTACAGTCAGCTTAGGGTAATTCCTAATTACATAATTTGAAGGCACGCAGCAGTTTCATCTTGTGCAAAAAATAACAACAATATGGAACTTTTATCACCAATACCACGACGACGACGTCGGTGGAGTGACGATCTATACAAGGTGGCTGAGGATTTAAGTCAGTGGCAAGGCCTATGTCCAGCAGTGGACTGCGATAGGCTGGTAATAATTATGATCACCAATACCATAAGAATAAATAATGATTCTTAAGTTAAAAACCTACGTACAATAAAACGTAGAGTTATATTAGGGAGTTAATGGTTACGAGCTTATATCTAAGAATCCTAATAAAAGTCACATTTTTTTTAAACAGAAATCTAAAAAATCATGATGAAAATACTCACAATTTTCTTGAACACCTTCCACCTCGGCTCAGGCACCACGGAATTGGTGCAGTCAGCAACCAAACAAGCGAACACGAAGGAGAATATCCTTAAGAAATTCATTTTTAGAATTGTTTACTTTTATTACAAAATGAAATAATTTAAATTCGCTATTCGGAAGTACAGTAAAAATGATGCTCTACTTCCTAAAATCAGTATATTAATTAATACTACTAATTTGACCACGATATTACCTATAGTTAAATTAATTAATAGTTTAAAAAACACTAGATAAACACGCTTCTGATCATGTTCAAAGTCCATTACATGGCCTTTCTCACAAGTGCAAACACGACTATGATACGATAATCCATCATGGAATGCCAGTGCCTATCTTCCAGCTTCACCATCAGACCTTTAAACTTAATCGTGGAGTACCATATTATTGTATTTTCATCAGAACTACATACAGCTGCCAATTTTCATTACGCTACGACCCTTGGAAGATGGTTAAATTGGTTACCTTAGATTCCATTACATAGTTAGTTACATACAGGTCGACCTAATAAAAGCGTGTTAAAAACGCAGTACTATGTTATTATAATCTTTAGGTAGTAGACATAAATTCAAATTTGTTTTGTAAACCGTTTCTGCGCCTGCAGCAATTAGTTTGATAAAAGCTCGCGCATGTGTTGATTTCAGGGAAGTCCCAATACCTAGGCAATACTAATATTATCACACATGACATTATACTGATATCGACTACTTAAATGAAACGTAGAATGTGATATTCAGTCTACGTTTCATTTGAACAAATGCGTAATTAACCCCTACACAGGTTATCATAGTGCCGATTGCTTTAGAAGAAGTTTTAACTTTTGTTTTCATATTTTAGTATGACCGAAGGTACTGTTATTTTGAAAAGTAATAATCTGTTCTCGTCCCCTTTTTGTTAAAAGAATTTTAATTTTAATTTCGAAGTGATTTTTAAATATACATAAGATTTTCAGGAAAAACTTTAAAACAATACATTATCAAATAAATACAATTTAAAAATAAACGTGTCTTATCTCTAAACTGTCAACAAACATTTTTATTAACATTTAACCCACATTAAAATTTTCAGAGAAGTCTTTGGGACATAGACATATCTAATAAATTAAATAGAAAAAATACTATATTTTTAAAATGTAAACAAACTTTTTTTTTTTAAATTTCTGTACAATGAATAATCTAAAATATTCGTCTAACGTAGCGACAGTTTAAAAAACAAACCAAAAGTTACGGGGACTAAACGTGGTTCGTGATAGGGGAATACCTTGACAAGATAGAATCGGGACTTTCCGGGAGTCACCTCTGCGAAAAGCGTTATCAAAACAAACTAACATTTACGGTCAGAATAATAGCCAATAAAACAAAACGATCTTTAACTACACGAGCTAAAGTTGATACTTGCATTGCAATAAGATCTCCAACAACAAACGATGTTTTGATAACTTAAGTATATAAAGCGAGGCATTTATTAGTAGAGCATCATTACAATTCATTCATCTCGTGGCAAAACAGCCTTAGTGAATAAATTCAAATAATAATTTGAGATAAAAATAATAATTTCAAAAATGAACTTCTCAAGGATATTCTTCTTCGTGTTCGCTTGTTTGGTTGCTGTCTGCACCGTTTCGGCGGCGCCTGAGCCGAGGTGGAAGATTTTCAAGAAAATTGTAAGTATTTTGAATATTTTTTTTGGCTATTCGAACTGTCAAACATATCAAGGGCCAGTTATTTTAAGTCAAGAGAAGATCAGTTTTATGGTAAAATCACACATTTTAACTATGTTTACTGGCAACATATGAAATCTTTTTGTTTTGACCTATGATTTGCTATCGCCATAAATCATTAATCATATTGATTTCAATTTCGATTTACTGTGTACAAATCATGAGTTATATAAAGCCGATTAATACCACTGTTATCGATTGTTTGTTTGATTGTATTTAAGTTTCATTAAAGTGATTAGTGGAGACCGCGTACTGGAAAGCGCAGCGTGGATAGGCTTCCCACAAGGTGGACCGACGACCTGGTGAAGGTCGCGGGAATCCGCTGGATGCGGTCGTTGTGGCGATGCTTGGGGGAGGCCTATGTCCAGCAGTGGACGTCTTTCGGCTAAAATGATGATGATGATGAAAGTGATTAGTGATTTCTGTGGTCTCGTAAAACGCTGTAGTTCTGCAAGAAAGAAGAGCACGTCGCCGTTGAGTGTTATAAGTTAGATGCGCCCTGTTTGCGTACAAAGAGAGTTTTTAGCTAGATATATGCCTTTTTTGCTTACGGTGGCAGAATTATCGAGCTGAGTTGAATTTTTGGGTTCAATTTCAAGATTTTATTCAGTTTTCGTGTTAAAAAAATCTCAGAAGAAAGCTAGGTACTTCGAGGAACATTGTGTGATGATATTATTGAATTTGAGTTACATTTTTCTTTTCTTTTTCAGGAGAAAGTGGGCCGTAACATCAGGGATGGAGTCATCAAGGCTGGACCAGCCATCGCAGTCATAGGAGAAGCCAAAGCCTTAGGAAAATAGTCTACTTAAAGTTCTAGCATTAATATTTTAGTATTATTTACAGAATCTCTGTTTTTATTATGTAAGGTTAAAATCATGCGCTTAACTTATTTATTAATCCACAATGTGCCAAAACGTAAAATAAAATGTTTATAAGTTATTTTTTCTGTTTTCTTTTTATGCACTTTATATCGAGCATTCAAAATTTCATTTTACTATACAACATTAGAAGTTTTTAAACTTTCGCGAATTTCACTCATATTGAACTAAGTTTGCGGGACTTGTCGCGCACAATTAAATCAAAATATAACAAACATTTTGACTAACCTCGACGTTTCGGTTTTCGTTTCGGTTTGTGCGCGACAAGTCCCGCAAACTTAGTTCAATATACAACATTAGTTTTAAACAACCACAAACAAGAAAACATTTTTAAACCATTAATGGACACGTAGAACATTTTATAATAATTTTATCACCTTTCTAACCTGTGTTATGCAAATAAATGTATTTGATTGATTTATTGATTGAAAAGGGATCATTGTAATCGTTATTATCAACAACTTTTACTATGGCACCAATCCTGAAACCGCGAAAAAAATCTGCTGTACATTTGTGTTCACATAAATCGACAAAATGTAGAGAACAGTTGTTTTTTTTGTGATTTCAGTGTTGCTCCCATAATAAAAGTTGTTCATAATGATAAGTACAATGATCCCTCGTTGTACTTATCATTATGAACTACTTTTTCAGGTTTATGGTAAATAAGAACTAATTGTAATATTGTATATTATCGCAAGTGGAGCAAACTCTAAAGTTCCTTATATTATTTTAGATCGTCAATAGGTTACATTTTAAGGTACCTAATTTGGTCTTTATAAACAACTGCACGAATTATATCTTGTAGTGAATAAATTATTACAAAAACAAGCTAGTTTTTTATTGTCACATTCAATTAGCTAGTCATCTGTATTATCAAGTGAATAGCACCTCTTAATTAACGGAATAATTATTTATAAATTGATTAAAATAACTACCTACCTGCTCGAAAACGTTACTAATTTAATAGACACAAATCTACCACGGAAAGTCCTGTAACCACTATTTTAGACCATTTAAATATTTGTTACGTGCAGGGCTCGGAACTGCCACCTATGGGATCGAAGTTATTTGATGAGCCACTGCGCTTTGGAGAGTCGTCGAACCGTGCATTCCATCATGGCGTCATCATCAGCTTTACCTGAGCTAATGTGTTACTCTTAAATACTGAAGACCCGTGACTATTATTATAGAACATTCAAATATTTGTTACGTGCAGGGGTCGGACCTGGTCGATGGCCGCTGGAGTAGACGAGACCGTGAATCGGCAAGCGCAGCGTAGGGCACCCCTAACCAGGTGGACAGACGACCCGAAGAAGGTTGTTGGGGGAGTGGATGCGGAAGGCAGAGGACCGAGTATTGTGGCGTAACTTGGGAGAGTCCTATGTCCAGAAGTGGACTACGAAGCAGAACTTATTTGCTGACGTACTGCGCTTTGGAGCCATCAAACCGTGCTTTGCGTTATGGGGTCACCATCAGCTTTGCTGAATTAGTGTTAAACTCTTAAATACTGAAACTAAACATAATTCAATTATAGATGTCTTCCTCCAAGCCTTTTCCCAATTAAGTTGGGGTAGGCTTTCGGTTTGCATACTGTCCTGCTTGGGTGGTGCAGCGCCGTGCTCTCACTTCAGCAATTGGGGTAGACAGCTGCCAGCCGTGGTCAGGGCCATGGCTGACAGTGTGGAGGCATGGGCTCTGTGAGGAGGTTATCTCGCAGAAAGAAGCGGTGGAGCGGTTTGTTCCTTGAGGAAGAAGACTCCTTCACTGATCCAATCCGCCGCAGGAGGACGGGTCGACGCAGGCGGCTTTACGCTGAACTGATGCCACCCTAACAGAGGCCAGCGGGCAAATACTGGGGAGTCAGTCGTCCGCATTGCATGGCCTTCGAGTTGTGGTGAGGTATCAAGTGTACCCGGACATCGCCTAAGGAGCGTCACTACAGAGAGAGGGACTCGAAAACGGGCCGCGCTGGATGGGTCGTGAATGTCAGCATCGCAGTTCTCGTGGCTCATCCACCAAGGCGATAGTAGGTACACGGCGGAGTTTTTAGTGCTTCCGAGCCCCTCATAACCACGCTACCTCCCCGGGTGGCGTGACATGCGATAGGCATTTTCTCTGCCTCGAGAAAAGAGGCTTCCGGTCTAAACCGGAAGCCTCTTTTCTTGAGGCAGAGAAAATGCCTATAGCATGTCAAAAAAAAAAAAAAAAAACTGATACTGTAAAAACTGATTTCAAGTTGAAATTGATTGATTTGAGTTGTGAGTCGAGTTGATTGCGGTTGAAATCAGTTTTTCGCAACCCAGTTTCTGAGTGATAGTGATATCCCAAGGATAGGCCAGTTGTCAGAATTTCGGGCTTCTGACTACCTATAACGACTGCCATAGATATTCGTATGGCAATCGGGACCGACAGCTTAACATGCTCTCCATGACACGGAGGGGTGTCGATATATAACGAAACGGCCACCCATCCAAGAGTTGCGCAGCTTAACCTCGCAGATTTTTGATAATTAATTTGAATTTAATTATGGTATACGTGGGACACTCAGAAAGTTTTGCGAAACTAAAAAAAATTGTTCTATACGTACATATATTTTTATCAAATCTTTTCAAAGTACTTTCCACCAGCCTCTATACAAAGATTCATGCGCCTAAACCAGTTTTCAAAACACTTTTTCCAGTCCGCCGCAGACACCTCGTTTACAGCCTGCTCGAACGCAGCCAGCGCATCTTCCGGCGACGAAAATTGTATCCCTTTGAGCTGATTTTTTATTTTTGGGAATAAAAAGAAGTCACACGGTGCTAGATCAGGGCTGTAAGGAGGGTGACCCAGGAGTTTGACTGGCGTGCTGTCCAGGAAGTCCCTCGTTTTGAGTGCGGTGTGCGCAGGTGCATTGTCGTGGTGGAGCAGTAGCCCGCGGAGCCCTGTGTTTGGTCGCTTGTTGCTTATAACAGAGAAAACTTCTGGCAAACATTTGGTAGTATACCATTCGGCATTAATGCTTCTTTGATCCCGTAAGGGAATTGATACCAAGTGGCCAGTCAAATTAAAAAAGCTAGCGATCAAAATCTTTCCCCCGCTTCTAGATCGCTTCACTTTGGTAGGCGTTGGCTCATTTTGAAACACCCAAACAGTCGACTGGCGCTTGGTTTCTGGGTCGTATTGATAAATCCAGGACTCATCACCTGTAACGATGTCGTAAACACGCCGAGACGAGCCTGCTTCAAATTTGTTAAGCTTATCACGGCACCATTCCACCCGGGCCTGCTTCTGAGCATCGGTGAGGTTGTGCGGCACCCAGCGTGATACTATCCTCCTCACGCGAAGATGGCTGTGTAGAATCTCGTGAACGCTTCCCGATCCAATCTTCAATATGTGTTGAATCTCCTGATATGTAATTCGCCTATTGTCTTGGATTAAATTTTTCACTGCTAGCACGTTTTCTTCGGTAACAGCCGTCAAAGGGCGACCGCTTCTTTCGTCATCCCCCAAAGTTGGTCGACCGCGCTTGAATTCGTTATACCAACGATACACGGTTGCCTTGGAAGGGCCTTCATCCATGAATGCCATTTGAAGTCTATCGTACGATTCATCCGGTTTCAGGCGACACTTGAAATCGTATAAAATCATAGCTCTAAAATGTTCCCGGCGCAGATCCATATTTCAGTGAGACACAATACTTTGAATTAACTCGCAAAAAATGTGGAGGGAAATTTTGAAATTGGAACTTACTTATTTTTACTTATAAATAATCATATTTTCGAAAAACATTATAACTGGCCAGTCTCC
The DNA here is from genome assembly GCA_949699075.1 of Asteroscopus sphinx. NCBI lineage: Eukaryota > Metazoa > Arthropoda > Insecta > Lepidoptera > Noctuidae > Asteroscopus > Asteroscopus sphinx. Next base: position 2,902,873 of record OX453025.1, read on the forward strand.
CATATATAAAAACTTTTTTTCGCAATACTTTCTGAGGGGCCTGGTATGGTACGTGGTACAAAAATATCCTATGACTTAATCTAGGACAAAGTGTATCTTTGTGCTAAACATCAAAATTCGTTGGACAAGGACAAACAAATAGACATCCATACTTTCGCATTTATAATATTAGTAAGATAGAATGTTTGTTTTTTTTTATGCGCTAGCAAAAAGATAAAACATTAAAAATCCTTAAAGTTTTAGCTTTCAATTGCTGCTTGCCTTTAGCCTAGCTTTAGCTTAGCTTTGGTTTAGCCTTTGTAGCAATAACACCAAAAAACTTTGATCACCCAGACGAATTCTTACTAGACTACACCCTACTATATTTACACAAATATTTGTGTGTGATAAGTATGTATTAAAAAAAAAGTATATAAGTATCATATCCATTGTCTAGTACCCATAGTACAAGCTCTGCTTAGTTTGGGACTAGATGGTGCTGTGTAAAAAATGTCCCAAAATATTTATTTATACACGCTGAAATTTGAGTCGCATATTTCCCGAAAAGGGGTCATTGTACTCATCATTATGTACAACTTTTACTATGGGACCAACCCCGAAATCGTGAAAAAATATTTATTTATTTAATTATTTATGCATAACAGGGTACAAAGGCGGTCTTAACGCCATAGAAAAAAAAAAAAAAAATTAATATCAGGCGGTCCCCTACATTTTATCGATTTGACTAACTGTTTTTTTATTCGCGATTTCAGGGTTGGTCCCATAGTAAAAGTTGTTCATAATGATGAGTACAACGACCCCTTTTCGGGAAATAAGCGACTCAAATTTCAGCATGTATTTACTATAAGTAATATGTGACCCTACTACTAAAAAAAAAATTGGCGGATGGAGTCCCTAACGGGACTCTCCGCCCCCAAAGCCCGGTTAAGCAGAAAGAGCACTATAGTGCTTCCTGTGAGTAATCAATTCGAAAAAAAAAAAAAAAAACTACTAAAAACACTAAAAACTAACGCCATAGGCGTTAAGACCGCCTTTGTACCCAGTTGTGCATAAAGAATTAAATAAATAAATAATAAAAACTACTTTTATACACCATATAATTGAAATAACTGAAAACCTCTTAATTAAGGGCTCATTGTACTCATCATCATGAACAACTTTTACTATGGGACCAAGCCTGACATCGTGAAAAAAAATCAGCGGTTCGCTACATTTATGTTCGCATAACTCGACAAAATGTAGGCAACAGCAGATATTTTATTCACGATATCCGGATTGGTTCCATAGTAAAAGTTGATCATACAGATGAGGACAATGACCCCTTAAGGCGGTACTAAGAGCTAAGTCCCACCCCCAACAGTATTTTTTTTTATTACTGGCTGAATTCATCATTTATCGAAAATTCGTTTTTAACAATTGAAGTACAGTACTGTGGTATATTCAGAAATTATTAACACTGTAAAATTATACTTCGCTACAGTTGTAGATAGAAAAAGTGCCAAAATTGTCCGTTTTTCGCATTTTTTTCTATCCACAACTACGGCGAACTATATTTTACAGATTTAATAATTTCTGATTAAACTACAGTAACTGTAGTTCAATTGTTAAAAACTAATTTTCGATAAATGATGTACTCAGCCAGTAAATATTGTTTTACTGATGGGGGCGCCACTTAGCTCTCAGTAGGGCCTCAAGAGCTTTTCAGTTATTTCAATTATGCTTTGTATAAGAATGAAATTTTATTATACTAGTCTTAGCCTACTAGCCTAGCGGCTTCACTACCGTGGTATAAAAAGTAAAAACAAGAATTGTATAGTTTAATTCAGGACATGGTCTATCTATGTGCCAAATTTCATCCAAATCGGTCCAACATTTTTTGCGTGATGCTCGAACAAACAAATAAAGTTAGGATTAGCTTTCCCTGCACTTCCAATTTAAAAAATGTGAATACCTAATTAATGTTTCTCCCAGATGCTTGGAGATTGGTTCATTATTCAAGAAAAAGAATATATAAGAATTAACGGTGAAGGAAAACATCGTGAGGATACCTGCACACCTGAGAGTGCTCCATACAGTTCTCGATGGTGTGTGTAGTCCACCAACCCGCACTAGGCCAGCGTGGTGGACTAAGGCCTTAGCCTTCTCGTACTGAGAAGAGGCCCGTGCCCAGCAGTGGGACAGTAAAGGGCTGATTATGTTATGTTATGTAATCGGATCTTTTCCGTACGCAACGAAAAAACAGGTCAGTAACATCCAACACGACAATCATATAAATTGCTGGACAGTTTTTATTTTTTAACCGAGGTTTTTAAGTACACACTTACAAAAATTATTTATCATTATACATATAAAGGCTGAATGCGTATTTTTTTTTTCAAAACTTTGAAATTAGATTTGGCTCAAATGAAAATTAGATTTATTTTGTGTATTGTTTCCACGCAAATGAGAGAAAAGTACCATACAAATCTCAAAAAATAAATAAAATAAATAGCAATTAATGGCTTCGTTTAATTAAACAACATAACATAACATCACGCCTGTATTTCCCCGAAGGGGTAGGCAGAGGTGTATAGTACACCCACATTTCGCCAGTTATGTTATAGTCCCATGTAATAGGGGGCGAGCCTATTGCCATCAACCGGGCACTAATCCAGAATCTGGGCTGCTACTGAGAATTTCCTAAAGAAAAAATCCAATAACACTCTGCCCGACTCGGGAATCGAACCCAGGACCTCACGATCAGCAGTCGCCCTTGCGACCACTAGACCAACGAGGCGGTCAATTAAATAATAGTCTAGTTTAGTTAAATGGGTTTTAAAATCACCAAATCATCATCATGGGTTTTAAGTACCTACTCGGCTTCGCCTCATACTTCTAATGTTATTCGGCCGTGAATTGCTTCATTTCAGGCGTTAACACTAATGTACACACGGCTACACATCAAGCTGTAAAAAACCAGTATAGGCTGACCTCGCGTTGTAAGGAAAACCTATACAATGCGAGGTCAGCTTACACTGGAAATTCACAGTTTGATGTGTAGCCGTGTGTACTATTAATATTGTTCGTGTTAAAAAAGCTTAGTTACCCATTCCAAAATAAACATGAAAAACCAAAAGAAAATGTTACATAAAAAATATTTATTTTCACAGCTCCATGTATAAATTAACTTACAAATAATACTAATTATTAATAAACAATACTATTACTATGTCTATCCTAAGGCTTTGGCTTGTCCCAATACTGCGACGGCTGGACCGGCCTTGATGACTCCATTTCTGACGTTACGGCCGATTTTCTCCTGAAACAAATAGTAAAGTATTAGCATAAGTGCAGTTTGGTAATAAAGTTGGTCTGTAGGTACTATGAGAGGGAGCGTAGGGCATTACCGGTCCGAAGTAATATGTCGGCCCGTAGATTTTCTCGATGTACAGACCTAATTAAAATTACACTTTTCAAGGCTTACTGCCAGAGTCTGTACACGGGCAATCTGTGGGTCAATCACACCAAAAGATCGCTGGATGTCCTATGCGTCCAGTATAATAATGCTTTCAGGATGTTGTTGAGACTGCCTCGTTACTGAGGTGCGTCGGAGATGTTTGCGCAAGCCCATACCGACGGCTTTTACGCGATTATGCGCAAAAAAACAGCTTCGCTGCTGAAGAGAGTGAGGGACAGTGGAAGCAGCATCCTGAAAACTGTAGCTGAGAGCTTCGGCTCTCCTATTGTGAAGGAGGGTGATCGGTACTAACACTAGATAATAAGCTATTTTATGTTACTAACAAAATATGGATACTTTATACTGAAATAAAGATTATATTATATATTATGTGATGATTATGAATGTTTTCAACTTATTCCCTGTCCAATGAGCCACATATGGTACAAGGCGAGTGGCAGGGCCGTCTCAGGCCGGGGGTGCTCCAACGATTATAGGATGGCGAAATGAGCTAAAGGCCCACCTGATGTTAATCGGTTACCTTTGCCCATATACTGCAATACCACCTAGGCTGTTGCCAAAATGGTACCGCAAGTTGGTTCGCCAAACTGAGACATAAAGATGCGAAGTCTCATGTGATTGTATTTTCACCGTTTCCCGTACCACAGAGTAAGGATGTATCTCTTTATACTGTGCCCGTACCTTTCACACCGGCTGTTTAGAAAAGGAATATGAACCACTTACAACGCCGAAATTATGTTAGCAATATTACCGAACGCAATATTTGCTACTTAACACAAGTGCGGTTGTTTTAGTATTAAGCATACCGAGTCGGTAAGCAATATAAAAACTATGTCACCGACATAGTTTTTATATTGCTTCTGTTTGCTGACTCTCAATGGATTAAACACGCATTTATATTGGAGTCCAGAGTTTTCATTTTTCCTGCCTGATCATATACACCGGTACACAGCAATCCAAGCTTTACTGTTTTGCGGCAGAAATAGGTAGGTATACTACAGTATACAACAGTACATAAAAAAAAAAATTTAACTCGCTAAGTTGACCCGTAAGCAGTCTTCCCTTTTGGCTATAATTACGATTATAAATGAAATAACCTACTTTAAAATTGTAAAAACGTTCAGACTAAAGTATACCACGTTCTTATCTATACAAAAAGAGCCAACGGTTTAACACCCCTAAATTTTATCCAATTTCGATGTTTTGTTTATATGTTACCCAAAGAACTAGGCGTACATGTTTTATTTTTACGAAATTTTGCAACACATTCGTAGTTATAGGGACTTAAATAACTAATTATGACGAAGAAAAGCAGTTTTATTAGAATAACAAAAAAATAAAAATAAAATACTAAACATACCTATCAGCATAGATTATAATATTATTAGCTAAGCGATTGACATCGAAAACAAAAGAATATGTAAATATTTAAGAGGTGAAAACAGTTTTTCCTAATTTTACCGAAACGCTTATTTTATCAAAAATGTAGGTAAAAAGGTAATGTTTGGAAGAAAGTATCTAAAACCTCGAGGCAGGATGTTAAAAATACTCACAATTTTCTTGAACACCTTCCACCTCGGCTCAGGCGCCGCCGAAACGGTGCAGACAGCAACCAAACAAGCGAACACGAAGAAGAATACCCTTGAGAAGTTCATTTTTAGAACTATTATTTTTATTTCAAATTATTACTTATTTGAATGCACGAAGACAGCTTCGAATTGAATGATGCACTATTTTCAAAACGCTCGTTTTATATACTACTAAACTGTCCAAGATATTTTAAGTAGTCAACAAACTCAGAATCATTGGAATATCAACTTTACAGAGTTAAGTTAAAGGTCACTTTGTTTAATTAAATGTTCTCCTGAATGTAAATTCCGGTTTGTATTGATAACAGTTCGCGATGTGTTGACTCCAGGGAACTCCCGATTCTGTGATGTTGAAGAAGTACCTCGTGTATCGTGCGAATCATCAAGCGCTTTACTGTTATAGCACGAGTAGAATGGTCAGACTATTAGAATAGGGAAGGTGACAATTTTTTTTTTTCGTTTTTATTAGGAATCTCGAAACTTGTTCCAGAAAAATAAGCAACAGTGAAAAAACCAATAAAATATTTATTAAAATGTCCAAGTTATAAGCGATTTAAATTTGTTCATTAGACAGAGACAGCACTATTGAAGAATGACGTCATTGTACAAAACCTTCATAGTAACTTGACATCTCTCTGAACAATGTCCGTTTCGCACGACAAGGACAGAAAATGCCCCTTCCAAAAACTTAAAAAGCGTGTATCTCTCCCATTTTTTTATGGATTTTGTTTATTCTTTCTACAATGTTGTCCTTTCTGTACCTTCTTTTAAATAATATTAAATTTTTGGTAATTTTAGACTGAAGTCAACTACCGGATTAATAACTGAATAATTAGTATTTATTATTATTATAGGTATTTGGAAAAAGAGGTAAGGTACTAAGGTCTTTGCAAGCCCCTTATGTCACTGCGACCTAAAAGATCTATTGTAACGCCTCTAATAGTAGACTACAGCAGAACCTCCCGAAGCTGCAGGCTAAACATAAAGTCGACTATTGCCTTGGGGTTTGAGGATCTGATCTCATTAACTGAGATTGTGTGGCCTCCAAGATGCTGACTTCTAATGTGGTGCACTGCGACATGAATAATTAATAAGGGCGAGAAGTAGATCAGGTTTATATTTATGTATACAAAGTTTCAGCCAATTCTGATTACGGAAACTGGTTTTTTGGCTTGCAAGAGCTGACCTAAACCAACTTACAAACATTGCAAGTTAAATCAAAGCTTGTAATAATAATCAAGTCCCAAACAGCACGCTACACTGTTTACAGTGTACATAATGACACTGTGAGTGTCTACGACGTGAATCGAAAAAAAATGTACGGTAGTTTTTTTTTTTTAAATAAAATATATGTAAAGACCTTTTCCATTATTATTGCTATTATCTACTTAGGAATGACCACAGAAATAGATAGAATGGTTGTAATCACAATTTTACTTGCGATTCATGCGTGGCAACTTTCCGAACAAGTTACGCCTTACATTTTGACGTCATTATTTTTAAAAAATTAATTTTAATCAAATGTACTTTACAGCTTTTGTTTCTGCAGTTAGAAACAGCACAATAAGGCATTTTTGCGGGTTTTTGTTACAGTATTTATAGAAACAAGTCATAAGGCGTGCTGAGAAAGGCTTTGAAATATCCTGGACTATGGTGCATGGTACTGCCACGCGCGCCCTGCCCACATGGCTATTCTATCTATTTCTGTGGGAATGACCCTACGCGCGCAATACACGTGCGTGCATATCACCGAAGCAATTAATATTATAGATTACTCATTTTAATCTTTCAAAGGTTTATTAGTTTATCTAATATTCTAGGTATGAGGAAAGGATTTTTTCATCTTTTTTAGGGTTCCGAAGTCCTACAAGGAACCCTTATAGTTTCGTCATGTCCGTCCGTCTGTCCGTCTGTCCGTCTGTCCGTCTGTCCTAATCATTTACAGCTTAATAACTTCTACAGTTATAAACATAAGTAAATGAAATTTTGTTAAAAAGTAGTCTACATATAGATCTCAATTTTAAATGAATAAAAAAATCGTTTTTACGTATTTTAGGGGTGGCGTCCATAAATGTGAAATGGAGATGAAAAAAATTTTTTCGCTGCACCCCCTCGTGTGGAGTATCAATGAATAGGTCTACTAAAATGAAGGTAATGTTTCATGCACCACTTTTTTATCAGGTGTACCATCTGCGCAATATAGCGCGCCAAAGTGGCTTGCAATGTGTCCCCCCCCCTGCCATTTCTAAACTATGCAACGTAGAAACTTATAATCTTCCACATTGATAGATCTTTGTAAAAACTCTCTTTTAAAATTATTTCGAGTATAATGTGATTATAATTTTTTGAGTTATAGAGAGAAAACTGAAAAATACTTAAAACGTCCTAGTTCAAAGGTCATTGACCTTAGAGAAAAATGATCTTAGCAAATAATGCTCCTTTAGTTACTTTCTATTTGAAAAAATCACAAAAAGTAACTTTGTGTTATGTTGAACACACTTCTTCAATTTGGCTTCTTGAATTTATCGCTAGATGGCGCTACTAACAACACGCTCTGAGTCGCGAATGCTGCCGATTATTGCAAAAACTAAAAAAGCATAGCCATGATTAATATTCGATTTCATTCGTTTGTAATTACACCTACTTAAGGAACCCTATAATACTGAGCATGGCCCGACATGCTCTTGGCCGGTTTTTTTTATAGTATAGGATGGCAAAACGAGCTAAAGGCCCACCTGATGTTCAGCGGGTACCTTTGCCCATAACAACTTCAATACCACCACCTAGGCCGTAGCCTAAATGGTACCGCAAGTCGGTTCGTCAAACTAAGACATGAAGATGGTTTAAATTTCATAGGTTTTCGCGATCACTACACATTACAATAAAACAAGTTTAGTAAAGTAAAGCAAAGTTTATTGTTTCTGATTGAGTAGTACAGTTTTTATACATATATGATTGTGTTTAACCGGATTACATCGCGTATATTATTAAAATTTGATTTTCTAACGATGACGTTTCGAAAGCTTTGCAGCGTTCGTGGTCACAGAACTAGTATAGTATTATATTATCTGTGACTAAGATGACAAGCGTCTTTACAGATATTTATATTACCAAATTAAATAATATACGCTATATTTTCCGGTTAAACGTGTTCTAACCGAATGTATTTTTTTTTTCACTTTTCATTGCGTTTTAACATAACATAACGCCTGTATTTCCCCGAAGGGGTAGGCAGAGGTGTATAGCACACCCACATTTCGCCAGTTATGTTATAGTCCCATGTAATAAGGGGCGAGCCTATTGCCATTAACCGGGCACAAATCCAGGCTCCGGGCTACTACTGAGAATTTCGTAATGAAAAAACCCAATAACACTGTGCCCAACCCGGGAATCGAACCCAGGACCTCACGCTCAGCAGTCGCGCTTGCAACCACTAGACCAACGAGGCAGTCGTTGCGTTTTAGGTTATATTTTATCTATAAATAAAGTATAGGTACAGTCTAACAAAGCAATTAGTATACAGGGTCACTAGATATAGATGAAGATTTCTCAGGAAATTATTATAGAACGGTTTGATTAGGGGTTTTTATAAATACAGTTTAACTTTGTCCGTTATTAAAATGATATTTCACTCGAAAACATACATAATCTTCTGAGAAAACTTCATTTATATCTGCCCATCCTGGATACTAATTAATAAATAATAATAAATATTTTTGGGACATGTTTACACAGCACAAACTAAGCAGAGCTTGTACTATGCGGGGTGCTGGCCAGAAAACCTCCACGTGTGTCTGACGGCTGCTTGTCCTTCTGGACACGTCTAGAGGGATCGGCAGTTGTTGGGCCGGTGCACCCTGGGCACGGGCAATAAGTCTCCTTTGGACCGGGGGACCTTATTGCCCGTGGCGAATATTATGGCACGGGAGGGGCCCGACGTGGGCCAGTGGTAGGTTTCTCCGCGTGTCCCTCTGAGAAAGCAGAGGGCACTGTGGAGGAGCAGGGGCGGGCCCGGTGTGCACTCACCCTGCCACTGGGCAGGCAGCGGGGGGACTGTCCTTCCCTGCCCCCGTCGGTCTCGTAATCCCAGGAGTGCCTGCTGAGTAGTGTTCTCGCGCCTCTTGGGACCGAGGGTCTTGGCTTTACCGCCCGGACCGCGAGGAAGAACACCTCTATAAAAATTACAGGAGGATGGGCCTGCGAGCAGCAGACTCGGGGTAGTCTGCTGCCCGACCAGCAGCTGGCTTAGCTGGCGTAGTTGGCGCAGTCGGCGTAGCTGGTAAAGGCCCGTAAGGTGAGGTGGCGTGCAGTGTTCCGTGTGCGCCACAGAGGAGGGTGCGGCCGTCGTTAGGCCGCACGGGGAGAAGGGGCTCGCCTGCTTGTGGCGAGCCGGGACCTGTCGGGGGTGGTTGTGTGAATACTCACGGGTTCCCACGCCCCCGGCTAAGGTAGTTGAAGGAACACCGTGGTGGTTTTAGTCGGTAAGAGTCCGACACTGGCTCCGCCTACCCCGGGCGGAGTGCGTCCATGAGGATTTCCCCACGGAAAAAAAAAAAAAAAAAAAAAAAAAAAAAAAGCTTGTACTATGTACTATGGTACTAGACAATGGATATAATACTTATATACTTTTTTTTTTTTTTTGTAAATACATACTTATAATACATAAGAAACAACCAGACAAACACAAACACTTATGTTCATCACACAAATATTTGTGTCCTGTGGGAATCGAACCCACGACCTCGTGATCAGCAGTCCGACACTCGAACCACTAGACCACAGACGTCGTCTAATTGCTTTGTTAGATAGACTATACGTATTTAAAACCAAACCCCATATTATTAGAAGCGTTTTCGTTTGAGTTTGTGATATGGGGCAGTAAGTCAAAAAACAAGAAATACATGCAATGCATAATAATTTGGGTGAATTTAGACCCAAGGCTTTTTTTTTCTCTTAAAAAGAAATTTTCTATTGAGTTTAATTTGGATGATTTGCCTGTAGGAAAAATAATACATTTAGAATTTACTACTATTCATAGAATAGAAGTAGGTAAATAAATACAAAAATAACACAACAATATTGGCACATTGTTTGTATAGTTTAACTATGTTTTTTCCTCCATCCCACAATGCACTAGGAAGTACCACAGTACAACTATCCTTAACAGTAAATCAACTACGCACTAAACGCTCCTAATCAAAACTTTCACATAGACACGCATACCTGTTCTTTAAAAATTTTGAGTCAATTTCTGTATGTATGCATTCAGTCGTGTCGCCAAGTCGAGACAAATATCGGTCATGGACAGGTATTGCCGCACAAAAACTTACTTACTTACTTACAACGCTGGCGCAGCGACCCAAAATGTGTCTTGGCCTCCGAAACGAGAGAACGCCACTTACCGCGATCTTTGGCAGTATTTTACCAATCAATGGCTCTGATCTCCAGAAGATCGCCTTCCACCGCATCGCTCCAGCGATATCTAGGGCGACCAACAGGGCGTCGCCCTTTTGGTCGACCCAGATAGGCTCTTTTCGCATCTCGATCTTCTCCCATTCTCTCCACGTGACCAAGCTAGCGGAGTCTGTGAGCTTTTACCTCTCCTATCACATTTGTTTCAGCCACGACCTCTTCTATCTCAGCGTTCTTCCTGATCCACCAGGTACCATCCGGTCTCTGCACAGGGCCCAAGATCTTACGTAAGACCCTCCTCACTGTTACCAAGAGCTTACTCTCCTCTTTTTGTGTCAGTGTCCAAGCTTCACATCCGTACATCAGTATAGGTCTTATAACCGTTTTATAAATTCTAATTTTGGTGTTTCTACTAAGAAGCTTGGACACCAGCACCTTATGCAGGGCGGCACTACATCTAAGGGTGTTATGGATGCGGATTTCAACCTCTTCCCGGATATTCGTGTCCGTGATGGTACAGCCTAAGTATTTGAACTTAGCAACGCCTTTGTAGATTGTATCTCCGACCTGTAGGTCGTTGCGCTTAACGCAGGTATTTTTGTAGCGTTACATGTGGAGATACTCTGTCTTGTCACGGCTTATACTTAGGCCTACCTTTCGAGCTTCTGAGTCAAGGGTTACCGCGGACTTCTGAACCTCTTGACCTCTTGACTAGGCACAAAAACTACTTCGTTGAAATACTGCTGACTTAGAATATATGTACTATGTAACTCTGACTGGCTTTCGGTCATTCCCCTGCATCAAGTTATAAAAAAAACATAATTATACATCGATTTTAATCACTAGTGTAGAATTTATTATAGTTTCTAGAATAGTAATGTTGATAATGGATACGGGTCGGCCCCGTCAATGGTTTGTGTGTGTGTGTGACGAGAGCGTTAATAATTGTTCTTAGAATTCAACCGCGTAACACAACAAATTAAATTCAAAAATTCAAATTCAAATGTTCTTAAGATTTAAATTGTGGAAAGAAAAAATCGCTCACGAGCAGGATTCGAACCTGCGACTCCTGGCTCAGTACGCCAGTGCTTTAGCCACTAAGCTACCGTGAACACTGCTCGTGGTATCGAAATTATCCTCTACTATACGTCTTTGGGTGACGTCAGCAAATGTTCAAATGTTCAAAATTTTCAATCAAATGTTCTTTATAAATTAACCTAATCATTACAGGCACTTTTGAAACGTTAGGCTCTAGTTGCACGGTTCCAAATTGTGGATCCTATGGAGAATGATGAACCGGCAAGAAACTCCATGGATATACCCTGTTTTAAATAAGTTATTGTTTATTACATCAAATTAATCCAAGTAATTTGAGTATAATGTAGGTTAAAGTCAGAAATAAACAAGAGTTTAAAAATTAGAATATTGCCTTTAGAAATAAACTTAAAAAGAGTTGAAAAAAAAAAAAATAAAAAAAAAAAAAAAAAAAAAAAAGAGTTTTAAAAGAGTTGCCAGCGCTGCAACATTTCGGTATTGTAGCATATGCTGAGATGGGGGCCTTTTTTAGTCTCATACAGGCATTTAAATTTTAAGTTTATTGTTAATATACTATTTTTAGTTTTTTTTTCTCTCGCCTGTACCGAGACTGAAATAAATATTTTCTTTCTTTTTCTTTTCCATAGTATGTAGGAGCTGACCTGTCCCGACAGACGGCACCCGTTCACGAGCATGACGCGAGCATCAGCTCAACCAATTAATACAGGAATGGGCTTAGTATTTAAGTTTCATACAGTACAGGACATTTTTTATTTGTGATCCTATCCTTTTTTTTCCCTATTTTTTATATGTGATGTATCCATATCCTAGACCGGACTCAAGTCGGTCAAATATAAAAAATTTATTGGCGTAATTAATTAATTAAATATTCTTTAATCGGGTATCTAGGACCCATAATGTGTTACTACAAACTTAAAAGCTATTGTTAGAAACAATTCGATAAAATAAACTAAAATCTACGTTTTGTCTGGATTCTCTCCACTTGCATCGGTATACAATAATTCAAGTACAGAGAAACCAGACGGCCTGCTATCATAGCCATGAATGACCCTCACTTTTCAGTAGAGCGTAGAAGCCCTATTTTAAAACTTCATTGGAAAAAAACTTTCTTGTTGTGTAATTATATTTTTGGGGCCTTTTCTAGATGGAATAAGTTCGTTTACTAATCAATAGAGCTCGATACTAAATCCAGTTGTTTAGTATTGTCATACTAAATTATATTACATACTACATCTTTCCATCCCTTTCTTTAACTATCTCTCTCTCTCTCTGCGACAGCCATCCCTTTTAACAGTAGTAAACCGCGCTCTGTATATTTTATTAGTTATTAACATAATTAGGGTTTCTAAACCGATTGTGAAAAGTGTACGTCTTTAATAAACAGTTGTCCTGTTCGGGAGTGTGTTTTTCTCAAGAGATTACCCAGCCACAAGCTGTTATCCTCAATACCAATGATATAGTATTACACAGTGAAGATTTGCTTTTACTGTTATTAACATAACAACATAACATCACGCCTGTATTTCCCCGAAGGGGTAGGCAGAGGTGTATAGTACACCCACATTTCACCAGTTATGTAATCAGTCCCATGTAGTAGGGGGCGAGCTTATTGCTATTAACCGGGCACAAACACACTGTTATTAAATTAAAAATCTTATAATTCAGACTGTAAGTCCATTTGGTTAGTATACAAATTTAGAAACTAATGTTAGTACTTACATCTACCAGTGAATAAAATATTTAAGAATTATGCCACAGGGGCATGTAGGCGTATCCAATGTCCCAGTATGGGGCTGTCCCACATAGGCTCGCCCCCTATTACATGGGACTATAACATAACTGGCGAAATGTGGGTGTACTAAACACCTCTGCCTACCCCTTCGGGGAAATACAGGCGTGATGTTATGTTATGTTATATTAACTTTAATCAAATTTACTTTACAGCTTTTGTTTCTGCAGTTAGAAACAGCACAATAAGGCATTTTTGCGGGTTTTTGTTACAGTATTTACAGAAACAAGTCATAAGACGTACTGAGAAAGGCTTTGAAATGCCCTGCACTATGGTGCAGAGTGTTGGCACACGCGCCCTGCCCACTTTTCCATTCTATCTATTTCTGTGACTGAATGCAAATGTGGGGCCTTCATCTAGTCTATGGCCCATTTTGTCACTCACTATGTAAATATTAGGTAATATTTACATAGTGAGTAAAGTATGGCTTCGTTAAATCTTCAAGAGAAGATTTGAACGAAGCCATAAACAACATAAAAGTGGCCAACATTCAAGTGGTGTAGTGTAAAAACTGGGAACCTACGACACAAGAAGAAGATTACAATGTGACTTGTAAAAAAAATTGTTGTAAAAAGTATATACAAATAAAAATAAAAACTGAATATGGAACAAAGCGCATTCTGAGGTACTTTACCGAAAAGGATGATTCATCGAACCGAACAATACAGTTTTGTACAAGGAAAACATTTTTCGGTTATAATATTTACATACATATTTGAACTGTGTCTACAGCTGTTAACCGCTATAGATAACAATGTTTACGTAGTCTCTTAATTAACGGGATTAGGCCTACCCCGCACAGCGATTTTTATTCGCGCGATTTTTATTCGCGCTGTAATTATTCGCGCACAAAATTTTAGGTACCCCACACTGCGATTAAAATCCTCGCGATTTTCTTGAGTTCAATGAACTCTGTGGCCAGTTCTAAGCAGTGCTCGGCTGAGACGCACGTGTAACCGGTGTAACGTGGACGACTTGTACCAAATGTTATTTATATTTTTTGGCACAATATACTAAGACATTTTTATTTTATTTTATAACTTTTTTTTTTGCGATTTCATGTTTGATCCCATAGTAAAAGTTGTTCATACGGATGAGTACAATAACCCTTTAAGAGGTTTTCAATAACACATTGAACGTCGATAGCGTACTACGCTACGCGGTTATACATCGACTGCATCGACATACAACGTGTTATTAAAAAAAAATCTTAAGGGGTCATTGTACTCATCCGTATGAACAAATTTTACGTTTACGTTTTTAGGGTAATACGCAACAATACTATCGACATACAACGTGTTAGTGAAAATCTCTTAACGGGTCATTATACTCATCCGTATACGATAACTTTTACGATAACGTTTTTAGCGTACTACGCGGTAATGCTATCGACATAAGACGTGTTATTGAAAACCTGTTAAGGGGTCATTATACTCAGACGTATGAACAAGTTTTAGTACTATTACGTTTACGTTTTTAGCGTACTACGAGGCAATACTATGGACATACGAGTTACGACGTGATAATGAAACCTCTTTAAGGGGTCATTACACTCATCCGTATGAACAACTTTTACGTTTACGTTTTTAGCGTACTACGCGAAAGTACTATCGACATACAACATGTTGTTGAAAAACTCTTAAGGGGTCATTATACTCATCCGTATGAAAAAGTCTTCAATGGCAAATGCAAAATAGAAAAGTAGTGTGTAGTTTCAGCAGTAACTTGGTATCATCCAAAGAGATTTAATATAGGGCTAGTAAATATTTAATGTCTTTGGTATCATCCTAATTCCTACCAATATTATAAGTGTGAATGATTGCGAAGACGTTTGGATGTTTTTTACTCAATCATGACATGACGTACTTCCGCTGCAAAATCTCAATTTATAAATGGCTACTACCTAAAAACTATGACCAAACTGAAGATCTAATGCAGACCGGATTGTAATGGGAACACATAAAGAATATACTCGCACCATGTTACGCTCGTACAAGTTGACGTGCTCTGACACTCACACACAAAAACCACACGCACTCGCAAACTACACTCACTAACACCCGACCCACATGGAACACACTCATTTATGCTGCAAGCACGTACACCCCTATCACATACACACCCTCATACACCCATCATACACACACTTACAAACCCTTTTTTATAATCTTTTATTTTAATTTTAAAATCCTAATTACTTCAGTTATAATAGTTAATCCAACCTCTAGCTAATAGTTATAATTGTTTTATTTAAAACCTAACTTGTATTTTGTACTGAGTGCTACCTACCTAACTTGTTTGACCTTGGAAGAGACTGGACCTCACGACACAGGGTATCCTAGTGTGGGGCCCAGTGAAACTGTATAATTTAGTATATAAGTGAACCTATGTAATACTGAGCTATGTAAATATTGCACTTGTATTTGTAACTGAATACATTTTATCTTATCTTTATCTTTAATCACGTTGTAAGGGTTGAACGGATTTGGATGAAAGTTGCCACAAAGATAGAGCGTAATCCGGATTAACAAATACTTTTTATTCCCGAACGATACATCATCATCATAGCCACAAGACATTTTCGCCTCCATTTTTGATACCAACTTGAACACTTCTAGCGGCGTCACTTGATCAAAAATCATATCCTTTCCTTTTTTTTATCCTTTTTTTTTTTTTTTTTTTTTATCGATAAACAGTTCCCGAGAGATGCGCGATAAATATTAAATAATTGAGACATTTTTGACAGTGGCAATAGGCTCGCCCCCTATTACATGGGACTATAACATAACTGGCGAAATGTGGGTGTACTATACACCTCCGCCTACCCCTTCGGGGAAATACAGGTGTAATGTTATGTTATGTTATGTTATGAGACATTTTTACACAGCACCATCTAGTCCCAAACTAAGCAGAGCTTGTACTATGGGTATTAGACAATGGATATAATACTTATGTAGGTACTTTTTTTGTTGTAAATATAAATACATACACAAAGAAACACCCAGACCAACACAAACACTTATGTTCATCACACAAATATTTGTGTCCTGTGGGAATCGAACCCACGACCTCGTGATCAGCAATCCGACACTTGAACCACTACACCACAGACGTCGTCAACGAGCATAGTCTAGTATTGACAACGAAATATATGTTAAAGATCGTTGAGTAGTAATAATAATTATAATGATCAACATATGAGGCTCTCGTTAAGTGGCTGGGTCAAGGACCAGATTCAAAAGGTAGTTCTCCTCGACACGGCACGTATTGTGAGAAGAATCCTGTCTCTGGAGTCCTAACCATTGTTTGGGCTGCTCCCGATGCCGGTGTGTCGTGGAATAAAAACAAATATAATTACTTTATTATTTTAACGCATTTACGCATGCGAAACGAAATCTAACGATTTAAATTGTGGAAAGAAAAATCGCTCACGAGCAGGATTCGATCCTGCGACTCCTGGCTCAGTACGCCAGTGCTTTAGCCACTAAGCTACCGTGGACACTGCTCGTGGTATCGAAATTGACGTCCACTTTAGTACGTTTTTGGGTGAAGTCAGCGATATCTTATTAAGAAAACATATCGATATCTCATTAAGAAAGGGTAGGCATATCTATACGACTTTGAATTGACTGCAAAGTTAGTAGAGTCGGTTAAGAAACACTGTTTCTTAAGTCTTGAGGCAGACTTAAGGTTGGTCGCGATTTACCTTGGGTAAGGAAAACAATCAAGTGACGAGGATTTTTTGCAACTGTAAATACCATGGAGGAAATATTGTATTGAGTGAGGTAGAGTGGAGTTTAGAAACGTTTGAGGAAACAACTTAAAATGTGAGTGTGAGTGTTATTTTTCACTGCTATGGATATAACACAGATTGCTGACGTCACACAAAAAGCTGCCAAGCTTAAGTGGGACTGGGCCGGACACGTTTGCCGAATTTCGGTCAAGTTTTGGGCTAAAATTTGTACCGAGTGGGTCCCGAAAAACTTGCAACGGAATCGCGGCAGACCCAGGCGAAGACGGCCGGACGAACTGGACTCGTATAAAAAGACTAGTCCATACTTGCACGTGACCGGAAAGAGTGGAATAAGGAAAGGGAGGCCTTTGCCCTTCAGTGGGACAATACCTACATGCTGAAATTTTAATGGCTTAATTCCTGAAAAGGGGTCATTTTACTCATCAATATAAACAACTTTTACTATGGGACCAACCCTGAAATCGCAAAAAAAATACCTACATTTGTGTTCACTTAAATCGATAAAATGTAGGGACCACCTGATTTTTTATTCGCGATTTCAGGGTTGGTCCCATAGCATAGTAAAAGTTGTTCATAATTATGAGTACAATGACCCCTTTTCAGGAATTAAGCGATTACAGTTTCAGCATGTATAGGCTGAAAATAATAAAAATAATGGATAGATGTTCTAGGTATCTTATATAATTATAGCCCAATTTGCCCAATGAAGCACCATAACTTCATACTAATAAAACGACGAAAGCGTCCAAAATAAAGTCGACCAAACCACTGAATTGTAGGCATTAAAATTTGTATTTGCAGTATTATTTACTGTTCAAACCGATTATGAAGTGATCCCTAGTGTCATGAGTTTGGCAGATAACACTGTTTTAAATGAGATTACTTGACTTGCAATACATGTGACTGTTGATAGAGATTAAAATGCAGTATACATATTTGTAGCCGTGTCAATGTTCTGGTCTATCTGCGCGGCTAACTGTCCACGTAATTCCAAAATTAGAATAAGTGGTATTGGGTTTTGCAGTCATTAAATTCACAGGCGGACTACAGTAAAGGCGATAGGGTTGCCTTACAGAAATCTAAATAAACCGAGAAAAATCGTGACTAGTGAAAACGGCCAAGGCAACTTGGCTGAAACGTCGAGGTTAGTCAAAATATTTGTTATGTTTTGATTTTATTGTGCGCAACAAGTCCCGTAAACATAGTTAAATATGAGAAAAAAATCTGATATGGAACGGCTCATGTAAATTTTTATTCAAAATCATGCAGGTACCTTAAAAACCATTTCAAATGGCCATTCATCATCATCATCATCATTTCAGCCGAAAGACGTCCACTACTGGACATAGGCTTCCCCCAATTAAGGGGATATGCCATAATCGCCACGCTTGGCAGGCGGGTTGGCGATCGCAGTTGGTTGGTTAAATACTCAGAGAACGCTGCTGCCCATCCTCTGGTGAATCCCTTAGTCGCCTTTTACGACACCAATGAGAAGAGATAAGGGTGGTGCTATTCTTTAAGTCCGGCACCACACGGACTGGCCATTCAGACATTAATATTTAAAAAACAGGCAATGCTTTGCTTTATTTAAAAACCAAAGTGAATCTAGGACAGGTCGCTAGTTTGTAATAAGGTTTTCCGAAGATTCTACAAAAGATATGACATCAATGTTGGTCGTAAAATACGATAGCAGCTTCCATTGGCAGCGGAGATACGGAATCTAGAGCCATAACGCTCCCTAGGTGGCGATATAGAATGATTTAGTATACAATCATATTGGAATAGGTGATTGTATGAGGTGGAGTGATAATATGAGCTTGCTAACAAAAGTTAAAGTCAAAAGTTTTTATTTCAAACGGACTTTAAACGGGTACTTTTAAAAGGTCAATTCTAGTTGCACGGTTCAAATAGCAGGTCTTATGGAAAAGACCTGGAGCCTTACCACAACCTTTTACGTAGCGAACCAATTCCGATGCAGATCAATTTAGAGTCAAGTATTGGATCGCTAATTTTCGTACCATGACCTTGTTAATACTAAACCTGAACTGAATCTTTCGTTCATAAAATGAATGAATGAAATTTGTCTCTGGTCCTGTTCTGCTTCTCAGTGTTAGAAAGAGACAACGCTATACGAATATCGCATATTGGATTTCATTCTCTCGATAGCGTTCTGAAATCAAACTCTGCGAACTTACGGAAAGTTACGGTTATTATATTATTTAATATTTAAGTATAAAAAAACTTAATTAATAATTATTAGTGCATAAAATAGTCACATATTGAATGAACGCGTCTTTATTTTAAATCTACTCGGTGATTTGAAGTATGAAATATTCCTATTTAACTATAAACAGGAAGACGTACAATTTTAAATAAGTTTTAGAACGTACCTGTCATATCAACGCGTTTGTTTATAATAGTTGTTTTGAAGTGATCACAGACATAGTAAAAAATATAGACAAAGTGCTGCGAATAAAAATAATGAAGCCAAAAAAAACTGATTCTTCGTGTACAACCAGCGCTCACGCACACACCATGCACCTGAAGGATATTTGCTTTTGCGATGTATACTGGACGATATGCCGCAACATGTGTAGTGAGAGAGAGTGAGCACGGTTTGAGGTACATGTGTGTGCGTGAGCGCTGGTTGTACAAGAAGGAGCATAGTTTTTTTGGCTTCACTAGATTGTTCGCAGCACTTCGTCTATATTTTTTACTATGTCTGTGGAAGTGATTTAGAAGTTGTTTATTCACTGACTGATTGTTTGCTTTATGTTATAGTTTTAACAATGGGGCTTACAATGGGGTTATTTGTCATGTGTAACTGGTACCTACACACATATAGATCTTGTATTAACTTTTAATCGCCAAGCTTACATTAGTGGTGAAATATTTTAATAGTGTATCAGTTATTAGTGAAACCACCCGCCGCAGCTATTTTTGGTCAACTCGAGTACCTATGGGAGTTAAATACAACTATGGGCTACAATAAATCGACCCAAGCCAAGGATTACGCAAGTTTTGGAAATGAGTAGCCCTAAGCTAGATTCCCCACAGTGATGGTAGTAAAGGATTGAAAAGTATGGTGCAAGGTACGTAGAGTTAAACCCATATTTATACGAGTGAGTTTGTTAGCTTGGTGAAATAGGTATGTTAACATAGTTAGTTGTACCCTTATTTTTCATGTTAGTCCTAAGTTTAATAATGTTATTGGTGTACAATAAAGAATATTCTATCTTATATCTATCTTTAACATAAGCAGTCCATTACTGTCCCACTGCTGGGTACTCTTCTTCTCTGAATGAGAAGGTTAAGGCCTTAACTGCAAGGCTATCACAATTTTTTTTAATATGATAAACATATTGTCATGAAAATATGGTTCAAACCTAAAACTTCACTGTATCTTTTCAAAAATTGAACAAGGATTTATTATTATTTGGTTTCATTTGGTACTTAGAATAATTAATTAAAAAATATATTATTTAATTTTAGGCACAGACTGGAATTACTACAAATAATATAAAAGCTTCTCTCCGCAAAAGACTGCAGGAGACCAGTCTGATGGCTCTGGATTGCTTGGAGTATGGATAGCCATTTCAAGAAGTAAGTTTAATTTATTTTACCATGCAACCCTTTAGATGTTATTATTAATTTTTTAAACTAAATTACTTAACTGTAATTAGAAGTTTTACTATTTCTGCCTTGGGATGACTGGTATAAAACTAATCCTGTCGTATTCCATGGACATTTTCTCATCCCAATCAGTCATCCTAACCTGTTTCGTTGTGATTGAGTTACAAACATCGTAACATTTGCATTATTAGTAAAAATAGGGTTCTGAGAATATTAATTTATTAAATGGATTAGCATAATATTTAAGATAAATTTATTGTTTTACAGATTAAGTATACACTCGAAGACAAAGAAAATGTGCTAAGAGACACCCAATGTCCTTCTGATGACACTTATTCCCTGGATATTCAAGTCTGTGTAGTGGCTCTCTGGTGTGCCGGGAGCTGCATTTGATTATTGATGTCATCGTAATAAGAATTTCCTGCAACATGTTACATTTATCTGTTATAAAAACAATTATATATTTATATGCGTCTTTATTTAGCACCTTTAGTTCACATTATAATATACAACGTGTTATTGAAACAACTGAAAACCTCTTAACCAATGATATTACATTCTTAAGGGGTTAATGTACTCATCAGTATGAACAACTTTTACTATGGGACCAAACCTGAAATCGTGAAAAAAAACAGCTGATCCCTACATTTTATCGATTCATGTGAACAAAAATGTAGGGGACACCTGATATTTTTTTCTTGATTTCAGGGTTGGTCCCTTAGTAAAAGTTGTTTATACTGATGAGTACAATGACCCCTTAAGAGGTTTTCAGTTATTTCAAGAACACGTTGTATATTACATCATAAGAAAGTAGGTACCTACTTATATATTCATTGATAAAATTATGTAGGTACACACAGAGAATTGTAATAGGTATCATATTGAATAAAGCACATAGGCACATTAATTTTTTTTTCTATTGTAGAAAATAATAATATATTATTAATGCCAAAAACCTATTTTGTTTTTTAGTAAACAATTGAAATTTTACTAATTGTATTTATTTTACCTACAAATCATAGCATCCATCATCTTGCCCGAACCTGGGTCATTGGCTAGCAACGCCCTTGATGTGATTACAATGTACTCTGTGATGTGCACTCATGTTTCCTTTTGGCCTTGGATGTGCCCTAGTTCCATAAAACAACAGAGCAGTCAATATCTGAAATAAATTGGTTTATTATTGGTATTTCATAAGTTATTCGTGGTTGTACCTATATATAATCCATATGGGTATTTAGAAGTAGACTAAGATAGGTTGACGTAGCAGGTTGTTAATATTGTATTATAATATCATGTTGTTCCTAAGTTTTTATTATTGTTACTGGTGTGTACACCTTTGTTGTAACAAATTATATCTATTATATTATTAGGTAGATAGTTATATTATGGCATATCTCCCCTACTTGGGGGTGGCCTATGTCCAGCAGTGGACGTCTTTTGGCTGAAATGATGATGATGATGATTATTAGGTAGATAATCTGTTTTTTTCATTACTTAATCCTATTAGACAATGCAATACATACCTATTTAATATTATTACTTAGATAGTTACATCTTTTCGGTAGTTTTTCGTTTTTTTACATAGGTATATGTATTATGAAGGAGAAGTCTTAAAAGAAGTTAAATATTTATGATTCTTACCTTTAAGAGGTCCCATAATGGTCTTAGTTCATTACACAGATCTAAGAAAAATAATTGTTTAGAAAGCCGGCTCCCATAATGAAGTCTTGTTCTTCCATTTGAACAATAAATCCGGCTGTTCCTTTATTTCCCATGTTTGATTGCAGCATGAAGTTCCTACTTTCCTCATTATTATCACACTCCATAAACTCAAATAAAATAGAATTGTCAGACATCTAAAATAATACAAAAGTATTTTTAGGAAAAGTCACTTTTAGGTAATTATCACAATAATTAATATCATACTTGGTTTTTTAATTTTATAATTAACATAAGACACGAATTACCTTTAAATTATTAAACTTTTACTTAACTTTGTTATACAATAACGAAAACTATTCACTTCTTACTAAGAAAATATCAACTTTAATTGAGTCGTATTATTTGACAGATAGCGAACCAGTTCAGACCGTGCAATCGAGGTCCCGGTACGAATAGAATGAACGAAAGCAAGATTTGCGACTCAGTTTAGACTTTGTTCTGGCTGATCCAAAAGTGTGAAAAGTGTCACGCGTATTCGATGTCAGGGTACGAAAAAGCAAAGCGTATCAATTTAGGTCCTCAATTGAATCGTAATAAGAGGTTGTGGTAGGGCTCCTGGCCAGAAACTCCATAGATATACTCTTTTTTAAATAATTCTTTGATACAAGTAGGTATCAATCAAGGAATGTTAGAATTACATAGGTCTATGTCAGAAATAACCAGAAAGTACTAACAATGACAATGTGCCTTAAAATCAAGAAATATAAAATATATTTTTTACGCAATTTGAGAAACTAGTTTGTTCAAAATTACGAGGACCATCGATTGAAATAGGTTTCATACCATGTTATATATTTTAACCAAAACAATTTTTGTAACCTCAATTTGGTTATTTCGGTTACACTCAGTACATCAGTGGATCGTGAATAGGTCCTTAAGGTCCAGTAAGTTCTTTTCTTTTCATGTATCAAGTCGGCCCTATACCACAGCGGTGACACTCCGTGTACGTGTGAGCTCGCTCGCCGGTGACCTTGACCAAGCGCGTGAATCCAATAGGCCTTGGCTGAGGGGCTGGCTGAGGCAGCTGAGAGACTGCCCGTTCCACACGCCGCACACCGCGCACGGCCCCCGCGCTCGCCCCGACCCGCACACCTACCGCAAGCATTTTTACGAGCACACATGCTTCTTGTCGTTAGTATATATTCTATGCCTATACGACATTTTTAAATTTATCCGCTACCAACTTGGAAACTTACAGTAGCTCTAAAAGCATGGAGTTATGTGATTTAGAAAAAAAAAAAAAAAATTAACAAAAACAAAAACCCGACTCCGTTTAAAAATAACAGAAAAGATATAAACAAGACTTATCAACACGCAGGCGGAGGCTACGTATGTTTTTGGTCATGAATTACATAAGAGTTCATAGGGAGCCTCCGCCTGCGTGTTGATAAGTCTTGTTTATATCTTTTCTGTTATTTTTATACGAAGTCGGGTTTTTCGTTTTTGTTAATTAATTTTTGATTTGTTTTTTTTTAGTTTTGTCATGTTTTATTTATCATACTATTAATTTTTTTTTTGAAAAGTCAAATTCATTTTTAACGTTGAATATTTTGTTGTTTTTTAGCATTTCTCATTCCAAATTACATTTGAACATATAAGTTGTATATATTTTCGTAAACCATTTATAAAACCCTTTATTTTGATACCCCACTCGATAGGTTTTGAGCAAAAAAAAAATTTTGAAGTCACATAAAATGGCTCCAAAAAGCGGCCATTTAGATTTTTATAATTTTGATATACCCAGTGTCACTCTCACAATTAAGACGAATCCAACGACACCTCTCAAGCTAAGATCCATCAAGCCGTTTAGGCTACAGAGCGTGCCAAAGAAATATACATACATTCATACACTCGAAAAACATAACCCTCCTTCTGGCGCAGTCGGGTAAAAAACTATACTAATCGATTCTCCTCGTGATTCTGAACAAACTTGTTTCTCAAATTGTGTAAACAAAAATAACTGCGTTGTATATGTTCCCGTAGCATGTAGGAGCTGACCAGTGGCACCCATTCACGAGTATTGTCTATGCACGGCATGCCCATGACGGGCTGGAGGAGCGCGGTGGCTGAGGCGACGCGCAGCGGGTCTTAGCGGCGGCTGAGGGGGGCGCGGCCGGCGTGCCGGCCAGCGCCTGCGCCGACCCTCACTTCATTTCTTACCACGACGGTGATACTACGCTATCTTATTTTCAAAGTATTACAAATTGTAACCTACAGTCCACTCTTTTTATTTCACTGTTTCCTGTTTATGTTTTTTTTTTACACAAGTTCGAATAAGTATCTTGACGCCAGCATCAGCCATCGCATACATCACATAACCAGCCCATTACTGTCCCACTGCTGGGCCTCTTCTCGGGACGAGAAGACTAAGGCCTTAGTCCACCACGCTGGCCTAGTGCGGGTTGGTCATCGCATAGCTCAACCATTTTGAAACGCTAACACCACCATCGCGCAAACGACAGCGAGGCAGGCCAAGAAGGAGATGGCGGGATGAACTTAACTCCATAAGGCCAATTCTTGTGATTAGATCAAAATATAGTTCAAAACGAATCTCAATGCTTTAAATCTCAATCTCCTGGCAGTAGATGTTTCTGATTATCTCTTAGTGGTGACATTAATGACCTAATTGTCACAAATAAATGACAATCAGAAACATCAACTTTCAGGAGATTGAGATTAGTTTGGAACTATATTTTGAACGTTTATGATTACGAAAATTGGCCTTCTGATCTGAAGAATATATGTTTCAATTTATTCAAATCGTCTTTATCATTCGGTTCATGAAAATTGGCCTTCTGATCTGAAGAATATATGTTTCAATTTATTCAAATCGTCTTTATCGTTCGGTTCATGAAAATTGGCCTTCTGATCTGAAGAATATATGTTTCAATTTATTCAAATCGTCTTTATCATTCGGTTCATGAAAATTGGCCTTCTGATCTGAAGAATATATGTTTCAATTTATTCAAATCGTCTTTATCATTCGGTTCATGAAAGTCAGACGCGTTATTTTCTTTTTTTCCCTATTTTTAAAGATTTTAGCAAAGGCGTTTCTGTAACAATAAAAGTCGAATTTATTGTCCCAGTGATGTCATCTGTCTGTCAATCTGGGATGACAGATTTGCTTTGTTTACAACCGAAATAAAATATATGCCGTATATCTAGGGATTTGGGACAGGCAAATTGTTTTAGGATTACATACATCAGTTAAATAAAAAGGGTTGGATCGATATCTCGGCTGAGTAAGGCAGTAATAAATTTTGGAAGGCAGATGTGGCAGAAATATTAGGTTCAGAAATTGGATTAATGATGATGTATATAATTGAAGTAATGATAGATACTTACACTAATGAAAAGCTAAAGTTATTAAAGAAAAAATTGAAATTGAATCCAATTTTAGTTTTGCTGACAATGATTTTCATTATTTTAAATGCTTATTCAATGACTTGCTGAATGTGAAATTAATGCTTTGAATTAAAAATTGAAAGTGGATTTGCTAATTCATTTTTTTTTGTCAGATTAATTATTCGATTTGTTTGATTGTAAGACAACCTCTGTGGTCTAGTGGTTCGAGTTTCGGACTGCTGATGACGAGGTCATGGGTTCGATTCCCACAGGACACAAATATTTGTGTGATGAACATAAGTGTTTGTGTTGGTCTGGGTGTGTTGCTTATGAATTATAAGTATGTATTTACAAAAAAAAAATTGTACGTATTATATCCATTGTCATGTACCCATACCACAAGCTCTGCTTAGTTTGGGACTAGATGGTGCTGTGTAAAAATTTATTATTTATTTATTTATGTATTTTTTTTCTGTTTTTTTTTGCAGATGCCAATTTTTTTTTGTTGTCATGATCAGGAATATAACTATTACTTAGAAAATATTTTCACTGAATATTGTTTTAGTTATTTCAGAGAAGAATAATCAAGCACGTTTATATTAAGCTTGATTTTAAAACGTGTGAATCTATTGTGTCTGCCAGAGGTAATATGCATGACTTCATATTGTTAAATTTTTCTCAACCCTTCTAAGAATATTCTGCATTTAATATAGTACCTAATACTCGTCTAACTAATCCAACACGTCTTCAATAATGTTTGCTATCATGTCAATGAACCCATAAACTTTTTCTGCATCATACTCATTCATAAAGGTATATGTAGATAATTTAGTTTTGTTATTACTATTCTTCGTTTAAGTGTTATTTATATTATTATTTAAATTTTTCGTCTCATTTGCTGATGAATGTTATTTTTTTTTGTGGCCCTTTTAGCATGAGATCATTTCAATATCCAGTTTTTTCTACTTTCTTCATTTTATTCTATTTTACTCTAATGCCATTTGAAGGGCACAGGCAAAGAACAGGGTATGTCCAACAGGAGTCAATCAAGATAAAAACGCATTTGAAAATTGGTATGTTGCTAGTTCATTATTGAGACCAATGGATGTATAAACTGTTTCTATGAAAAACCGGTACAAAATAAAAACATCTGGCGATTGCAAACGAACGTTTCATAAACAATGTATACATTGCCCAAAAAACATGTTACGTCTACAAGAGTCAATCAAGAGAAAAACGCATTTTTTTTTTTTTTTAATTTATTCATGATCATGGATACATGTCCTTCAGTCGTAATCATTGAACATATTATACTTATATCCTAGTAAAGTCATGGAAACTTTACTAGGTTTCTGAGGGGATGATGAGATAATACGTAAGTCATGTTTTTCAACTTTGTACCATTTATCCACACTTGTACACGTTAACGAGCACTTAATATTTAATAATCCACCATTATTACACATTAACACTCGAAGAAACACAAATTTTGGAAAATAATAAAAAATTAACAACACGATCTTTACGAAATTTCCCGCCAACCAAAAACGCATTTAAAAATTGGAATGTTGCCAGTTCATTATTGAGAACAATGCATGTAGAAACTGTTTCTTATGACAAACCAGTACAAAATAAAAAATCTGGCGATTGCAAACGAAATTTTCATAATCAATGTATACATTACCCAAATAAACAGGTTATGTCTACAAGAGCCAATCAAGAGAAAAATGCATTTAAAAATTGGAATGTTGCTGGTTCATCATTGAGAACAATGCATGTAGAAACGGGTTCTTATGACAAACCGTTACATAATAATAAATCTGGCGATTGCAAACGAAAGTTTCATGAACAATGAATATATTGCCATTACAAAATAAAAAAGTAAAAAATTGTGACATTCCCTGTTCTTTTCCCGTACCCTTCATTTATACTTGCGTATCGTGTTATAATAACCTGCACAATTAATTAAATGTAAGCATTAAATTATACGAAATCTGATTAAAGCATTTTAATAATCGTTGCGTGAGGTATGAATTACATAATTATGACGTTTCTTTTATAAATTAGTCTTTTAATCTGGCCTTCAAATGATTAAGGTTTTATTAGGGTTATTATTTAAAATAGGGTAAACGTGAAAAATTAAAGTGTTTTTATGACAATGACCTTTAAGGGGAATTTAGCAGCCAAGTGGCGCCCTCATCAGTAAAAAAGTTATTACTCGCTGAATACATCATTTATCGAATATTCGTTTTTAACGATTGAAGTATTTAATCAGAAATGATTAACTTTGTAAATTATAGTTCGCTGTAGTTGTAGATAGAAAAAGTGCAAAAAACGGCCATTTTGGCAGAGTGCCAGAGAGAAATATCTGTATATTATTGTTGTTTGAAAGTTTATATTATTATCTTAAAATATCTTTTTGGGGTTCCGTAGCCAAAGGGTGCCAAACGGGACCAACGGGACCGTACTCTCGCTATATTGACCGTCCGTCCATCCGTCGGTCTGTCTGTTACAAGGCTGTATCTTTTGAAAGGTAATAGGTAGCCGGTTAAAATTTTCACAGAATATGTGTTACCCTTATCACAACAAATACTAAAAATAAAAGTCTAAAACCAAAGGGGGTAAAAATACCTCAAAAAACATGCATGTTTTTCAACTTTTTTGTTCCTGCTCTATCTTCAAAACGGTAATACATACTAGCGTCAAACTTGGTTTGATTATAGTGCATAATAAGTAGTTTAGCAGTAAGTACTAAAAATAGGGCAAACATAGACATATGTGGTGGTACCTACGTAAGAAAGAGATGCAGAAAATCACATTTCGTGCACGGTGTTTTGATGTTTTTTGATGAACTCTCGTAAATTAAATCAGTTTCTATGGGGTATCAGGTCCATAGGTGGTACGGAACCCTTACTGCATGAGTCCGACTCACACTTGGCCAGTTTTTTTAACTCCACTACGCTGCACTGTTTAAAATATCGAAAAAACATTAAAATTGTTTTATAACCTTTTATCTTAAAATCGTCGAGTCATCTCGTTTAAAGGGTATTTCAAAAACTGCTGACTGAACAGTTTAGGGGAAATTTGCCGTTTTTGTCGGTCGTAAGCTGAATTTTAACAAATTGCGTTTAAATACATCGGTCATTAACGATTTAAATTGTGGACAGAAAAAAACTCTCACGAGTAGGATTCGAACCTGCGACTCCTGGCTCAGTACGCCACTAAGCTACTGTGAACACTGTTCGTGGTATCGAAATTAACTACCACTTTGGCACAGAATATCTAATAGTACTAACGTACAGAACGGCCACTCACCGCCCCCCGCCAATTTAAGTTCCTCACCCGCGCCCTGCACGTGCTCGCAGTTTGGCGGCAAGTTGGACTGCAATATTCAATGGATGTCAATCTCCAGTCGAGTGCGTCACGCAATATATTTTTTGGTGTTTGTAGTTGTATTTTAATTGAAAATGGTAGTGTATTGTGCTTTACACGGATGTGTGTTTACATCTAGACAAGGAAACAGAAGATTTTTTCGATTTCCTAAGGATGAAATAAGGTAAGCCACAAAAAAACCTTTATAGGTAGAACTACAGAACAGCGAGCATTAAATTTTACAATTAAACGATTTTTTTGTACTTTGCCAGTTATGACAAAAAGGAAAAAATAATTTGCTTCTAATGCTTGAAAGCAGATTCCTTTGAGTACCTATTTATTGTATTTTATTAAAGGTATCTACTTACCGCGAGAGTTTAATTTTACAACTATAGTGAGAGATTGTTTACTGTAAAATTACGTAGGTACTTATGATAAGAGAGGAATTAATTATTATAAATTGTAATGCTTGCAAAACAAAACTTTTTTTGAGTTTCCGTATTTTCAATGTAATACGGTTCAATAACCGCCAATTTAAATCGTTTAGGCGTAATTTTTTCAGTGTGTGTAATATATAATTTATTTATTAATTTATTAGGTTTTCGCGATCACTACACATTACAATAAAATAAATTTTACTGAGTTACATCGTCAGATACAACCGATGCAATTTACGCGATGTAATCCGGTTAAACTTGTTTTATTATAATGTATAATTTCTATGGCAATAATAATATAATACATTTTTTTGATTAATTAACTGTTTATTTTATTTTCCAATATATATAATGATTGATAGTATTTTAATATGCTTCAGTAATGTGATTCAGTAGTACGAGCTCTTTAAGTAACAATTTACAATAAATAAAACTATCAATTTACTACAGCTACTTAAAAATACTAAATTATTTTCTTCGCCGCCCGTACAAACTCACTGCGTTCGTGCGCAATAATAACTTTCGCTACACAAGCTAACGCCATCTCTGAGAACTACTGAGAAGCGTTTGGAACGCAGTCGGCATTTCGAGCGGCAAGCAACCCTATTCATTCACGTGTGTGCTTGTTTGTATAAGGCGTAAGCTTGCGTATGTAGGTGGTGCTAGCATTCATATTGTATTGAGTGGCCGGGGTGTGACTTTGGTACGTTTTTGGGTGACGTCAGCAATATCTCAATAAGAAAAAGTGATAGAAATAGTGTTAGTTAGATTTCGCTTTAAAAATAATCGATCACTAATTTTATCTTATCGTTTTCAGAAATTGTGGTTTATTAATGTATGCATAGAAATCTAAATAATAAGTTTATAGAAATGATAACTACTGTCTTTTACTACGGCAATGCATGTCACCGGTTTTCCGCCACCAACACATAAATACGCAATCACGTCCACCATGTTTCTAGCATTCAATGCAAAATAAATTAAGCCAAAAAAATTCTGCAGCTACATATGTTGCAAAATATAATGTTATTGACTCTGTGGCAAAAACAGCACTGATGATCAAGCAAATGGTTCACGCACGTTCGTACTTCGTTTGTCGTTCGTAAAACGCGAGTAGACCTACTGGTGTCCTAAAAGACACATGCACGCGGCAATAAGTTCATATGCCTTGGCCACTTCTATTACCATTATTTAGATTTATATGGATTTATTATGATATTGATTTCGAGACGACGTCTGTGGTCGAGTGGTTCAAGTGTCGGACTGCTGATCATGAGGTCATGGGTTCGATTCCCACAGGACACAAATATTTATGTGATGAACATAAGTGTTTGTTTTGGTCTGGGTGTTTCTTATGTATTATAAGTATGTATTTACAAAAAAAAAGTATATAAGTATTATATCCATTGTCTAGTACCCATAGTACAAGCTCTGCTTAGTTTGGGACTAGATGATGCTGTGTAAAATGTCCCAAAAATATTGTTTTTTTTTTATTTTTTTTTATTTAGTGCCCATACCCAGGATGCACCGGCCTAAGAACTGCCGTCCCTCCAGACTAGTCCATAAGGACTAGCAGCTACCAGACACACGTGGAGGTTTTCTGGCCAACACCCCTGAAACAATATACCTACTGCGACCCTTTTTGGCCTTCTGCGGTTTCTATAGGTTTAATAACCTGTTGTTGTTGATTTTCTATTATTTTTGTAATTATTAATATATCCAATCTGTGCATGTCAAAAAAATATTTTTATTTCTTTCTTTAGTAGTATTTTTTTTATGCCGTGGGGAAATCCTCATGGACGCACTCCGCCCGGGGTAGGCGGAGCCAGTGTCGGACTTTCACCGACAAAAACCACCACGGTGTTCCTTCAACTACCTTAGCCGGGGGCATGGTAACCAGTGAGTATTCACACAACCACCCCCGACAGGTACCAGCCCGCCACAAGCAGGCGAGCCCCTTCTCCCCGTGCGGCCTACCGTCGGCCGCACCCTCCTCGGTGGTGCACACTGCACGCCACCTAATCTCATGGGCATTTACCAGCTGTGCCAACTACGCCGGCTGTGCCAGCTGCTGGTCGGGCAGCAGACTACCCCGAGTCTGCTGCTCGCAGGCCCTACCCCCCGTAATTTTTATAGAGGTTTTCTTCCTCGCGGTCCGGGCGGTGAAGCCAAGACCCTCGGTCCCAAGAGGCGTGAGAACACTACTCAGCAGGCACTCCTGGGGTTACGAGATCGACGGGGGAAGGGAAAGACAGTCCCCCCGCTGCCTGCCCAGAGGCAGGGTGAGTGCACACTGGGCCCGCCCCTGCTCCTCCACTGTGCCCTCTGTTGGCAACAGAGGGACACGTGGAGCAACTCCCCACTGGCCCAGAACGGGCTCCTCCTGCGCCAGAATATTCGCCACAGGCAATAAAATCCAATACCAATGCTTACATGCATTAATTAATTCTTTAAAGCTCAATAGCCTTTTTATAGTCGAGATTTCTTAAAAACTTTAATGCCTAGAAATCACGAACCAGACGGCTACATGAGCTTACATAATCTAATAATATTTTTGTATTACTAAAATCAAGGTCAACTGTAATAAATGATTAATAGTACATAGTTAATTATTAAAATAAGTTATGGCTGAAATTACGCAGGTTATTTACGAAGTAATATTTTTGTACAAAATTACAATAATGAAAGTATTTCTTTACTACCAATGATATTTAAAAGTATAGATGTGTTACCCTAACAAAACAAACGAATAAATTGTTCCGTACACAGCGGCAGCACACATACAAATGGGTATGAGATCTCTTTTTGTTTGTTTACTTTCGCGTCATAATTGCTACTTTTTCTGTACACACTTGATGGCATTTTTTTTGTCACCGGTCACGCTTGGCGCCTTTCCTTGCCGGTTGCTTGGCGCGGACTTATATCCAAATGTCCGAATTAGGACGTTTTTGCGTCTTCATATTGCTCGCGCTAGAACTCTATCTATCTGAACTTTTATAATATCATTGTTTACTACATAGTTACTTCATGTTTTTATTACTTTGTATTTGACTAGCCTATGCCCGCGGTTTTGTCAGTGTATTGTAATTCGGTTTATCACAGAAATCTGCTATCGCACGTCCTGTGGGAACTGTTTATCTTCCCAGGATAGAAAGTAACCTAAATAGACGAAGTGCTGCTTTCTTCAAAACCACCTAGACGTCGCAAATATAAGCCAAATGAGACAATTTTTAGACAGAAAAGGTTGTAATTAAATTCTAAAAAGACTCACGATTTCTGATATTCCATAACATGACGACACCACGACGCAGCGCCATAATTATGTCGTCGAATCAATTATTTATTATATAGCATATTTTTGTTATTTATGTTTTATTGTGTATTGTTTTATGTATTTTTTATGGGTCTTGTAGCCTGAATTAAATGAATTATTATTATTATTATAATTATAAATCTAGTACGTAGTAGTAGTAGTAGGGTTTAGTGGGTTATGGAGTAACCATAACCCACTAAACCCAACGTAAAGCGAGTTTTACCCTGTTTTGTTATGTAGGGTCGGGATAGTGATACACGTCTTGATTGGTATATGGTTTGTTTTATACTAAAGAGTACATCAAATAATAATATCATGTATGGCAGGGCATGTACTACTACCACAGAGCACCCTACTACACCACAGTTATATGAACAGAAAAGAAACGTGCAAGCCCAAAGCTCAAAACCCACCTAACCCAACCTAGAGCAAATTTTACCCTACTTATCGATTAAATGCCGCATGCCAGACGACCAATGGGCCAAACGTACGACCCAATGGCAAACGCCAACGCGGCAGGCCCAGACGGAGATGGCGGGATGAACTGGACAACTTTCATAAAGACCGGTCCTTATTAGCCACAGACAGAGAGAGGTGGAAGGAGAGTAGGGAGGCCTTTGCCCAGCTGTGGGACTGTACAGGCTCTTAATAATAAATAAATATCGATTAAAGAAACTTAAAAAAAAATTAGTAGGTTCATATAAATATTCATACGCATTGTTTATAAAAATAATTAAGCTTCGTGAATGTCTTTGGAATTAAATTTTTAACAGTTCTGTGCAAAAATTGTTTAATTTGGTTAATATTTGAGGTATCTAGGTGGTTTTGAAGTTTTTGTCCCCAATGTGCGCCCCCCTGCAGGTACGCCATGGCTCTGACCACGGCTGGCAGCGAGAGGTCTCCCCCGATAGCTGTAGTATAAGCATGGCACTACACCAACCAAGCAGGACAGAATGCCAAGGTATAAACGGCCGTGTCTTCACTACAGCCACACTGGTGACACATATCGGTTCCTAACTTTTTAAGTATCAGTATTTTCCACAGAACGAAATTTGTCGGACCCCCCGAAACCCAGTTATTGGGGAATACCAACATAACAATATATACCAACCAGTAAAATCAATGCCCGACCAAAATACAAAATATATTAACGTAATTACTAATTTTACAATCAATTCCAAATCCAAATAACAATCCTGCTAGTTCTAATTTAGCTATTTGCAAAGTGCCTGCACAATAAATTATGTTACTACCTAATTTGCCAGTAAAATGTATTGCAATTGTTTTATCACAGGCGCACATTCGTTTGTAATTTATTTGTTAATTGCGATAACAACATGGAATTGCCTTATATAGGTAGTAGTTCAACCAACTCCTCATTATTTTGTTATTTTTTTTGTGAAAATAAACTTACTAACTTGCTTTTTCCTGTGTGGTTGCGTTTACTTACACCGGAGTAACTGTCTACAGGCCATACAAAATTAAATACCTACGTATACTATTATTTCTTCTATGGTATAATATGAAATAATAATGCGAATAACGTATAATGCGTTTAATACGAATTTAACGTACCTAAATTCTAACCTCAGTCTATTTAACATCCTTGTCTAGTTAACAATGGCGGAGTACACCAACGTCACTTTGGATATCCCTAGTAACCAAAGGTACTGGTTTTCTCGCGATGTATTCCCTTTCCCGTTTGCAAGTGATAATCAAATTCTGATGAGGATAAGAATTCAAAAAGTTAGAGATGTGGGCTGGATTTGAGCCCAACCCTACAATTACCCTCGTCAGCATATTTATTTATTTATTTATTAACTTTATTGTACATATCACCAAACCAAAACAAAGACAATAGTTTACAGAAAGATTAAATACAATGGGCGGTCTTATCGCACAAGGCAATCTCTTCCAGACAACCTTTGGATGGACTAGAATGGGAACCGATCGTGGGTTGGTACGGTGTAAAAGTAGGTACGTTTCGTACATAGTATACCTACTTAAATATAATAATATAAAGTACATAGAATTTACTTAAATACTTACTTACTTACTCCTCTGGCTCAGCGACCCAAAGTGAGTCATGGCCTCCGAAACGAGAACTCTCCACTTTCCTCGATCTTGCGCGATATCTCGCCAGTTGGTAGCTTGAAGCTCACGTAGATCAGTCTCCACAGCATCTCCCCAGCGATATCTGGGGCGACCTACTGGTCTACGTCCGGTTGGTTGGCCCGGATACGCTTTCTTGGCTCCTCGATCTTCCCCCATGCGTTCGACAAATAAGTATGAGAAATATATATCATATAATATACTAATAAATACAAATATAAAGTGTAGTAGGTAGTTGAGTAATTTCAGGAAGTAGTGATACAGAATTACCACAGTTAGTTGCCGTTACTATATCAAAGGTATATAGGTAACCGATGTAGCCCGAAGAAATGCTAAACTTAAGTGGTAGTGGGCGGGGCACATTGCTCGCAGAACGGATGGCCGATTCGAAAAAAAATACGCAATCATCCTTTAAAATAATAAATATCGTGTACCTACCAAAAAACACATATTTTATGTAAGTGTGTACTTAAAAAACCTCGCTAGCATAATTTAAAAAATATCCAGCAATTTCTATTATTGTCTTGTTGCTAAATTGCAGGCGTGTTATTTCATTGCGTACGGAAAAGAGCAGATTTGAAGCAATTTCCGAGCAAGTGGGAGAAAAATCGCATAAAAAAGTAATTCGTAATAACTTCTTAGGTTTTCGCGATCACTACACATTATAATAAAATAAAGTTTAACCGGATTAAATCGCGTATATTATTTAAATTGGTTTCCCTGACGTTTCGAAAGCTTTGCAGCATTTCGTGGTCGCAGGTAGACTAAGATAACAAGCGTCGTTACAAATATTTCTAAAAAATATTTTAATCTACCGTACAATAAAAAAGCAAAGCAAAGCAAAGCTTTCGAAACGTCAGGGAAACCAATTTAAATAATAGACGCGATTTAATCCGGTTAAACTTTGTTTTAATATAAAGTAATTCGTCCTAAGTCAAAGGAAATCTAGCCAACTAATATTATAAATGGGAAAGTATGGATATTTGTTTGTTTGTTTGTCCTTCAATCACGCTGAAACGGCTGAACGAATTGGGATTAAACTTAACACTGAGATAGACACGTCCCAGATTACCGCATAAGATTATTTGTCCCACTGCTTGGGCACGGGATTCTTCTCTGAATAAGAAGGTTAAGTCCTAACTCCACCATGCTGGTCTAGCGTGGGTTGGCGGACTACACACACCATCGAGAACTGTATGGAGCACTCTCAGATGTGCTGGTTTCCTTACGATGTTTTCCTTCACCGTTAAAGCAAGTGTTAATCAAATTCTAATACGCACATGAATTTTAAATTTGGAGATGCAGGCTGGATTCTTCACTTCACACGTACATTACTAACTCTAAGGCCCGTATTATAGAACGATCCTCAAGCGTTGATCACTGTTTAAAACTAGTATTGAGTTGAGCTTTGATTTTAGAACGTTCCTCAAGCAGAGATTTATTGATCACCGTTCAGCTGAGTTTAGCTTTATTTTATACTGACACCTATTTCGGTAGTTGAGCAGAGATTTGATCTGTAATTACTCTAGTGTGGTCAAGACTATGCTTGAATAGAGATTTATATTCTATTTCAGATCAAATTCGTGTCTTATGTTGTTGAATTAAAGTTTATAATTACCGTATTGGAATAAGACCGATACTCAAGTAACGATTCTATCCTTAAGTAGTGATCACACTGAAAAAAATAAAACGAGACTTTTTACTGTTCTTGTACGCACGGCTACACATCAAGCTGTACATTTCCAGTATAAGCTGATCTCACATTGTACAGAAAGCCTAAACAATGCGAGGTCAGCTTTTACTGGAAATGTACAGCTTGATGTGTAGCCGTGTGTACAGTAAAAAAACGGTTCAGGCAACTTATTTTTATGTTAAAATAAGTGATTACTGACTTTATTTTTACTGCTTTTTCAGTTATTTTCACTATTTTTTCAGTTAGTTTTACTTCTTTGGACAATCCGGTAGTTGACTACAGTCAAAAATTACCAAAAATGTTATATTATTTAAAAGAAGGTACAGAAAAGACAACATTGTAGAAAGAATAAACAAAATCCATAAAAAAATGGGAGAGATACACGCTTTTTAAGTTTTTGTGAGGGGCATTTTTTGTCCTTGTCGTGCGAAACGGACATTGTTCAGAGAGATGTCAAGTTACTATGAAGGTTTTGTACAATGACGTCATTCTTCAATAGTGCTTTCTCTGTCTAGTGAACAAATTTAAATCGCTTATAACTTGGACATTTTATTAAATATTTTATAGATATTTTCACTGTTGCTTATTTTTCTTGGAAAAGTTTCGAGATTTCTAATAAAAACTAATGAAAAAAAATAGTCACCTTCCCTATTGGCTCTCTTTTTACTGACCAAAGCGGTGAATATTACCGAAAAATGGATGTTTTAGGTGATTGAAGTTTAAACTGTTCTTGTGGAACCTTCTGTAATACGGGCCTAAGGACTTTTTATATATATCTTTTAATTTTTTATTTTTCCAGGCCAACTGCTTTGGGAAGCCGGCTAGAGCAAGTTTTCGGGAGGACAGACAAACAATGCAACGACTGGGGAATACTGCGGTGGAATGTACCGAACGGGCTTACTAAATGATTTGTGGTTTGATAGGCCTGTCGCATTCATTTGTGAGAAGAATCCTGAATACCCGGCTGTTTGTCGTGCATTTCCTGAAACAACATCGCGGAGATAAAATTGAATATATTGAATACTAGCTTTTACCCGTGGCTTCACTTGCGTTAAATTCTGTTAACCCACGTGATGGATCCTGTTAATAATTAGCCGTTTTCCTATAACTATTACAACTCCACTCCACACCACACCACTCCACCCCACTCCACTCCACTACACTCCAATCCACCCCACTCCACTACACTTCACACCACATCACTCCACCCCATACCACTCCACTACACTCCACTCCACTCCACTCCACTCCGCACCACTCCACTCCACTTCCACCTCCACCTCCACTCCACTCCACTCCACTCCGCACCACTCCACTCCACTTCCACCTCCACCTCCACTCCACTTTCATTCATCCATCACCCATCTATCCATCCATCGTACATTACTATCCGCTCGTGCAAATGCATAGAAGCTTCGTATCTGTCGGACGCACCCCACAAATCTATTTTTTATTTTTTTCATTCTTTCTTTATTAAAACCCTTACCAGTTTTTAAGTCTAATCATCAGCTTTCAAGCACAAAAAGTTTCAACAAAATCGGTTTAGTAGTGTTAGCGTGATGCTCGAACAAATAATGCATATTAAACAATAATAAATATCTTTCGGACATTTTTACACAGCACCATCTAGTCCCAAACTAAGCAGAGCTTGTGCTATGGGTAGGTACTAGACAATGGATATAATACTTATATACACTTTGTTTTTTGTAAATACATACTTATAATACATAAGCAACACCCAGACCAACACAAACACTTATGTTCATCACACAAATATTTGTGTCCTATAAACAATTTTATATAATTTTGTAATAGTTAAGATAAGATAAGATGAGATAAAAAGTAGCCTATATGTTAATCCAGGTTAAGTTTTTTTTTTTTCGTGAAAGAGTAACAAACATCCATCTATCCATCCATACTTACAAACTTTCACATTTATAATATTAGTTAGTAATTAGTAGGATAGGATAATATGGGCGTTAGGAAAAGTTGTTTCACGGTACGCATTGTAAGGTTCTTTTCTCTGGTGCCCTAGCCGACGGTAGCTTGAGCCATGGTTTATTTCTGTTTTATTAAAAAATAAAGTTGGAAAGCTCGGACGAATAAAAAAGGCCTTTTTTAATTTCATCATCATCATCATCATCATCATCATTTCAGCCTTAAGACGTCCACTGATGGACA
Organism: Asteroscopus sphinx; assembly: GCA_949699075.1. Classification (NCBI taxonomy): domain Eukaryota; kingdom Metazoa; phylum Arthropoda; class Insecta; order Lepidoptera; family Noctuidae; genus Asteroscopus; species Asteroscopus sphinx. The sequence continues at coordinate 2,941,741 of OX453025.1, forward strand.
TAGGCCTCCCCCAAGCAAATGTTGGGGGGATATGCCATAATCGCCACGCTTGGCAGGCGGGTTGGCGATCGCAGTTGGTTGGTTAAATACTCGGAGAACGCTGCTGCCCATCCTCTGGTGAATCCCTTAGTCGCCTTTTACGACACCCATGAGAAGAGATAAGGGTGGTGCAATTCTTTGCGTCCGGCACCACACGGACGTCTCATCATCATCATCATCATTTCAGCCGAAAGACGTCCACTGCTGGACATAGGCCTCCCCCAAGCATCGCATTTTTTAATTTATTCAATAATAATTATTAAAAGAACTTATATCAACAATTTCACACACGGATTTTTTTCAACACACTTGCTCGTAAAGTGGCTCTTATTGCACCGGTTTTAGGTTCATAATGCAGCTTATAATGGCACGCGTGCTTTTTACTTTACAGTTTATTTTTAAAACTTAGCAAAGAGTTTTTATGTCTAAACAGAATGAACATTTTTGTGAATAAATCAACTGTATTAATTAAAATATGTTAAAAAAACATTTCATTTCATCAAATTATTTATTTTTGTCAACAAATTAACATTGATTTGTATTATAAATAAAAATATATATTTATTATAATTATGTCAAATTTCTATCTCAAGTAGAGTAAATCGTGGATAGATAGTTTATAAATTTTGGCCGTAAAACAATAATTATACAAATCGATCGACAAATTTTGTCGGAGCAATCGGTGTACAAAAAATACGCATCGAATCGAGTCTCCTTTTTTTTGAAGATCGTTAAATATGTATAATGATTAGTATTGTATTGTTTTTTTTGGAAGAAAGAAGAAAGTAAGAAAAATAGTTTATTGTCACAGTTAACGACGCGCAACATTGTGTTGTAAATATTGTATATATGGACTAGTAGACTTGTTAGCTTTAATTTATACAGGGTGTCAGGGAAACGCTTCCGAAAACGAAGATAGGTGATAGTGCTGGTGATTACTGATACGAAAAGACAATTATTTTTTTTTTTTTTCAATTTTCATTATGTATGTGTTTTATTTAACTGCCCAAAGCTCATATAAAGGTTAGGTATGAAAAATGCAAAAAAATATATATGAAAAAATCTAAAAATGGAATCACATTTTTTTTCGTGGTTTCGTATCAGTAATCACCAGCACCTATCTTCGTTTTCGGAAGTGTTCCCCTTACACCCAGTATAGTTACGTAATAAATAAATAAATAATAAATATCTTTGGGACATTTTTACACAGCACCATCTAGTCCCAAACTAAGCAGAGCTTGTGGTATGGGTACTAGACAATGGATATAATACGTATATACTTTTTTTTTTTTGTAAATACATACTTATAATACATAAGCAACACACCCAGACCAACACAAACACTTATGTTCATCACACAAATATTTGTGTCCTGTGGGAATTGAACCCACGACCTCGTTATCAGCAGTCCGACACTCGAACCACTAGACCACAGAGGTCGTCAATGATGTTGTTTGTTTGATTAGTTATATTTAAAATCAATTGATTCTTTCCTTATAGCTTTATGTATTGTTTTCAAATACAATATCTATTATATTATTATCCACAATATTATCTAAATTTTGCCTCTGGGTGTTTCCAAAGGTAAAAGGTGGAAAATATTATTTACAATTGTCACAAGATCCTAATGCTGATGACAATTATTTCACAATTTTTTTAGAGATCCGTGTAAAATTTTATGAAGCCATAGATACTAAAATACTGAGTGTAAGGGGAACGCTTCCGAAAATGAAGATAGGTGCTGCGGATTACTGATACGAAACCACGAAAAAAAAAATGCGATTCTTTTTTTAGATTTTTTCACATATATTTTTTTGCATTTTTGATACATAACCAGCCTTGGGCAGTTAAATAAAACACATACATAATGAAAAATGCAAAAAAAAAATGAAAAAATAAAAAAATAAAAAAAATTGTGGTTTATCAGTAATCACCAGCACTATCACCTATCTTCGTTTTCGGAAGCGTTTCCCTGACACCCTGTATAATTCTATACTAGAAACTAAACACTCATGGAATCGCTTTGGTGTCCATGTCTGCCACGGGTGATTATTTCAGAAACTATTGCACATGGATAGAGTTTGGTCATTTTCGGGGGTTAATCAAAGAAAAAAATATATAAAATTGTTTTTATACAATTGTCCAAAAGAACACTGTTCTTAATAATGCAATACAATCTAGCTTATAAGACTAATAAGTAATTTTAATTTATCTTATTTTTCTACTTTACGTATGTTTGTTAACTAAGAATAATGTCCATTGCATTTTCTTAGAGACAATAAAAAAAAAACAAACTCGTTATGTGCATTTTTAGGGTTCCGAAGTCCTACAAGGAACCCTTATAGTTTCGTCATGTCCGTCCGTCTGTCCGTCTGTCCGTCTGTCCGTCTGTCCGTCTGTCCGTCTGTCCGTCTGTCCGTCTGTCCGTCTGTCCGTCTATCCGTCTATCCGTCTATCCGTCTATCCGTCTGTCCGTCTGTCCGTCTGTCCGTCTGTCCTAATCCTTTACAGCTTAATAACTTCTACAGTTATAAACATAAGTAAATGAAATTTTGTTGAAAAATAGTCTGCATATAGATCTCAATTTTAAAATAATAAAAAAATAGTTTTTACGTTCTTTAGGGGTGGCACCCATACATGTGAAATGGGGAAAAAAAATTTTTTTTCGCTGCACCCCCTCGTGTGGGGTATCATTGAATAGGTCTACTAAAATGAAGGTAATGTTTCATACACCACTTTTTTATCAGGTGTACCAACTGCGAAATATAGCCCGCCAAAGTGGCTTGCAATGTGTCCCCCCCCTGCCATTTCTAAACTATGCAACGTAGAAACTTATAATCTTCCACATTGATAGACCTTTGTGAAAACTCTCTTCTAAAATTATTTCGAGTATAATGTGATTATAATTTTTTGAGTTATAGACAGAAAACTGAAAAATACTTAAAACGTCCTAGTTCAAAGGTCATTGACCTTAGAGAAAATGATCATAGCAAATAATGCTCCTTTAGCTACTTTCTATTTGAAAAAATCACAAAAAGTAACTTTGTGTTATGTTGACGACACACTTCTTAAATTTGGCGCCATCTAGCGGCGTCGTACAACACTCTCTGGGTCGCCAATGCTGGCGTCAAGTGCCGTGTATTACATTTGGCACTGTATAGCGCCATCTAGCGGCTACTGACATCACTCTCTGAGTCGCCAATGCTGCCGTCTATTGCAAAAACTAAAATAGCCGTGATTAATATTCGATTTGATCTGTTTGTAACACCTACTTAAGGAACCCTATAATACTGAGCATGGCCTGACATGCTCTTGGCCGGTTTTTTTAATGATGTTTTGCTTGTTCGAGTTAAAATTAAGGCGCATCTACCTACTATTTTTTACAATAAAGTGCAAATTATTTTTAGAAATTGAATTGTCATAATTGTTAAGAGTAACTTTTGTCAATTTATTTATTTTTATAAATCGGTTAAGTGCCTTCAGACATCTACACAATGTTTTATTGAATTACAAAATGCACATAGGTACCTATCAGATTTGGAAAGCGCATGTCGAAATTGGTTTGGCGCAATTACACGTCAAAACGAGTGAATGAATAATGTCATCAAACTAAATCTGATATGTGATAGCAGTCACGTGACTGTAATATACAGAAAACAGATTTTTGTCTCTCCTAAAAACTTGCTAATGCTTTTGGCAAGCGCACGGACGATAAATTAATTTTAAATACACTTTAATATTGTTGTTCCGCACTCTTAAAACCAAAGAATGAATTAGAGAAAAATCGGGATGGAAAAATTCTGGTACGGAACACCAACTGCGCAACGATAGCTTGCGCTTCACTAATTTATTTATGTATAAAACATGTCATCCAGAGTAATGAATTTTATGCGGATTTATCAGTGTAAATAGCTTTTAGTCGCTCTATTTTTTTCAAATAAATAAATAATTATCAACTCCTCACATAATGAGGTCTTGTTTAAAGTATTTATTATTACTGTTTTGCTCCAGTTTGATAGGTAAGAAAGACATTTTAAATAAATGATGTGATATTTTCAAAAATAAATTAGTAACGAAAACAAAGTAGATAAATAGATAGATAGAAAAAACTTTATTGTACACCATGAAAGAAGTAGTAAACAGGAACAACGTATAAATTATGGGTATATGGGCGGTCTTAGTGCTAAAAGCGATATCTTTCAGACAACCTTTGGATGGACAAAGTATAACAATTTTATCTGCTTTTTCTGCATATTCTTTATTTTCTACTTATTTTTGTGTCTAAGAGAAAAAGACAGAAACTTATATGACTTATGCTTGTGCTAAGAGGAAAAGAAGTAGCAATTATTTTTGTTCTAAAAGAAACATAATATCACCGATAGTAAATCAGCGATTTCCAAACCAGTATCACATCGGAATAAACGACCCATTTCGTTTACTTTTTGCAGTCTTCTCCTACTTATGAAGAAATTTTGATGACACCTGTGGTCTAGTTGTTCGAGTGTCGGACTGCTGATCCCGACGTCGTGGGTTCGATTCCCATAGGTCACAAATATTTATGTGATAAATGATGATGTGTTTACTTATGTTTGTCTGGGTGTTTCTTATGTATTTTAAGTATGTATTTACAAGAAAAAATACATAAGTATAATAAATATCCCTTGTCTGGTACCCATAGTACAAGCTCTGCTTAGTTTGGGACTAGATGGTGCTGTTTAAAATGTACCAAATATTACTTTATTTATTACTTATTTATTTGTCTCTTTCTTGTTTATATTTGTTTCGTTTCTTTCAATTATATTGTTTTTGTTTGTTTTCAAGAGGGTTCATTTAGATGTGACTATAAGTACAGTGCATTGACCAATGCGTGGTTCAAACACTTCTTGGTGCCAGCTACATGGTTCGATGCTCGATTGCGATGCGCCCTTGAAGGTAAGCCCTTTTTAAAGGTTTTTATTTGGCTTTCTTCATTGTAACTGTCTATCTATCTGCTACCAAATCTTGGAACTCTTTCAGCCAGATACATAGGCCGCTTGTGCACTACACTGAATTGTAAGATTCGTAAGTCCGTTATTTTATACGATTCATTTGTCAATAGTATTACGAATGCTGCAATAAGCGAAACTGAAAATTACGGATAGTTCACAAAGGCATACGTAAATTACTGGCCTGCTACATCGGACCTGAAAAAATAGACCTCTAAATCGTAAAATTCAGTGTAGTGTACAAGCGGCCATACTGTCGTTCAATCAGGCTGAAATTTTGCATCATATGTAGTTCTGATGACAATATAATAATATTCATTATTTTTTACACATTATAACGCATGCGGAGCAAAACCTATAGAAATACCTAAATTCTGGAAAGAAATCATGCTCGGGAGCAAATTTTTCTTTTCTCAATTTATAAATGTACAAAAGTATTGTAGTTTTTTTTTTTTTTGTTGTATAACGTATATTATTGCACACATTTTCTTCTTTTTAATTTAGCCCTGTATGAGATGTAATTGGGAAATAGGACTTAAATCTAATTTTAATTCATATTTTTCTGAATAGGTGCCGTCTTAGCCTCTCCAACCACGCCTGAAATTGAAGCTGAAATGACTCGTGTTATGAATAATTTCTCAAAAAAAATTACTTCAAAGACAGAGATCTTTACTGGGATTCATGCCACTTTCTCTCCAGGCGATTTTTATACAGTCGAAGGTGAGTCTTTGGTAATTTTTCAAGACCTTTAGGTACAGGGAAAAATCAGTGACAGACAGCATAGCATGACGCAGTGATTTGTAATTTTTATTAGAACTACAAATTACTTACCATGATTATATTATTGTTTGTTACGGGATATTTACCATGGAACTCATGAAAAAGGATTAACATGGTATATATCTCATGGCCTACGATAATATAAGTGAGTGAACATGTTAGTTTAAGAACTCAATTTCAACATATTTTAACTAATAATTTCTTAGGTTTTCGCGATCACTACACATTATAATAAAACAAAGTTTAACCGGATTAAATTGCGTATATTATTTAAATTGGTTAGAAAGGTTGGTTGGTTGTTTTTTTTAGAAATATCTGTAAAGACGCTTGTCATTTTAGTCTACCTGCGACCACGAAATGCTGCAAAGCTTTCAAAACGTCAGGAAAACCAATTTAAATAATATACGCGATTTAATCCGGTTAAACTTTGTTTTATTATAATATCTTAACTAGTTTTGTCAACCAATAATGTGTTGAAGATTCATTTTAACGATTTTTATAGACTGACAACCTAGCTATGTAAGCTCAATTTGTACAAAAAAAAAACAGTTTTAAAAGAAGTACTTAGCTATTTTGATATCATTTTAGAAACTTTAGAAAAGATAAATAATGGAAACAGGCGTCATATTTTGTAACTTTAGGAAAGTTTTTTCAAGGACTATCCTAGTTTAGTATTATTTTTGTCTCCAACTAAGGTCAAAGTAGCACAATTTGATAAATAGGAAATCATAACATGGGATAAAGGTAATATTTTGAATAACCAAATGAAGGAAGGATTTACACGATTTTTCGTAACCATTAGAAGTTTGGTTTTCTCATTATGGTATCCATTTGATAAGTCTTATAATTTTTTATCTAACCTATTAGCACGTACAGGATTATTCACAATTTCAATTTAGAACATTGCTTTACAGGTGTGCCACTTTCTGAAATCCCGTTAGATTGGGCAGAAAATGAACCAGACAATTTTAAGAATAACGAAAGATGTATAACTTTAAATGGTGATGGAAACGTAGCAGATAAACCTTGTGAAGATACACGTCCATATATTTGTTACCGACCTAATAATGTTGATAAGGAAATGAATGCGTGTGGCAATACAGATCCAGGTAACAAATACATCAAAAAGTTGTTATTATCCCGACAAAATAATGTCAAAAATATTAAAATGGAAAAAATTACATATTTCTTCGTTGCTGTTACATTCAATTGGAAGTGACAACAACTAACAACCAAGATTCCGAATTTTTCCTGAAAAATTACAAATAAATGTCTATGGGCAGTGATGATTGCTTATCATCAGCCCCATCAGGTGACCCACTTACTCGTTTGCCCCCCTCTATTATACAAAAAGACTCGCCCCTTAATGTAATCAGTATTTTACGTATTTCTGTATTACCTTTAATCGATATTTTTTTATGGTATAGGATGGCGAAACGAGCTAAAGGCCCAACTGATGTTAAGCGGTTACCTTTGCCCATAACAACTGCAATATCACCTAGGCTGTTGCCCAAATGGTACCGCAAGTCGGTTGGCCAAAATGAGACATGAAGATGAAAAGTCTCACGTTTTTTTTATTTCACCCGTACCCTTCAGACCGGAACACAGCAATGCAAGCATCACTGTTTGGCGCAGAAGTAGGTACGATGGTAGTACTTCCCCGGACGAGCCTTTCACAAAGGAGCTCAACTACTACTAAACTACTACTACTACTGCAACTACTTCTTTTCAGAATACTACTTGGATGAAAGAACAAATAAATGTTACAAATACCACTCGGTGCCACGAACATACGCGCGAGCTAACTTAGCGTGTTCGGCTGAAGGCGGCCATCTTGCTATTATTAACAGCGAAACCGAATCCACCGTTCTCAAAGAGCTCGTCGCTAAATATCCACAAAATAAGTTGGTGGGAGTAGTGTGGGGACACGTTGCTTTCATCGGTTTTAGCGATTGGGATGAACATGGAGAGTGGAGGACTATTCATGGTAATTATATTTTCTTCCCTGATTAATACTAGAAAGATATGAATGGATTGTGCGACAGATGATATGAATAACAATAAAGTGAACACTGAGATGATGGCTGATAAAGATATATGGAAAAAAGTACATGCTACGCCGAACATAAATACATTGGGAAAAGGGCAGGAGGATGATGATAATGAATAATACCAGAAAGACAAGAGCTTAGGAGAACTAGAGACCAACCGAATTAAGTCTTCATGAAATTCCAGTGACCGAGGAAAATTCCACGAATACGGTTGATTTATTTAGCAAGCCTCGGACACCGCAGCTCTTCTATTGGCGATTTTTTCTGGCTCACCGTTCTGCTTCCTTACACAGCATTGGTGGAAAGACAAGATAGATAGATAGAATATGCTTTATTGTACACCATGAAAATATTAGTAGTAAACAGGATAAATTATGGGTACACTGGCGTTCTTATCACTAAAAGCGATATCTTCCAGATAACCTTTGGATGACAAAGAAGACGTAAGCTCTAGATCATGGGGGCAGTCCGTGGCGTACTACTCCATGTTTATAAACTTAAATAAACCAAGCCAAGCTCATAAATTCGTTTGTAATCATAAAGCTGTCACTAAAATGTTTTTCCTTCCAGGACAAACGCTTCAAGAAGCAGGCTTCAGCAGGTTTTCGGTCGGAGAACCAAACAATGCGACAGAAGCTGGTGAATACTGCGGTTCAATATTACGAAACGGTCTGCTCAACGACATGCCTTGTGATTTGAAGCCATCTGTATTTATTTGTGAGAAAGACCCTAAGTACCCTCCTTTGTGCCGTGCACTACCTGAATCAGAATCAGCCTACCTTGAAGATGCTACAGACTAAGATAGACAAGGGAAAAATTAAATTATTAATAAAAAATATATTTTTCGTCTGATTCTTTTCCTACTCTAAACTTTTTATGTTGTTTTCACTAAGTCTGTACTCCTAAAAATAATTTCGATACAATCTAATTCCACTCTAAAAATGAATGTATTTTTTTTTTATGAAATTCAAAACACATTTTTCTAATTTCGGTTACTTCTCAATTTGTCTCAATGTTAGTTCGAATTTAAACTAATTTGGCACTTATTTTTAATTTAAGAGGACCAGCTAACATAATTCGATTGTCTACTGATCTGAAATAATATGAATTATTTTCAAAAATTAATTTATCCATCATGTTTCTTATGTATTATAAGTATGTAATTACAACAAAAAAAATAGGTATTATATCCATTGTCTAGTACCCATAGTACAAGCTCTGCTTAGTTTGGGATTAGGTGGTGTTGTGTAAAAAATGTCCCAAAAGTATTTATTATTATTATATTATTATTTCGACCTTTAGAGTTCTTTCATCCTAGAAATGTATTATGGTGTTATATAAATAAATAATTACTAAAGATAATCGTTGTTTTTATACATTTAATAGAATAGAATATGCTTTATTATACACCATAACAGTAATACATATCAGGAACAAACTGTAAATTAAGGGTACATTGGTGGTCTTATCGCTAATAGCGATACCACTAGATGTTGCTGTGCCCTAGCAGGGTTCATATTTGATACTACTATTCTACTGTAATACTTTCTGAACACCACAAAAGCAATAAATGATTATTACTATTAAAATATCTTCCAGAGAACCTTAATACAGACAAAGACTTACTGAAATACAACTCTATATTTCTATACATATATTTCGGAGTGTCCCTGCATGATCGAATCAGAAATGAAGAGATTCGCAGAAGATCGAAAGTAACTGACATAGCCTGAAGAATTGCCAAACTTAAGTGGCAGTGGGCGGGGCACATTTCTTGCAGAACGAATGGCCAAGGGGCAGTAAAGTTCTGGAGTGGCGACCGCGTACTGGAAGGCGCAGCGTGGGTAGGCCCCCCACAAGGTGAACCGACGACCTGGTGAAGGTCGCGGGAATCCGTTGGATGCGGAAAGCGCAGGACCGGTCGTTGTGGTGATTCTTGGGGGAGGCATATGTCCAGCAGTGGACGTCTTTCGGTTGAAATGATGATGATGATGAATTTCTATACTACGTTACTTTTTGTTAGCGCAATTTGTGAAACTAGTTTGTTCGTTGTTTGGGATTGTTTTTTTTTTTATAAATCACAAAGTTACATGCTTTTAGAGTCACTGTAAGTTCCCCAGTTGGTAGCGGAGAAAGTGAAGAATATCATGCAGGGACTACCTTATTCACGAAAACTAATCGAACCGAACTTCCTGAACCTTCTGGATCTATCACAGACTAGTAAGCCTCTAGACGCTTATTAGCCGGATACCCCCGGTCAAAAAACATGTGTAGTAGCACTAAATATCTTACGCCCAGCCACCAACCGGGACGTCACTCCATCAGCGAGCGGCACCAATCATACTACCGAACATTTGAGCCGACCAATAATAACGCGCCGTCCGCCCCCCGGTCTCCGCCAACATTTTACGACTGTGTACTCATGCAAAACTATGTTTATGCGGCGTCTCGAGGCTTACTGGTCTGTGGGATCTATTCACAATCTACTGATGTACTGAATTTAACCATAATAACCAAATTGAGATTCAATTTTTTTTTTGTTAAATTGTAACATGGTACAAAAACTATCTAATGAATTCTCCTGGTAATTCTGAACCAACTGGTTTCTCAAATTGCGTAAACAAAAGTAACGTTGTATACAGATGAAACCGAATAGAAATAAAATATTACGATAAATCCAAAAGACATGCACCACCGACTACCATACTTGATAAAAACTGTAACAATGATGTTAGAGTGAAATTTACTAATTTTTTCATTATACGAATTCACTTGACAACTTACGCCAATTATTACTTTCGAAAACCCTAACTTAACTAGCACTACACATATAACATCAATTACACATAATATTATAATATTATCTCCTTTTTGCCTTTGGGAATAACCTTTCATTGTATAGCCATATAATATCATACCGCCACATCCTATTGCTACTGATAATACTTTATACACAACATTTTTAGTGATCCGTGAATTTTTTAACGAAATTATACACTAATGAAATCACTTTGGTGTCTGTCTGTCTGCCACAGGTAACTGACTCTTGAAGTGTGCTGGTCCAAATGTAGATGTGACATGAAAATGTTCAATCTTAATTCCTACAGGTTGTCAATTTTGTTGCGCCGTGTTGCGCCATGGATTTTGTTTTTCAAAAGCATCGGTATCAAATGAAATTTATTTAAAGCACTATTTAAAATAAAATACCTACTTTATTTTTATGCGTTTTAGGAAAACAAAAACACTTTATTAACAATGTTGACCTGCACTCCTTGCATCAAAGAATGACTTAGAAAATCCCGGTATTGAAAAATTCTGGTTCGGAACACCAATTGCGCTAACATAACTCGCACTTCACTATTTTTTTAAATATAAAACATGTCATCTGGAACAAATGAATTACATTTTTTATGTTTTTAACAGTGTTACTTTTAGCTTTGGCTTGTGGCTTTTAATCTTTCTGATTATTTAAAATAAATAAATATCAAGTATATTGTTGGACACGCATCTGACTCCTCGCAAAATGAGGTCTTGTTTAAAATATTTAGTGTTTTTGATTTGCTCCAGTTTAATAGGTAAGAAAGAAATTTTGAATTAATTGTGTGATATTTTATAATGACTTTAGTAGCAAAAACAAAGTATATCAATTTTGTCTGCTTTTTTTGCGTGTTCTTTATTTCCAACTTATTCTTGTGTTGGACAGAAAAATGCAGAATTTTATTATTGTAAAGAAAGAGCCTTAACCTTACCCTTAACGCGTGCCCATTTCCTCATAGGGGGCCCTCTGACGGCACTTCCAGACGTCTCTCTGACAGACTCTAACCCTGACAGACTACCTAGGTGGCGTTGGGTACAACAATGTATCCAGCATTTCTGGAAGCGATGGAGTCGCGAATACTTGCATGAGATTCAACAGCGTAATAAGTGGTATCACAACCGCGGCTCTCCCGTTCGTGAGGGCAGCATTGTTGTGGTATGTGATGACAATCTTCCACCTCTTCAGTGGAAATTGGCGCGTGTGCATGCACTCCATCCTGGTTCTGATAACATAACCCGTGTAGACCTGCCCTCTTCCAATCGAGTAATAATCAAGGCTCAATATCGTCTTACGAACGCTTTCGTTTGGTTCATAACATAACATAACATAACATCACGCCTGTATTTCCCCGAAGGGGTAGGCAGAGGTGTATAGTACACCCACATTTCGCCAGTTATGTTGTAAGTCCCATGTAATAGGGGGCGAGCCTATTGCCATTAACCGGGCACAAATCCAGACTCCAGGCTGCTACTGAGAATTTCCTAATGAAAAAACCCAATAACACTTTGCCCGACCCGGGAATCGAACCCAGGACCTCACGCTCAGCAGTCGCGCTTGCAACCACTAGACCACGAGGCAGTCCGGCAGTTTCGTTTGGTTCCTCGGTTATTATTTAGTGTTAGGTTTAACTGAGCTACATTCTGTTAGGAAACTAGATACAGATTCCTAATCGTAGCCTAGCTTAATAGTAAGGGTCTTGAAGGGTCTTGAATGCACCTAAGGCCACTGCGACCTGATAAGATCTATTGTGACGCATCTGCACCTCGCCATGTTGCAAGACTTGCAAGTAAATCATGAAGTTTATAATGTCCTTGGGAGAGGACAGAAACTTATATGGCTAAATACGGCTTCATCCTTCTCGTGGTTATCATAAAGGCAACTTAAGACACGTTTCACAGGCGTTTCGCTCTAATCTTAGCACTATTTTTTATAGATTTCAAGAGATTTAGGCGAAACTTAAAAATATATTCTTTAAACATCCTTCAGGGATACATTAAAAATATTTGAAACATATTTTCATCTGGATTTGTTGCTTAGAAGGAGAGAGACAATTTTTTTTTTTTTTTTTTAATACAAATCATGTATGGATATAATACCATTGTTTAAGGCGCTACTAAAAGCTAAGTGGCGCCCCCATCAGTAAAAAATAATTAGTCGCTGAGTACATCATTTATCGAAAATTAGTTTTTAACAATTGAAGTACAGGTACTGTAGTTTAATCAGAAACTATTAACTCTGTAAATTATACATCGCTGTAGTTGTAGATAGAAAAAGTGCGAAATACAACTAACTACATTTTTAAGAGTTAATAGTTTCTGATCAAACTACAGTACCTGTACTTCAATCGTTAAAAACAAATTTTCGATAAATGATGTATTCAGCGAGTAGGTAATTATTTTTTTACTAATGGGGGCGCCACTTGGCTGCTACATTCCCCTTAAGGGGTTATTGTACCGATCAGTATGAACAACTTTTACTATGGGACCAACGAAAAAAAACAGGTGTTCCGTACATTTTGTCGATTTATGTGAACACAAATGTAGACAACAGCTGATTTCAGCAAATGAATATTTTTTCTTTCTTTTTTTTCTTTCTTTACTTTATTTTTGCGATTTCAGGGTTGGTCCTATGGTAAAAGTTGGCCATAGGTATTGATGAGTACAATGACCCAGAGGTATCAGTTATTTTAATAACACATTGTATTAGATTATACCCGTTGGCAGACAAATGTAAAGACTGCCATAGATATTCATATAAAAACCAGGACTGTGCTCTTTGAGGTTCGGAGGGGTTTCGATATGCAATGAAATGGACACCCAGCGCAGTGCAGTTTAAGTTCGCAGATCTTACAATCCAATACGATATTACTTGTATTACCTACTTGACCACAAGCCTCACATAGGAGTTGTGGCATAGAATATATACTAACGACAAGAAGCGACACTTAAGCATGTGTGCTCGTACAATTGCTCGCGGCTATGTGTGCGGGGCGGGGCGAGCGCGGGGGCCGTGCGCGGTGCGCGGCGTGTGGAACGGGCAGTCTCTCGGCTGCCTCAGCCAAGGCCTTATGCATTCACGCGCTCGCTCAAGGTCACAGGCGAGCGTGCTCACACGTACAGGGGAGTGTCACCGCTGTGGTTGTGGTGATAGTGACAATTAGGGCTGGTTTATGGACACGTGGCGCGTCGGGCGGTGCGTTGCGCGGTCACGTGGTTCTCCGTGGCGATACCAGCAACAGGGCCCGCGACGGTACCCGCGATGTCACACGCGCAAATACAAATATATAGCGATACGCAGACTCCTTTATCTCACCCGATATACCGAAAGTCCGCCGCTTTCGTGACAACCATTGCAGCAACGGCTGCCAGGGGGACGTAGCGGAGCGCGGCGGGGTCCTAGTAACCCGAGGTCCAAGCCCTTCCCTGAGGGACGCCCTTATGCAGTATTACAACCGCGATTTTAGATTAAAAGTAAGGATTAAGGAAAAAAATCTGCAGATGGAGTCCCTACCGGGGTTTTCCGCCACCCGCTCGGTTAAACGTGTAGGTACAATCGAAAGAAAGCCTCGTTTATGTAGACGCGGGGCGGTGCGCCGCCGGCGCCGCGAGCAACGCTGCATATAAAAAAAACCGGCCAAGAGCATGTCGGGCCATGCTCAGTATTATAGGGTTCCTTAAGTAGGTGTTACAAACAAATCAAATCGAATATTAATCACGGCTATTTTAGTTTTTGCAATAGACGGCAGCATTGGCGACTCAGAGAGTGATGTCAGTAGCCGCTATATGGCGCTATACAGTGCCAAATGTAATACACGGCACTTGACGGCAGCATTGGTGACCCAGAGAGTGTTGTACGACGCCGCTAGATGGCGCCAAATTTAAGAAGTGTGTCGTCAACATAACACAAAGTTACTTTTTGTGATTTTTTCAAATAGAAAGTAGCTAAAGGAGCATTATTTGCTATGATCATTTTTCTCTAAGGTCAATGACCTTTGAACTAGGACGTTTTAAGTATTTTTCAGTTTTCTGTCTATAACTCAAAAAATTATAATCACATTATACTCGAAATAATTTTAAAAGAGAGTTTTCACAAAGGTCTATCAATGTGGAAGATTATAAGTTTCTACGTTGCATAGTTTAGAAATGGCAGGGGGGGGGACACATTGCAAGCCACTTTGGCGGGCTATATTTCGCAGATGGTACACCTGATAAAAAAGTGATGTATGAAACATTACCTTAATTTTAGTAGACCTATTCAATGATATCCCACACGAGGGGGTGCAGCGAAAAAAAATTTTTTTTCCCCATTTCACATGTATGGGCGCCACCCCTAAAGAACGTAAAAACTATTTTTTTATTCTTTTAAAATTGAGATCTATATGCAGACTATTTTTTAACAAAATTTCATTTACTTATGTTTATAACTGTAGAAGTTATTAAGCTGTAAAGGATTAGGACAGACGGACAGACGGACAGACGGACAGACGGACAGACGGACAGACGGACAGACGGACAGACGGACGGACATGACGAAACTATAAGGGTTCCTTGTAGGACTTCGGAACCCTAAAAATCGCTTCTACGTGAAAATGGCCATACGTTTGAATTCCCCGCGCAACGCGCCGCCCGACGCGTCACACTCCCCGCCTTTTATCCATAAACGAGCCTTTATTATTCTCTGTTATTTAATTATTTCGTTGCATTTATCTTGTTTTTGTTCTTTTTAAGAGGGCTCGTTCAGATGTGACTACACGTACAGTACGGTGGCGAAGGGATGGTTCAAACACTTTGTTGTGCCAGCTACATGGTTCGATGCTCGGTTGCGATGCGCCCTTGAAGGTAAGCTCTCTCATCGGTTTTTTTATACAACCCTATACGAGGTTAACCGCGATTAAATCACGGTTGGAAGTGGCATAGGTTAATGTTTATTCCGGAATTGAGTAATGTTTATTCCGGAAAGTGAATTAATTCACATATCACCGACTTCGGGTCCGGTACTGGTCCACCTTAGTTATTCCTTTATTCCTCTAGCACCATTTGGCACTGTTGGCTCCATTGGAGCCAACATAATACTTTTTATTCATTTGATTCACTGGATCATTTGGCATCTTTGGAACATTTTGCCATTTTATTCATGGAATAGAATCTTTTAACATTGACAATAATTAGATACAAAGCGAAGTGAAACTAAGCAATATTGAAAACAGTGAGTTTGTAATGTTTTTTTTTAATAAAAATGAAATTATATAAAAAATACAACGAGTGATTCGGAGTAGTAGGTTTTTCTGCATTTTATGCACGTTTTATATGTGCTAGTCTATCCATTAAACTCTAACTCTGTTCTGTTATTACAATCGTCACCGCATCGCTGTCTTGGTGAAACTAATACAATTTGAAACTCTAATTCCATAGTGGCAAGGCCGCGTATCGGATGTCATGTCACTTCCCGGCCGAGTCGACCGAACCGATAAGTGAACGAATGAGTCAAATGAATGAAAGAGCGAACGCGCGCTCTTATTGGAAATAAATAAATGGAACCACGGTACCGATAAGGATGATTATAAGGAATAAATAAGGTTTTTGTATCCGCTTTCGGTACCAGCACCTTGGGATCAGTACCGCAGTAGGTACCCTAGGTGGAAGCTAGTTTTAATTCATATTTCTGTTATTAGGTGCCACCTTAGCCTCTCCAACTACGCCTGAAATTGAAGCTGAAATGGCACGTATCATGAAGAATTACTATGACACCGAGATCTTTACTGGGATTCATGCGATTTTCTCTCCAGGCGACTTCTACACAGTCGAAGGTTAGTATTCAGTTACTTTTTTAAATTATACGGGGAAAATATCAGTGACAGACAACACATTATTCTTTCCAAGTCATGTAACAAACCATTGTACCCGAAGGAATCTTCTGTGTTCACAGGCGAGTGCGTAGCTATATTAGAAGCATGTATTTTTATTGAATCGCATAATATCGATTATGGCGTAATTTTTACAGACTCTCTCAGTTGTCTTCAAGCTTTAGTCCAAAACCCATTTAAGAGTAAATTGCATAGTCCCCTCATTTTAAAAATTAAAAAAAACTCTATTATCTTGTGCCAATAATCAAAAAGATGTTCAGTTAGTTTGGATACCTAGTCATTGCGGAATTAAGGGCAATGAATGTGCTGATGTGCTGGCTAAGGATGCTATCACGTCCGAAACCGCAGATCTAGCGCATTTCCGTAATCAAGGATATGATTTGCTGAGCCTTCCAAAATTCAGTCTAGAATCTTCATGGCAGGAATTGTGGAATGACACAAGTAAAAAGAAAGGTAGTTTTTATTATGCAGTACAACCAACCATAAAAACAAAACCTTGGTACTTCCGGTACAAAAAAGTTTCAAAAACAGTTGTTTCGGTTCTCTGCAGAATTCGTATAGGTCATTGCTGTTCTCCTGTCTTTTTACGTAAAATTCGTGTTCGGGACTCATCTCTCTGCGAGTGCGGGTTGGATGAGGGTACCCTAGATCATATATTTTTTAACTGTTCGAATAACATCCCACCCCTAGATTTATATAGTCACCTCCCTGAATTAAAGATTCCTGTTCCAATTAATTTCTCTTCTCTACTAACTTATTCCTCTCCAGAGTTACTCCAGGCACTGATGATTTTTATCCGTCACAATAATATTAAATTATAAATTTATGACGCATTTCGCAAATTTCCTGTTTATGTGGTTGTGGTATACGTTTATTTTACTGTTTTTAACAATTATATTATATAAGTATTTTATTTGTTCGTTTGTTTCAGCTCACTAACTCCGTCAACAAAATACACATTGAGTTTCACTGACATTCAAGATTTCTTTTTTTTTTCTAATTGTTCTTTTAAAAAACACATGCTTTTCCATTGCACATCTGACATTGGCAGAATTGTCGACATCGGCATCGCTTGCCATATATAAAGAATAGAATAGAATAGAAACCATTGTACCATATAATACCATAGAACCAAATAATATAGTATATAATACCGGATGTCCTACGCCATATCGAATTACAAAACATCGAACGTCATTTGATCGAACACTATATATCGAACGTCCAAAAAATCGAACATTCATAATATCGAATGCTCAAAATATTGAATGCTTGTTTGATCGAACGTTCATAATATCGAATATTCTTTCTATGAATTACTTATTTTTAAAACTTAGGGACTTTACTCAGGACGCGACGCGATGCGAGCGATATCGCATCGATTGTCGACTCGAGTTGTACGTACGTTCTAACTGATACCAAAAATATTTCCAACAGATTACTAGTTGCGCAACAGGAAGTCGCTCATCCGATATCCCGAACAGAGAATCGCGTGCAAATCGAAACAAGTGCCAGCGCTCGCACGCCCCTGTACTTTTATTTGAAATAGGATCGCAGGTCATTAGAACGTACATGCAATTCGATATCGAGCAGATCTGTGAGCGATATCGTCAATCCATGCAATCTTGTCTGAAGACATTTGCGATTTTCAATACATATTCTTCGAACACATGTTGTTGCGATGTCTGGCCGATATCGGCAATCGATGCAATTCGCGTCGCGCCATGAGTAAAGTCCCTTAGATATGCTACAAAATATAACTTTAGTGACTCTGCGTCCAAAACAGCATTGATGATCAAGCAAACGATTCACGCAATGGGGTCTTATGAGACACCTGTACGCGGCGACAAGTTCACGCACCTTTACCATTCCTATTACCTTATATTATTTTAATTTCTATGGCACAAATTAAGTACATTTCAAAATCAGCCAAATGGTGCTGTTTTTAAGTTTTTCATGGAAAATTAATTGATCATCAATTACTCTTTTTTGGTTTGAAAAAAAAGTAGGTATGACAACATTGAATTTTCAACGGGAATTCTAATCGGGAAATCCCCGTCCATATAACAGATAACTTTGCAAGGTTAGAATTCGAATTCACAAAGAAAGATGAACACACACAAAATGTATTTGGATACATGCAATGATATATTGATCAAAAACATGATTACCGTCAAACTTGCTGAAAGCCGTAGATTTTGCTACGGCCATAGGGTTATAGCCATAGCCCGTGGATTTTGTAGTTTTTTGGCCTGTAAACCGTAGAACACGGTAATTGCCGTAGCATTGGTAACACTGTACTTTACTGATGTGCATCTATGTATTCCGTTTTACGAAGAAAACATTATTTTAGTGTTCAAGTAATTTTTTTGTCAAAAGTCAAATTATATTAGAAAAGTTAAAAATATTTAACATTGTTAAATATCATTAAATATTTAAAATACATGGTTTATACATTTTGTGAAATATTAAAAATTGAACAAAGCACCAACTAGCGGTCGGAACATGCAACTCTGGGATTATAACCCGACTAAATGAAATATTTTGACAGATAGAAGTAAAGACACTAATCTACTGACGTATGTAAATTTGCTGGTTTATAATTCACCTCTTTTCTTCTAAGTTATACCACCATGTTTAGTACTGTCCATGTTTATGAATGTATTGCAATACATTGGCTTTAAACGTATTATATTATCTTTGATTGGCTTCATTGAGTTGTATATGGTGAGCATCAACTTTAATTTGTAACGCCAAAGGGCGGAGTCACTAAGGATCTTTAGCAATGTCCTTTAACATTGTTTTACAGGTGTACCTGTTTCCAAAATTCACTCCGAATGGGGAATAAATGAACCAAACAATTTAAATAATAATGAAAGATGTATCACTTTTAATGGTAACAGACACTTAGCAGATAAACCCTGTGGAGACACACGTCCGTATATCTGTTACCGATCCAATAATGATGATAAGGAAATGAATGCGTGTGGCAATACAGATCCAGGTAACAAATATATCAACAAGGTGTTATTCATCATCATCATCATCAATTCAGCTGAAAGACGTCCACTGCTGGACATAGGCCTCCTCCAAGCATCGCCACGACGACCGCTCCTGCGCTTTCCGCATCCAGCGGATTCCCGCGACCTTCACCAGGTCGTCGGTCCACCTTGTGGGGGGCCTACCCACGCTGCGCCTTCCAGTACGCAGTCGCCACTCCAGAACTTTACTGCCCCATCGGTCATCCGTTCTGCGAGCAATATGCCCCCGCCCACTGCCATGGTACAAGGTGTTATTAATCCGACAATGCCGACATAATAATATAAGATGTGAATTTAGAAAAAATAATATATTTATTTTGCCTGAATATTTGAATAATATATACCCGCCTGCGAAGCGTGGCGATTATGGCATATCCCCCCAACATATGCTTGGGGGAGGCCTATGTCCAGCAGTGGACGTCTTTCGGCTGAAATGATGATGATGATGATTTGAATAATAAGATAAGAAGAAGATTTATTTTTTTCACCACAATACATTAAATTATACATAATAGAAAGTACAAGGTAACATTTAAAGTATACTGTGGGAGATGGGCAAAAAAAAAGACAAAGAAAAGGAAAAAAAAGTAAAACTAGACTGGCAAATAAATAAATTTAAAAAATATGCCTATGAGTGGCGGTGATTGCTTACAATCAGTCCCATCAGGTGACTCGCTTACTCAAGATACTTATAAAAGAGGAAGCAAATCTTTTATACAAAAAGGCTCGTTCCTAATTGTAATCAGAATTTTACGTATTTTATTTTTATTTTATTATACTTTATTGTACAAACATATACACATTAATATTAAAGTAGGAAAGCTTATGTACATCGGCGAGCTTAACTCAAAATTGTGTTTTCTTACAGCAAACCTTAGAGCGATAGAGAGATGTTGATATATTATTGTTGATATAATAATATTATTTCTGTATTATCTGAGACCATTAATCAACATGAACATCTTTTCAGAATACTATTTGGATAAAAGAACAAACAAATGTTACAAATTCCACTTGGTGCCACGAACATTTGCGCGCGCTAACTTAGCGTGTTCGGCTGAAGGCGGCCATCTTGCTATTATAAACAGCGAAACTGAATCCACCGTTCTCAAAGAGCTCTTCGCTAAATATCCAGAAAATAAGATGGTTGGAATCCACTGGAGACAGTTAGCTTACATCGGTTTTTGTGATTGGAATGAACGTGGAGAGTGGAGGACTGTTCACGGTAAATACATTTTAATTTCCACCTTCAAGCACCGACAATCCAGCAATTGTTCCAAAGATAATACTTTTGGAACAAAACAGCATACGCACTATTCAAAACAAATTATGTCTTCAATCAAAATTAATTTCAGAGAAAATTCTAACTAGACATTTTTTTTGTCTTTTTTTTTTGACGACGTCTGTGGTCTAGTGGTTCTAGGGTCGGACTGCTGATCACGAGGTCATGGTTTCGATTCCCACAGGACACAAATATTTGTGTGATGAACATAAGTGTTTGTGTTGGTCTGGGTGTTTCTTATGTATTATAAGTATGTACTTACAAAAAAAAAAAGTATATAATTATTATATCCTTTGTCTAGTACCCATAGTACAAGCTCTGCTTAGTTTGGCGCTAGATGGTGCTGTGTAAAAATGTGCCAAAGTTATTTATTTATTTTATTGTAACTTAATAAATAAGGAGAACAAAAACTTCAAAGACACGGATGAAACCGCAGGCAGAAGCTAGTTAAATACAGCTTTTCCGTATCTTTATCTGTCTGTTTTCGATCCTTTTCCAACTATATTGGGGTCGGCTTCCAGTCTGACCAGATAAACAGTGGCGGATTTACACATTTGCCGCAAGAAGGCTATTTCAATTTTGCCGTCCCTGCCGACCTCTAGAAGTGTCAGTTCCTAGATTATTTTAACAATCCAACGATTTAGTTAAGTTTGCACAAGAAATAGTTTTTTTGGTATATTTAATAAAATCTATAAGAGATTGAGCTAGTAAAAGCTCAATCTTGTACTTCTAATAAGGCGAGGTAAGATAGGTATGCCTTACAATGGCTGGAGAGGGGCCATGGTGCCCACACCTACCGGCTGACGCAGATACTCTCGGGGCACGGATGCTTCGGGAAGTATCTGTGTCGCATAGGCCGGGAGCCGACGCCCGAGTGTCATCGCTGCGGGAGCTGCTCAGAGGACACGGCGCAGCACACACTGGCGGAGTGCCCAGCTTGGGCCGCGCAGCGCCGTGACCTCATTACTGCAGTAGGCGGCAGCGATCTCTCGCTTCCGGCCGTGGTTCTGTCTATGGTCGGGTGCGAGAGCGTTTGGGAAGGCGTCGTCTCCTTCTGCGAGGAAGTAATGCTCGCTAAGGAGGCGGCGGAGAGGGTTCGAGAGGCGATAACCTCTCTTCCCATCCGCAGGAGACGACCTGGGCGTCGTAGGAGGGCGTATGCCGACCTCCAGCCACCCTAGGTGTGGGCCTGCGGGCGGCGGACTCAGGGTGGCCCGCCGCCCGACCAGTCAAGGCCCGTGACGGTGGAGCGTCGTGTTCCGCGCGCGCCAGTCTAGAGGAGGGTGCGGCCGTTATGGTTGCCGCACGGGGAGAAGGGGCTTGCCTGCCAATGGCGAGCCGGGACCTGCCGGGGATGGTTGGGCGAATACGGGAGTATTTCTCACGCCCCCGGCCAAGGTCGGTAGAGGAACACCGTGGTGGTTTTTAGTCGGTAAGAGTCCGACACTGGCTCCGCCTTCCCCGGGCGGAGTGCGTCCATGAGGATTTTCCCCACGATAAAAAAAAAAAAAAAAAGGTATGCCTTACAATAATGTAACTAGGTACATTCGGTATAATGCGCGGCGTATGCCTAATTGCCTTCACAGCAAGACCCCGCTTCGGCTTCAGCGCACCGCGGCGTGTACGTGGGACACTCAGAAAGTTTTGCGAAACTAAAAAAAATTGTTCTATACGTACATATATTTTTATCAAATCTTTTCAAAGTACTTTCCACCAGCCTCTATACAAAGATTCATGCGCCTAAACCAGTTTTCAAAACACTTTTTCCAGTCCGCCGCAGACACCTCGTTTACAGCCTGCTCGAACGCAGCCAGCGTATCTTCCGGCGACGAAAATTGTATCCCTTTGAGCTGATTTTTTATTTTTGGGAATAAAAAGAAGTCACACGGTGCTAGATCAGGGCTGTAAGGAGGGTGACCCAGGAGTTTGACTGGCGTGCTGTCCAGGAAGTCCCTCGTTTTGAGTGCGGTGTGCGCAGGTGCATTGTCGTGGTGGAGCAGTAGCCCGCGGAGCCCTGTGTTTGGTCGCTTGTTGCTTATAACAGAGAAAACTTCTGGCAAACATTTGGTAGTATACCATTCGGCATTAATGCTTCTTTGATCCCGTAAGGGAATTGATACCAAGTGGCCAGTCAAATTCAAAAAGCTAGCGATCAAAATCTTACCCCCGCTTCTAGATCGCTTCACTTTGGTAGGCGTTGGCTCATTTTGAAACACCCAAACAGTCGACTGGCGCTTGGTTTCTGGGTCGTATTGATAAATCCAGGACTCATCACCTGTAACGATGTCGTAAACACGCCGAGACGAGCCTGCTTCAAATTTGTTAAGCATATCACGGCACCATTCCACCCGGGCCTGCTTCTGAGCATCGGTGAGGTTGTGCGGCACCCAGCGTGATACTATCCTCCTCACGCGAAGATGGCTGTGTAGAATCTCGTGAACGCTTCCCGATCCAATCTTCAATATGTGTTGAATCTCCTGATATGTAATTCGCCTATTGTCTTGGATTAAATTTTTCACTGCTAGCACGTTTTCTTCGGTAACAGCCGTCAAAGGGCGACCGCTTCTTTCGTCATCCCCCAAAGTTGGTCGACCGCGCTTGAATTCGTTATACCAACGATACACGGTTGCCTTGGAAGGGCCTTCATCCATGAATGCCATTTGAAGTCTATCGTACGATTCATCCGGTTTCAGGCGACACTTGAAATCGTATAAAATCATAGCTCTAAAATGTTCCCGGCGCAGATCCATATTTCAGTGAGACACAATACTTTGAATTAACTCGCAAAAAATGTGGAGGGAAATTTTGAAATTGGAACTTACTTATTTTTACTTATAAATAATCATATTTTCGAAAAACATTATAACTGGCCAGTCTCCCATATATAAAAACTTTTTTTCGCAATACTTTCTGAGGGGCCTGGTAAGATATAAAAATAATGTTGGCCCCAAATTTTCCGCCCCTAATATCTGCCGCTCTAGGCTCCAGCCTACTCAGCCTGCTGGTAAATCCACCACTGCAGATAAAGCTCAATATCAGTATTTAGCACAAAGCGACCACAGTACCCACCAATCAGTAAGCCGAGGTCCGTGCTCTTCCCTGGGGGACGCCTTTAATTTAAATTTATTTATTCGAGTAACATAGACTCATAGTGTTAGTAACAGATTGCTTAGAAACTATGTTAGTATGTACATTTTTTGTTACCGTTCCTGAGAACACTACCGCAAGGTCACAGGTCCATCTGAAACCTTGCAGCAGTGGTTCAGAAACACACAGTCTAGCCTGCTAGCTAGCGTCATTAGGATGCTGTTGTTGCTGGCCCGAACCCTACGGACCAGGGATGCACATCGCTTCCGCATGACTGCATAGAAGCAGTCTGTGCGAGCAACCGCGAACATCCCTGATGCGCTGCAGTATCGAGGCAACCCCAGCAGCACCCTGAAGGCATTATTGTACTGTACACGAAGGGCGCTGTATGTTTTTTTTTGCTTTATGCGGTTTTGCAACCGTGATTTTAGTTTATAAGTTAGGTTTAGGGAAATTTTTCGGCGGATGGAGTCCCTAACGGGATTCTCCGCCACCCGCCCAGTACCCACCAATCTTTACGGCGTGAATACGCAGCGAATGCTTGCGCAGTAATAAAATTTTGAATGAACGGGTGTCGATCGGGATGCGCACTCAGCAGCCATAAATATACACGCTGAAATTTGAATCGCTTTTTTCCCGAAGAGGGGTAATTGTACTCATCATTATGAAAAACTTTTACTATGGACCAACCCTGAAATCGCGGAAAAAAAATCAGTCAATCAGCTCTATGTGCAGGTGTAAGGGCAAAGAGAGCATGATAACAGATGTGGCATTGATTGAGGAGGGGAGATTATGACCTGCAGGGAGCTTCTCACTGGGTTGGATATAATTTACGGGTGGAGGTAATTTTTCCAACCACAATTTTCGAGGGGCCTCAATTTGACAACCTTGTAGGGCCTCTGTCGATTTAAAGAAACTGTGGCGGCTCTTTAGGCGCTGGGTCTGTAGCTTAGCGCCAAATAGTGAGTGTCTAGGTTCTGACTCCTGCTTTTTTTTCTCCACCGCACATGCAACGTCCCTTCGAACTTTTGGGGGTGCTATGCCGGCTGTTGGAAAAAGCACATTGAGCGGTGTTGGTTTGAGGATTTTGACAGTTTAACAGAGTTGTCTCGTTGCTCAATGAAACGGACACCCATCCACAAACTTACTGGCTAGCACAGCTAACCCCTTCTGTAATATTTACCCTGAATTCGATTTTCATTCCAGGCCAAACGCTTCAGGAAGCAGGTTTCAGTAAATTTTCCCAAGGAGAGCCAAACAATTCGAGTGAAACTGGGGGTGAATACTGTGGTTCTATATTACGAAACGGTCTGCTCAACGACGCGTCTTGTGACATGAAACCTAGTGCATTTATTTGTGAAAAGGACCCTAAATACCCTCCAGTGTGCCGTATACTACCTATACCGGAAACGGCCTACTTGGAGCAAGTTACAGACAGTGCTGGTTTGAATCAATTAGTTTTCAATCGATAAGTTAATTTGATTAATTTTAATCGGATTAAGCTTAATCGTGATTAATTACATAATAATTATTATACGTTAATTTGAATTAGCAGGTTAAGGTTTGATAACAAGCAAAAATTTATAAATAAAAAATTAGATGAAATCGTTTTTATATTTAAATTTTTGAAGCTTTGATGCGCGCTCTGCGGCCCGGAGTAGAATGAGAAAAAAATGAAACCGATTAAGTAATCTGTGCCGATAGTATTTACAGAATGGCAACTCAATTTCAATAGACTCAGTGAAATTAACGCTGTTGAATGGACTCGTATGGAGTGTCCGGGGCCCACATTCTATTCGCGCTTGCAAATACGTATTTTGTTACAAGTGTCATCTAGCGGAACTTTTTGCAGGATAAAAATTTATGCATGAAGAAGATAAACAATCCGATACCACTTAATTTTATTGTTTTCAGTGACATCTAGCGAACGATTTAAATACTAACCTGAAACTGACCAAATGTTCTGCTAGATGTTCAGAAAGTTTTCGTGGCTTCAGTCTTTATGTCCTAAACTACCGGTTGCAGATTCCTCACGCAGCTGCTCAATTAAAAGGGCTTGATGAGTTCTAGACAAACAAATGATCAAAACTTCCAATTGTCATATCTCCTGAATCGTAGAACTAAGACCCATCATGTTAGTACCCAAATGAAAGGGTACGATGAGTCCTACACTAATAAATAGTCCAAACTTCTGATGGCCATATCTCCTAAATTGTAGTACTTAGACCTATAGTTGTAAAATAACGGTAGACAACCGATATTAACCAAAAATCGCCGTTAGCTATCAATAAACAGCCGGTTAGCTACGGTTATTTATTTGACTGCGACGTGAAAAGGGTGGTTATGTTGAACAGTTTTTCAAGCATGAATTATTTTTAATGCGTTCCCTTACTTACATACGTGGGACACTCAGAAAGTTTTGCGAAACTAAAAAAAATTGTTCTATACGTACATATATTTTTATCAAATCTTTTCAAAGTACTTTCCACCAGCCTCTATACAAAGATTCATGCGCCTAAACCAGTTTTCAAAACACTTTTTCCAGTCCGCCGCAGACACCTCGTTTACAGCCTGCTCGAACGCAGCCAGCGCATCTTCCGGCGACGAAAATTGTATCCCTTTGAGCTGATTTTTTATTTTTGGGAATAAAAAGAAGTCACACGGTGCTAGATCAGGGCTGTAAGGAGGGTGACCCAGGAGTTTGACTGGCGTGCTGTCCAGGAAGTCCCTCGTTTTGAGTGCGGTGTGCGCAGGTGCATTGTCGTGGTGGAGCAGTAGCCCGCGGAGCCCTGTGTTTGGTCGCTTGTTGCTTATAACAGAGAAAACTTCTGGCAAACATTTGGTAGTATACCATTCGGCATTAATGCTTCTTTGATCCCGTAAGGGAATTGATACCAAGTGGCCAGTCAAATTAAAAAAGCTAGCGATCAAAATCTTACCCCCGCTTCTAGATCGCTTCACTTTGGTAGGCGTTGGCTCATTTTGAAACACCCAAACAGTCGACTGGCGCTTGGTTTCTGGGTCGTATTGATAAATCCAGGACTCATCACCTGTAACGATGTCGTAAACACGCCGAGACGAGCCTGCTTCAAATTTGTTTAGCATATCACGGCACCATTCCACCCGGGCCTGCTTCTGAGCATCGGTGAGGTTGTGCGGCACCCAGTGTGATACTATCCTCCTCACGCGAAGATGGCTGTGTAGAATCTCGTGAACGCTTCCCGATCCAATCTTCAATATGTGTTGAATCTCCTGATATGTAATTCGCCTATTGTCTTGGATTAAATTTTTCACTGCTAGCACGTTTTCTTCGGTAACAGCCGTCAAAGGGCGACCGCTTCTTTCGTCATCCCCCAAAGTTGGTCGACCGCGCTTGAATTCGTTATACCAACGATACACGGTTGCCTTGGAAGGGCCTTCATCCATGAATGCCATTTGAAGTCTATCGTACGATTCATCCGGTTTCAGGCGACACTTGAAATCGTATAAAATCATAGCTCTAAAATGTTCCCGGCGCAGATCCATATTTCAGTGAGACACAATACTTTGAATTAACTCGCAAAAAATGTGGAGGGAAATTTTGAAATTGGAACTTACTTATTTTTACTTATAAATAATCATATTTTCGAAAAACATTATAACTGGCCAGTCTCCCATATATAAAAACTTTTTTTCGCAATACTTTCTGAGGGGCCTGGTATTGTAGCTACTCAAATGTAAATGTTAATCAAATGTTAATTTTACTATTTTCTATTATTATTTTAATTATTAAATAAATAAATAAATAGATAAGAGATGTAAGTAGATTCCTCTGGTGATCCCTTAGTCGCCTTTTACGACACCCATGAGAAGAGATAAGGGTGGTGCGATTCTTTGCGTCCGGCACCACACGGACGCAAAGAATGGATGAAGGATGGGCAGCAGCGTTCTCCGAGTATTTAACCAACCAACTGCGATCGCCAACCCGCCTGCCAAGCGTGGCGATTATGGCATATCCCCCCAGCATTTGCTTGGGGGAGGCCTATGTCCAGCAGTGGACGTCTTAAGGCTGAAATGATGATGATGATGATAAGTAGATTTTGTATGTTTGGGGGAGGCCTATGTCCAGCAGTGGAAGTGCGAAGTCTTGTCATGTATGATGGTGATGACGATGATGATGACGACGATGATAATGACCTTGATGATGACGATAATGATGATGATGACGATGAAGATGACGACGATGATGACGATGTTGATGACGATGATGATGATGATTTTGATGACAGCAGCTACTTTCAATGCTCCATACGAGACCGGCCGCTCCTCGAACCGATGTGAACTTTACTACCACTCTAGCAGCTTTACAATTATTGTGTAAAAAGTTAAAAACTCATGTATACAATTAAGTAATTATCAACATGTCATATAATGAGAAGGGCTATAAAGCCCTTATCACGCTAATCACAGGAAAAAGCTTACAAAAATCAATCAAACTCGCGAGTTTAATTTGAAATTAGTAGTACCTATTAATATTACCTCGAAGAGGTTCAATAAATTGCGTTCATGCACTCGAAACGATTTTATAATGAATTTCAAGGGCCCTCATTGAGTCGATGTCTTTATTGCAATTTGCCTTTTGAAAGGTACCTCGGACCAATTAGTCAATATTGGTGTATTCGAAGTTTGTTCAGAATTGAAAAATAAATTAAATCTCAACCCAGGCAGAGATTTAATTTTCTTAAGTGTGAGGTGGATCCTTAACCTTCACAGTTTTTTTTCTCGTGACACCTTTAATTTAACTCACATAATTCCATTGACAACAGCTAAATTTGTCTCACATGATAGAGGGTTCCGTTTGGTGCCGGACACAAATAATAGCACCACCCCATCTCTTCTCTTGGGTGCCGTAAAAGGCGACTAAGGGATTCACCCACAGTAAAAGATAGAATGGTTGTAATCACAATTTCTGTCGAAGGACCGATGGCCGTTGGAGCAGACGAGTCCTTGAGTGGAGACCGCGTATCGGCAAACGCAGCCTAGGGCACCCCCCTGCCAGGTGGACCGATGACCTAAAGAACGTGGCTGGGGGGACTGGATGCGGAAGGCAGAGGACCGAGCGTTGTGGCGCAACTTGGGAGAGGCCTATGTCCAGCAGTGGACTGCTGATTGACTGAGTTGATTGATTGATTGAATCACAATAAAATTTAACTTGCGATTTATGCGTGGCAACATTCGGACAAACCATGCTTACCGTGTTGAAGTCATTAAGTTTTAAAAATCAACTTTAAGAGGCTGACAACACCTAAAAAATCAGACCTCTGCGGTCACTGTCGTTTCGTACAGAACTGAAAGAGAGGCAACGAGCCGAGGGACGTCGGATACGCCGCTCAACTTGAATGAAAATTAACAAAAAAAAAATTAAATAAAAAACTAAAAGCTTATTTGAAAAACAGAAACAACAAATGTTTAGATTATTGTCTTTCTCAAATGTTTTCTTAATTTTATTTATAATATTTTGTAAATAATAGAGATTGTTTGCTTTAAAGCATGTTTTAAGAGGTTAGTTTACAATTCTTTTCTATCGAGAAAACTTCAATAAAACGTGATTTGGGCACAATACAGTTTCAGAAAATAAGTATATTTTTCACTGCCACAAACTGAATAGATACAGCTAAAAATGTTTTTAAAAGAAGCCTATTTGGGGTATTTGGCTGTTGTCAGCGTCTTAATCAAATTTACTTTACAGCTTTTGTTTCTGCACTTGGAAACAGCGCAATAAGGCATTTTTGCGGGTTTTTGTTACAGAACAAGTCAACGCATACTTGAGAAATGTTTTGAAATGCCCTGTACTATGGTGCAGAGTGTTGGCGCGCCCGCCGTGCCCACTTTTCCATTCTATCTATTTCTGTGGGTTCACCAGAAGATGGGCAGCTGCAGCGTGCTCTGATTATTTATTCAACCAACTGCGATCGCAATCCCGCCTGCCAAGCGTGGCAATTATGGCATATCCCCCATTTGGGGGAGACCTAATGTCAAACTGTGGACGTCTTTCGGCTGAAATGATGATGATGATGGCGGGTTTGAGTCCGACTCACACTTGGCCGGTTTTATGCTTATTACGTAAATGGTAATTTAACTTATTACGTGCTATTTTTATTCAATTACTTTGTCGAAACGTGTATCTAATTAAGTGATTACCTATTTCTGATTAAATCGCTTAAGTAGAGCCGTGTAAGTGGAAGCCGCTGCTTGTACACGAAAGAGCATAGTTTTTTTTTTGGCTTCATTATGATTGTTCGCAGCATTACGTCTATATTTTTTACAATGTCTGTGCCCTCAATATAGTAAGTCTTTGTTTAAAAATTTAGTAATTCATCATTTGTGAAAACAAACAAACCATACGAACCAGCTTAAGCAAAATGTGTCGAAGTTGTGTTACTTATTTTTTTAACCTGTATACTTATTCATAGTATTGTTGGCTCGGTCCAGTGGACCGTATAATGTCGTACGGCGTACGACACATGTACGGTAAGCGGCCGTGACGGTATCGTCTGTTATTAGACTTTTTGTATGCGTTTATATGTACAGTCGAGTGCATGACAGTGGTAACACTTCAATTCGTAAACCGCCCTTACTGCTTACGAAATAAAGATGCTGCTAATGTCAGTTTTTAGGGTTCCGAAGTCCTACAAGGAACCCTTATAGTTTCGTCATGTCCGTCCGTCTGTTCGTCTATCCGTCTGTCCGTCTGTCCGTCTGTCCGTCTGTCCGTCTGTCCTAATCCTTTACAGCTTAATAACTTCTACAGTTATAAACATAAGTAAATGAAATTTTGTTAAAAAATAGTCTACATATAGATCTCAATTTTAAAAGAATAAATAAATAGTTTTTACGTATTTTAGGGGTGGCGTCCATACATGTGAAATGGTGATGAAAAAAATTTTTTCACTGCACCCCCTCGTGTGGGATATCATTGAATAGGTCTACTAAAATGAAGATAATGTTTCATACGCCACTTTTTTATCAGGTGTACCATCTGCGAAATATAGCCCGCCAAAGTGGCTTGCAATGTGTCCCCCCCCCTGCCATTTCTAAACTATGCAACGTAGAAAGTTATAATCTTCCACATTGATAGACCTTTGTAAAAACTCTCTTTTAAAATTATTTCGAGTATAATGTGATTATAATTTTTTGAGTTATAGAGAGAAAACTGAAAAATACTTAAAACGTCCTAGTTCAAAGGTCATTGATCTTAGAGAAAAATGATCATGCAAATAATGCTCCTTTAGCTACTTTCTATTTGAAAAAATTACAAAAAGTTACTTTGACACGACATCACACTTCTTAAATTTGGCTTCTTGAATTTATCGCTAGATGGCGCTACTAACAACACGCTCTGAGTCGCGAATGCTGCCGATTATTGCAAAAACTAAAATAGCCATGATTAATATTCGATTTGATTCGTTTGTAATTACACCTACTTAAGGAACCCTATAATACTGAGCATGGCCCGACATGCTCTTGGCCGGTTTTTAAGTTTTTGGAATGCATTGCCAGTGCCTATTAGAAGTGCGCAATCGCTGCCAGTGGGAGGCTTGTGAAGGAGCATTATTTGTCACTTTGATCATGTTTCTTCTCCTGTATGTGGTAGTTTTTTAGGGTTCCGTAGTCCTACAAGGAACCCTTATAGTTTCGTCATGTCCGTCCGTCTGTCCGTCTACCAGGGCCGTCTGTCCTAATCCTTTACCACTTAATAACTTCTACAGTTATAAACATAAGTGAATGAAATTTTGACAAAAAATGGAATAGATATAGATCTCAATTTTAATAGAATAAAAAAATCTTGATTACGTATTTTAGGGGTGGCGCCCAAGCAAGTGAAATGGGGATTGTAATATTTTTTTCGCTGCACCCCCTCGTGTAGGGTATCATTGAATAGGTCTACTAAAATGAAGGTAATGTTTCATACACCACTTTTTTATCAGGTGTACCATCTGTGAAATATAGCCTGCCAAAGTGGCTTGCAATGTGTGTCCCCCCCCCTGCCATTTCTAAACTAAGGAACGTAGAAACTTATAATCTTCTAAATTAATAGACCTTTATAAAAACTCTCTTTTAAAATTATTTTGAGCATAATGTAATTATAAATTTTTGAGTTATAGAGAGAAAACTGAAAAATACATAAAACGTCCTAGTTCAAAGGTCATTGACCTTAGAGAAAAATGATCATAGCAAATAATGCTCCTTTAGCTACTTTCTATTTGAAAAAATCACAAAAAGTAACTTTGTGTTATGTTTACATGACACAATTCTTAAATTTGGCGCCATCTAGCGGCGTCCAAAAACACTCTCTGAGTTGCCAATGCTGCCGTCAAGTGCCGTCTATTGCATTTGGCACTGTATAGCGCCATCTAGCGGCTACTGACAACACTCTCTGAGTCGCCAATGCTGCCGTCTATTGCAAAAACTAAAATAGCCATGATTAATATTCGATTTGATTTGTTTGTAACACCTACTTAAGGAACCCTATAATACTGAGCATGACCCGACATGCTCTTGGCCGGTTTTTTTTATTACTTTACCGTTGCTTATTAAGTATATGTATATATATAAATCTCGCTAAACAATAAGTGAAGAACCCACATCAAAACGGCTCACTTAAAAGTACAGGCTGGCACCACAGACCCGTAAGCCTCAAGACGCCGCACAAACAAAGTTTTGCATGAGAACACAGTCGTAAAATATTGGCGGGGAGCGGGGGGCGGGGTGCGCGTTATGGTTGGTCGACTTAACAGTTCGGTGGTATGATTCCGTATTATTGGTGCCGCTCGCTGACGGACTGTCGTCCCGATTGGCGGCGGGGCGTACGATATGCAGTGTTGCTGCATATGCTTGGTGACCAGGGGTATCTGACTAATCGACGTCTAGAGAATTACTGGTCTGTGGCTGACACGCACACATTCACACCTATAGTAAGACAATCAGCCGCGATTACGCACCAAATCTCGTGTGATGGTAGTCGTTGTCATAATTTTACAAATACTATAACAATATGCCGTCTGGTGTGTTAAAATGCTGTTCAAATTATAGCGAGTTTAGGAAAAAAATATTGCTTCAATCTTCTCTTAGAGAGATTCGGTCCGCCTTTTTTTATTCGTCCGTATACAGTACCTACCCTCAAAAGTATGTTTTGCTCATTTCAAAGACGTATGAATGGTACTTTAGGCAATCTTAACTCTTTTTAATAGAAAAGCAGGTGCAAGTATAAATCATGACACTAACCAAAGACTATGACACTAACTGACATTTCAGAAATGTCTTTGGTAAACACACCTGTGTCAGAACAAAACTGAAGGTAAAGAGACTCGTATTTTATACTTTTATTTATCTAAGTATATCACAGAGCATAGAAAGAGAGGAGGATAGGTGATATTGTAAACAAAATATTGACACAATGTCATGCTTTTAGTTAAATTCAAATGTTGAATTCAAAAGGATATATCGACGTTATAATAAAACAAAGTTTAACCGGATTATATCGCGTCGGTATATTATTTAAATTGGTTTTCCTGGCGTTTCGAAAGCTTTGCAGCATTTCGTGGTCGCAGGTAGACTAAGATGACAAGCGTCTTTACAGATATTTCCTTAGATAATCTATGGATATTTCTAATAAATTTTTTTATCTACCGTCTTTCTCTATCGTACAATATTATTAATTAAAATCGTTTTGATGCACGCACAGTATCATTATCTTTACCAGTGTTGCGTGCTGTTTGGGACTTGATTATTTTTAGAAAATTAGGATGTTTTTTAATGTCAATAGCCTAACGGAGCATTCTAGGTACATATCGGTTTTCCTTCGCCAGAACTTGTGTTTTATCAAATCGAAGAAAATGGTTGGGCTTGTCTAGGGCATGTTCACACACTGCAGACTTTGTGGAGCATCTGTTCTTGACGTCAGCTGTAGGTTCTTTAATTCTAGTGACTATACTACGCTTTGTTTGCCCTATGTATGATAACCCACAATCGCAATCAATCTTGTAGACCCCTGCATCTTGTAAGAGAATGTGACTCTTCACCGGTCTGAGGAGTTGGCTGATCTTTCTTTGGGGTTTGAAATAGGTTTTGATAGAAGCACGCTTCAAGATATGACCAATGTTTTATTGAAATGTGTAGTGATCGCGAAAACCTAAGAAATTATTATTGGACGAGCTCTTTCACAATCTCTACAAGTACCAAAAGACAGAAAAATCTTAAGGCGCATGTAATAGCCAAGTGGCGCCCCCATCAGTAAAAACATTATTTTATTATTTTTAACACATTTATGCATGCGATATTCCATTATCACTTGCTTTAATGGTTAAGGAAAATATCGTGAGGAAACATGCACACCGGAGAGTGCTCCATACAGTTCTCAATGGTGTGTGCAGTCCGCCAACCCGCACTAGGCCAGCGTGGTGGACTAAGGCCTTAGCCTTCTCATACTGAGAAGAGGCCCGTGCCCAGCAGCAGTGGGACAGTAATGGGCTGGTTATGTATGTATGTATGCATTCGTTGCGAAATCTAAAGATTTAAATTGTCGAAAGAAAAATCGCTCACGAGCAGGATTCGAACTAGTACTGAGCCAGGAGTCGCAGGTTCAAATCCTGCTCGTGAGCGTTTTTTTTTTCTTTCCACGATTTAAATCGTTAGTAAAACCATTACTTGCTGAATACATAATTTATCGAAAATTCTTTTTTTAACAGTTGAAGTACAGGTACGTAGTTTAATCAGAAACTTTTAACTCTGTAAATAATAGTTTGCTGTAGTTGTAGATATAAAAAGTGCAAAAAACGGCCACTCTTGGCTCTTTTTCTATCTACAACTACAGCTAACTATAATTAACAGCCACTCTTGGCACTTTTTCTATCTAAAACTACAGCTAACTATAATTAACAGCCACTCTTGGCACTTTTTCTATCTACAACTACAGCTAACTATAATTAACAGCCACTCTTGGCACTTTTTCTATCTACAACTACAGCTAACTATAATTAACAGCCACTCTTGGCACTTTTTCTATCTACAACTACAGCTAACTATAATTAACAGCCACTCTTGGCACTTTTTCTATCTACAACTACAGCGAACTATAATTTAAAGAGTTAATAGTTTCTGATTAAACTACAGTACCTGTACTTCAATTGTTAGAAACGAATTTTCGATAAATGATGTATTTAGCGAGTAATATTTTTATTTACTGATGGGGGCGCCACTTGGCTGTTACATTCCCCTTAAGATCATCAGTTGATGTTTAAGGGTTCTGGCATATAATTAAACGGAGTCCTTGCCATATCCTCTTCTCTTCTACAATCATTGGTAAAGACATATCTATTTGTATTTGCCCCACATATGTCTCCCGTCAAACGGATAGAAAAGTAACGAGTTCCAATAAAAATAATGGCGCACAAACATTGTACAGTGATAGCAAAAAGCGGACAGATAACGCTTGTTTTAACCGACGGTATTTTAGCGGTTTCCAATGAGCTAGGAATTTCAGAATGTCTAGTTAGGTTTGATTTAGATTGGGGAACTCAAAAATGGGAAGTTCAGGAATTCTTCAAAAAAGTGTAATGGGACAACGCGATGGGACTAGTGGGTCTGAAATATTGGTGTCTATTTTCCCATGGGACTACTGGGTCAAAATAGTGTAATGGGACAACATGATGGGACTAGTGGGTCTGAAATATTGGTGTCACTTGTCCCATGGGAATACTGGGTCAAAATAGTGGCAGTTGTCCCATCACGGGACAACACGATGGGACTAGTGGGATAGAGTCGCTCTTTCTATGGGTGTTATAAGGTAAAAACAAAAGACAAAAAGGGAAAACAATATGAAAGACTTAAAGATGAGAAGGGAAACATAATCCTTTTTGTGTTACAAAACAAATTATGATAACCATAGAAATTTAAATGATAAGGTAATAGAAATGGTAAAGGCGCATGAACTTCGCGCACTGTTGTCCTACGGTTCAAAAGTGTATACCGAAGACAAAATCCTGAACTACAACATCTAATGAATCGGTAGGAAATATTATGCACATTTTATCGATTTCATCATCATCATCATCATTTCAGCCGAAAGACGTCCACTGCTGGACATAGGCCTCCCCCAAGCCGATGCTTGCTGGATGCGGAAGGCGCAGGACCGGTCGTTGTGGCGATCCACAACGACCGGTCCTGCGCCTTCCGCATCCAGCGGATTCCCGCGACCTTCACCTGGTCGTCGGTCCAGCTTGTGGGGGGCCTACCCACGATGCGCCTTCCAGTACGCGGTCGCCACTCCAGAGCTTTACTGCCCCATCGGCCATCCGTTCTGCGAGCAATGTTCCCCGCCCACTGCCACTTAAGTTTAGCAATTCTTCGGGCTATGTCGGTTACTTTCGTTCTCCTGCGAATCTCCTCATTTCTGATTCAATCACGCAGGGACTCCGAGCATAGCCCTCTCCATTGCCCTTTGAGTGAGTTTGAGCCTTCTTATCAGGCCCATTGTGAGCGACCACGTTTCAGTACCGTAAGTAATTACTGGCAACACACACAACGATTAAGTAAACACAACACAACGTTTATCGATTTAACTGAACACAAATTTAATGTAGGGACCAACTGATTTTTTTTTCGCGATTTCAGGGTTGTTCCCATAGTAAAAGTTGTTCATAATGTTGAGTACAATTACCCCTTTTCGGGAAATAAGCGATTCAAATTTCAGCATGTATTTATTTTGTTTTCCTTTTTCTGGCGTCAGTCGCGTAGTCGCTAGTTCTACGCGCTCCTTAATTATTTTGGCCTGAATATCTACGATGTTCATTCTACAAACCGAACTCAATTTAATTCCATCCAATTCCAAAATGGCCACAAAAATCAAAAGCCACAGTCAAGCTCGTTAGTAGCTCCCAGTTACAACAGATGCTCTTTCAATTCAAACAAACGATTTCGACTGAGCTGCTATTTCAGAGAAATGCACTGGGAAATAGTGTTCACTTTGATTTGATTGGAATTAAAGCAGCCTCCACCACGTTTACTATTGGAACGTTGGGGTAAGTAAAACCACTGTGGTTGGAATCAATTTTAACAACATAACATAACATCACGCCTTTATTTCCCCGAAGGGGTAGGCAGAGGTGTAATAGTACCCACATTTCGCCAGTTACGTTATAGTCGCATGTAATAGGGGGCGAGCCTATTGCCATTGACCGGGCACACAAATCCAGACTCCGGGCTGCTACTGAGAATGTCCTACTGAAAAAACCCAATAAAACTTTGCCCGACCCGGGAATTGAACCCAGGTCCTCACGCTCAGCAGTTGCGCTTGCAACCACTAGACCAACGAGGCAGTCAATTAATTTTAATGAAGTTAAAAAATAATACTACTCATATGAAGACATGAAAACATGACATGACATGATATGAGATTTTAAGTACCTATTTTATGTTTATTTGATCAGGGCGGCATTGATTGATAATTTCCATGAATGAATGTTTTGGTAGCCTTAGTTGGCCCAATCGGACTATAGTACCCCGCTTCCTCGTACGTACCTCAGCTAGTTTATATTCAACCATCCGCCAACCCGCACTAGGCCAGCATGGGGAATTAAGGGCTTAATCTTCTCATCCTGAGAAGAGGCCCGTGCCCAGGAGAGGGACAGTAATGGGCTGATGATAATAATAATAATAATATCAGGAATCAGGGCTGGGTTTCCAGTTGAGGAGAGGAGGTCAAGTAATATCCCACCTCCTCTACATGGATGACCTAAAACTGTTTGCCTCCACTGATTTGCAACTGATGGAGTTACTGAAAGTAACTGAAAACTTCAGTAATTCTATCAGGATGGAATTTGGTGTGGAAGCATGTGCGGTCATGCATGTGAAGCGAGGTGTGATTGTGGAATCCGAGGGAGATCAACTCTCGGATTCTACACTACTTACATCCCTCTCCCCAACTGAGACCTACAAATACTTGGGTATGGCGGAGGCGTTAGGTATCAGCCAGGCCGACATGAGGCAATCGTTGGAGGAGCGCTTCTTTGGCCGCCTGAAAAAGGTTCTAAAAAGTATTTTATCGGGCGGAAACAAGATGCACGCCTTTAATGGTTGGGTCATGCCGGTCTTGATGTACTCCTTCGGTATACTCAAGTGGACTCAGACGGACCTTGACGCCCTGGATCGGAAAGTCCGCACACTACCGACAGCATATCGTATGCATCACCCACGTTCATCGGTGATGAGGCTGTACATCCCGCGGAAGTGTGGGGGTCGTGGCTTTTTAAATGCAAAGACCCTCCACAACCGTGAGGTGTGCAGTTTAAGGGAATATTTCCTTCACGTGAACATGGGTATGCACCGAGATGTTGTTGCAGTGGACAAGGGACTCACCCCGCTCTCTTTGGCTAAAGAAAACTGGCGCAAACCTGTGGTACTGGATACCAATGACTGCATGGAGGTATGGTAGAGCAAGGAGCTTCACGGACGCTTCTACTGGGCTCTTTATGGCCCTGATGTAGATTTGTAGCGTCCGTCTCCTGGCTGCGTTTCGGTGACCTCTTCGGAGAGACCGAAGGCTTTGTCTTTGCAATTATGGACGAAATAATGATGACGAACAACTACCGGAAATATATTGTGAAGGATGGCACGGTAGACATCTGTCGGGCATGCCAACGTCCGGATGAATCTATCCGACACATTATCTCCGGATGTTCTCGTCTTGCTAACGGCGAGTACTTGCACAGGCATAACCTGGTAGCCAGGATTATCCACCAGCAACTTGCTCTGAAATATAATCGTGTGGAATCGGAAGTACCGTACAGGTCCGTACTACAAGTATGTGCCCGACCCAGTTCTTGATAGTCATGCCACACTGTACTGGGACCGATCCATCATCACTGACAGGACTGTTGTTTTCAATAAACCTGACATTGTGGTGATGGATCGTTCAGAGCGCCGCGCAATGATTTTTGATATCACGGTCCCTCTTGACGACAACCTCGTGAAAGCTGAGAAAGATAAACAAATCAAGTATATTGACTTAGCTCACGAGATTGTCGACATGTGGGATGTGGACTCAGCAGTCATTGTACCGATAGTCATTACGGCCAATGGATTAATAGCCAAGAGCCTCGACCAACACCTAAGGAGGCTCTCGTTGGGCGGCTGGATCTAGGGCCAGATGCAGAAGGCAGTACTCCTTGAAACGGCACGCATTGTGAGGAGGTTCTTTTCTCTGGGGCCCTGACCACCGGTAGCTTGGACCCTGTTCCCGATGCCGGTGGGCTACTATTTTTTATATTTTTAAATGTTTTTTTTATTTATCAATATTTAAAAATGTAAATTATAAGTTTGTTTAATGTAATAAAGGAAATAATATTTTATTTTTTATTTTTAAATGTTTTTTTATTTATCAATATTTAAAAATGTAAATTTTAAGTTTGTTTAATGTAATAAAGGGAATAATCATTCATTTAATTCAGGCATCTAGGCCCTTAAAAAATACATAAAACCATTTAAGTACCACCTACAATAATATAAAACATAAAAATGAAATAATCTATATTTAAACATTAGGTAAAAGCGGCGTCGCCGCGGCGACGACGAATATGACGGCGGCGACACACGAAGGCGCGCCGTCGTGTGTCGCGCGGTGTTGGGTATCCGTCCTCGGAATCGCCAGAAAACAACACCTCTCGGCCAAAATTCTTCCTTCGTGAAAGTCGACGACAGATGTTCAGTTGGAACCCTCACCACAAATGAATTAAAATTAACATTGTGTCGAGACTCTAACCGCTCGACCCTCAGAGTGAACTTGATCTTGAATTGGATGTACTCTACAATCTCCTCGGCCTTTGTAATAATAATGTCGATAATTGGAACAAGTAACACCAAAATCAGCGTAAAAAACACATAAGCTAGTTTATAAAATAGAGCAAGATGATTATGTTGATAGTGGATTAATTAATAATTACATAATAAGACTATATAATATAATTGATAACATTTTTAAGTCACTCAAAGGTCAATGGAGAGGGCTATGCTCGGAGTGTCCCTGCGTGATCGAATCAGAAATGAGGAGATTCGCAGGAGAACGAAAGTGACCGACATAGCCCGAAGAATTGCCAAGCTTAAGTGGCAGTGGGCGGGGCACATTGCTCGCAGAAATGATGGCCGATGGGGCAGTAAGGTTCTGGAGTGGCGACCGCGTACTGGAAGGCGCAGCGTGGGTAGGTCCCCCACAAGGTGGACCAACGACCTGGTGAAGGTCGCGGGAATCCGCTGGATTCGGAAGGCGCAGGACCGGTCGTTGTGGCGATACTTGGGGGAGGCCTATGTCCAGCAGTGGACGTCTTTCGGCTGAAATGATGATGTTGATGATGATAACATTATTCAATAATTTTGTGACAACAGCGTTTGTACCACACTGTTACTGCAAACAAATATTATTCTATTCTATGAATGTCTGAAATATAATGGGTAGATTGAGAATTTCTTTGATAGCTTCCTTTAGTTGTATTTTTCAATACCGGGAGACGTGACTGGTGATCACAGCTGATTCATTTTTGTAGAAATTAAGCATTGAGATTGAAGAGTACTTAGGTATCTACGTCATAGAATTATATATTACTATGTACGTGGGACACTCAGAAAGTTTTGCGAAACTAAAAAAAATTGTTCTATACGTACATATATTTTTATCAAATCTTTTCAAAGTACTTTCCACCAGCCTCTATACAAAGATTCATGCGCCTAAACCAGTTTTCAAAACACTTTTTCCAGTCCGCCGCAGACACCTCGTTTACAGCCTGCTCGAACGCAGCCAGCGCATCTTCCGGCGACGAAAATTGTATCCCTTTGAGCAGATTTTTTATTTTTGGGAATAAAAAGAAGTCACACGGTGCTAGATCAGGGCTGTAAGGAGGGTGACCCAGGAGTTTGACTGGCGTGCTGTCCAGGAAGTCCCTCGTTTTGAGTGCGGTGTGCGCAGGTGTATTGTCGTGGTGGAGCAGTAGCCCGCGGAGCCCTGTGTTTGGTCGCTTGTTGCTTATAACAGAGAAAACTTCTGGCAAACATTTGGTAGTATACCATTCGGCATTAATGCTTCTTTGATCCCGTAAGGGAATTGATACCAAGTGGCCAGTCAAATTAAAAAAGCTAGCGATCAAAATCTTACCCCCGCTTCTAGATCGCTTCACTTTGGTAGGCGTTGGCTCATTTTGAAACACCCAAACAGTCGACTGGCGCTTGGTTTCTGGGTCGTATTGATAAATCCAGGACTCATCACCTGTAACGATGTCGTAAACACGCCGAGACGAGCCTGCTTCAAATTTGTTAAGCATATCACGGCACCATTCCACCCGGGCCTGCTTCTGAGCATCGGTGAGGTTGTGCGGCACCCAGCGTGATACTATCCTCCTCACGCGAAGATGGCTGTGTAGAATCTCGTGAACGCTTCCCGATCCAATCTTCAATATGTGTTGAATCTCCTGATATGTAATTCGCCTATTGTCTTGGATTAAATTTTTCACTGCTAGCACGTTTTCTTCGGTAACAGCCGTCAAAGGGTGACCGCTTCTTTCGTCATCCCCCAAAGTTGGTCGACCGCGCTTGAATTCGTTATACCAACGATACACGGTTGCCTTGGAAGGGCCTTCATCCATGAATGCCATTTGAAGTCTATCGTACGATTCATCCGGTTTCAGGCGACACTTGAAATCGTATAAAATCATAGCTCTAAGATGTTCCCGGCGCAGATCCATATTTCAGTGAGACACAATACTTTGAATTAACTCGCAAAAAATGTGGAGGGAAATTTTGAAATTGGAACTTACTTATTTTTACTTATAAATAATCATATTTTCGAAAAACATTATAACTGGCCAGTCTCTCATATATAAAAACTTTTTTTCGCAATACTTTCTGAGGGGCCTGGTATGTAGATGATTTTGATTTCCCAGATATAAAAATTACATAACAC
This sequence comes from Asteroscopus sphinx, assembly GCA_949699075.1. Taxonomy (NCBI): domain Eukaryota; kingdom Metazoa; phylum Arthropoda; class Insecta; order Lepidoptera; family Noctuidae; genus Asteroscopus; species Asteroscopus sphinx. Next base: position 2,983,670 of record OX453025.1, read on the forward strand.
TTCACAAAAAATATTGCTTCGAGCAGAAACCCAAGATATGTATGTTTAATAACGTAAAACAATAAATAATGATTCGGTTCTCATTATTAGGACGCATATTTCCTTGGGGATATGATATTCCCAATACTAAAATTACTTCTGCGGTAAGACGGACGAATCAAGGTCAAAAATATTTTTCGATTATTACCAAGATTTCTTTTGCCTTCTTAAATCAGAATAAAATTTTAAATTAGTCTATGTAGTCTATTTAATCTCGAAAAAAGGAATCAAATTTTGGAGAATCGTGGCATCCGAAGGAAAACCAAAATACGACTGGTCCGACCACTGGTTATCTCAGTCTTTTTGTATGGCGCGGAAACGTGGTGCATTAATTAATTTATTTATTTTATTTATTTATTAAATTTATGCACACACAGAGAAATAATAATAAAATACATAGAAATGAATAGTACAAAGGCACTGCTTATTTCTATAAGAAATTTCTTCCAGCAGACCTGCGAGAGCAAAATTTGAAGCAAAGAGATGTAGACACAGTGTGTCAAGTAATACTAATAAATATACCTACATATATATGGATGCTGATAAGCAATAATGTGTCAACCCACAAAAAATCGAAAATTGAGTTAATGATGCAGTACGCTTCTTTGGCTGACAAAGAACGTTTTTCAATAGGGTTTTAACCTTATTTAATGGTTTTTATACCAAAAATGAGTATAAAAAGGTTGACACGAAATCAGTTCGAAGGGTAAGACATTTTGCAATAAGATGTTTAGGCACTTGAAACATTGTTTGATGACCCTAGGCGCCATCTGTTTAAAGTCAAAAGAAGTTATGGGACATGATCGGTTATTGCGTAATTGGTATTATCCTTTTTCGGCTGTGTAAACAACATTGGCCCATATTTAATTAAAATTATACGTATAAAGTGGGCCTCACAAGACTACTAGCCACGAATACTACATGGAAAACGCAGTAGAAGACTTGGGGAATATAAGATCATCAAAGGTAAGTCAAAATATTACATAAATATAAGGATTTTAGCTATACAAGTTTAGAGGTCATTTTACCGGTAAAATTATTAAAACAACGCTTTTTTATGACAGAATACTGTTTAAAATTACATTCAAATACGTTTTACATACTAACCGTGGTAATATTACTTATCTTAACTACCTAATTTCAGCAAAATGTAATATTTTTGATTAACAGGTTATTGCTTAACAAACATTCTACTATTTACTAAGGCTTGTAAAAGTTTTATAAAGCTTGACACGTTATTGCTACAAAAAAAATCTCGTTCACTTGTTCGTTCGTTTATTGCAATAGTATGTTAAATGACTTGAAACGTTTTTGAAAAACGTGGAATTAGGGAATTAATAAAACAAACAAGTTCACGACTGTAAGTATCCGCAAACAGGGTAGACAGACATTGTCTCAAATCTTCAGGTTCTCGAAATTATTACATTTTGGCACATACCCTCATTTTGCAAGTTGTGTCTTATTTTTATAATTATTTTCAGAATGCTACCGCCAAGATCAAGAAGCCATGTTTGCGGATCATGTACCTAATACCTCACGAGGAAAGCCATGCGTCGCGTTCTACTTCTGACGAGGAGTTTCAGTGTGAGGTTATTAGCCACGATGTTGAAGAAAAGAGGCGTATGGTTCTGTCAAATAGCAGTCTCAATGAGGAGTTTCCAGAAGTTCAGCCAACAGAAACATACCTTCCGAATATTTATATTTCTGATCAAGATCTGGACTTTGAGAATACTCTGGATTTATTGGAGTTTCTAGCTGCTGTTGATTGCTGTTTGTGGCTGATAATACAACACTAGCTCATTCGTCGATCATTGAGCTTATTCATCATACAGCAACTATTCAGTCCGAGCCCAATGAGTTGTATGATACATCATAATCTCAGCCTATCGCAGTCCACTGCTGGACATAGGCCTCTCCCAAGTTGCGCCACAACACTCGGTTTTCTGCCTTTCGCATCCAGTCACGTTCAGCCACGTTCTTCAGGTCGTTGGTCCACCTGGTGGGGGTCGCCCTACGCTGCGTTGGCCGATTCGCGGTCTCCACTCAAGGGCTAGTCTGCTCCAGCGGCCATCAGCCCTTCGACAGACATGGCCAGCCCACTGCCACTTCAGCTTACTGATCCTACAAGACATGTCGGTCAATCCGGTTCTCCTCCGGATAATCTCGTTGCGGATTTTATCCTTCAAAGATACTCCAAGCATTGCTCGCTCCATAGCTCACTGAGCGACTTTGAATTTGTGAACCAGCCCAACTGTCAGTGTCCACGTCTCGGCACCGTAAGTCATGACAGGCTGGACGTACTGGTTTAAGACCTTTGTCTTCAAACTTTGCGGTATATGCGACGAGAAGACTCGTCGAAGTTTGCCAAATACTACCCAGCCTAACTAGAACCTTCTGTCGGCTTCTTTCTTGAAGTTTGTCTACCAAGCTGAATTATCTGCCCTAGGTAGACGTATTCCGTTACGACTTCGAGTGCCGACCCTTCAACGAATATTGGCCTCGGCATGACATGCATATTGAACATGACTTTCGTCTTGTCTTGATGTTGTTCTTTTGTCTTATGCCGAGACCGACACGCCGAGATGCTCAGTTTAAGCTGTGCAGCATTTCGCCCAGGTGTTCCAACGACTCAGCCATACAACGATGTCATCGGCAAAACGGAGATGTGAGATGTTCTCGTTAACGTTGATACCCTAACCAGTCGAACGAAACGAGATTATTTTGTTGTAGGTAGTTTGATTTTGATTTTTAAATACTGTTTTAATTTAGATAATGTTGATTATGATGTAGGTAGGTAAGTATTCAAAGTAAATCTTGAAGATTGAATAGCCAATAACGCTCGATAATCCCTAATTTGTTCCGTTTTTAAAAGGTAAATAAATATTTTAATATTGTAAGAAATCATGGCTTTTATTGATAACACCTTAACAATACAATTTTTATCTCAATAATACGTTTATCAATATAGGGTTAAGGTACTTGACATTAATCAAATTGAATTTAAATTAATTGTTTTCAGTTTAGCAATAATGTGTTATAAGACTTGAAATGTATATTCAAATAAAATGTTTGCTGGCGCATTTTGTAATATCAAATTTAACGGTTTTTGGAATGAATATAACAGATTTTACAAGTTTAATTGGAGAAATATGATCTAAACTTATATTATGATATAATGACTGCATATCATCAATATTTGCAGCAAATTCTTGAACAAACTAATTAAATTGGCGCAGTAATTTTAAAACACGATTTACTCGAAATGGCTTCCGTGTAGGTTGACATACTATTGCTTATCAGCATCCATATATACTCATACATAAACTAATATATAACGTAAAATAAATATAGTATAAAAATAATAAACATAGTCTAGGTATGCTTACACAATATCAAAATAGAAAACATAATACATAACATTATTACGTACAACCTATGTGGATGAGGAAAGATAATGCTCTTTTACACGTTTTTTGAAGGTGGAAACAGTCCACCAGTGGTGGTTTAATGTCTCGAAAGCGAATCATTTATTCAATAATTGATAGATGTGGTGTTGACTGTTGGCTTCAGATACCATGGACCGCCATGAGATCTAATTAGTCTCGACTGGAGAAGCTCAACATCACAAAACGACTATCTACAATATCGCACCCCCAGAACAATACTGCACTATGTCAAAATAGCTCATTTTTCAGAATCGACGAAAAACCGTTATCTCATGTTACGTCAAAGCTATTGCAAATGTTCTGAACATTGCATGTGAAGAATCCAATGCGTATCAGCATTATGTAGTTCAGTCGATTCAAAACGCGTTAATAAAGCCAAATAATGCATTTTTTTACTTAATTCACTGTTGTGAAATGACTGAACAAAATAAAAAACAATTATTTCGAGTTACGTGCTTTTTACTGATTGATTCTTAAATAATGCACTATTATTCTACTGTTTTTTACTGAGATTCAATATACAATAACGACCTAATTTATCACTTGAGAAGTATTCTCTTGTAGTTTGAGTTCTTAGGTAATGATACTCTGTTCTAGGAACAGAATTTATGAAATTAGTCACACTATCTTTTATTTCAGAGTCTATTTTGCGGTGATTGGCGTGCATCAGATTTCATAAAACCACTATCTGTTTTCTTTGAAACAGCCGTGTTAATATCATAATTTCAGCCGGAAGACGCTGCTGAACATGGGCCTCCCCCAAGCATCGCCACAACGACCGGTCCTACGCTTCATGCATCCAGCGAATTTCCGCGACCTTCACCAGGACGTCAGTTCCCCTTGTGGGGGGGGGGCTACCCACGCTGCGCTTTCCAGTACGCGGTCGCCACTCCAGAACTTTACAGCCCCATCGGTCATTGGTTCTGTGAGCAATGTGCCCTGCCCACTACCACTTAAGTTTGGCAATTCTTCGGGCTATGTCGGTTACCTTCGTTCTCCTGCAATCTCCTCACTTCTGATTCGATCACGCAGAGACACTCCGAGCATAGCCCTCTCCCTTTGAGTGACTTTGAGCATTCTTATCAGGCCCATTGTGAGCGACCACGTTTCAGTGCCGTAAAAAAATACTGGCAATACACACTGATCAAAGACTTTCGTCTTGAGACACTGCGGTATTTTGGACGAGAAGATATTTCGTAGCTTCCCGAACGCTGCCCAACTGGGTTGGATTCGACAATTGACCTCTTTCTCGAAGTTGGACCTACCTACCTAACTGGCCAGTTTGTCCTATGTGTTTTTTCGGTAATCGTCAACAACTTCGAGTGTAGATTCTCTTATGTTTAAGAAAGGAATTCGACATAACCTTTGTCTTGTCCATGTTCTTTTAAGACCTACTTAATATCATATCTATCACAGATTTTCAGAGTAGCCTTAAAAACTCTTTACATGCCCTAATCCTGTTGTTATTTATTTCAAAATAGTAATCCGGATTTGACACTCAGCGATCAGTTTTGTAAGGTTTGTTAAAGAAACAGACGCTTTTCCTGTACTCCGCAAAGTTTTCTTAGCAATCTTACACTTCTAGACAGCAGGATTTCTTATTCTCTTTCTACTTAACTTGGGTTCGATCACTGATGGAGCAGTATCAATGACAGAAGAAGTTGATGGTGCGTTTGTCGGAGTAGAATTGAAATCTCCTTGAGTATTCGCTATAGAACGACCCGGTCTATTAGATTATTTATCAGATGAACTACTTGAGCTGCTGGAGCTTGACGATGGCGAGCCGGAGTCTGACGAGGAGTTCGAAGATGAAAAAGAAGATAATCTTCTAGGGATTAAAAGAGGCCGAGGTATTTGTTTAAAAGGCAGAAAAAGTGTATCAGAGTAAAATATTCTTCATCGGCTGATGCTGCCAACGCTGATCTCTCATCGGTTGATGCTACAATAGTTATCCTTTTCCACGCTGTTTTGTTGAACAGAAGGTCAGGTTTCTACTGTGGTTGCTTGCATTGCCTTTTTAATTAACAGGAGACCACAACCCCTCATCATCTGCCAAATAACAATTACAAATTTTTCAAATTCAGCAATAGTGCATTATCTCAAAAAAAGATGATTAATCTTCTTGTAAATAAAGAACAACATAAATTGTAAATATATTTCTTTTAAATATAATTCAAGTAACAGTTCTGCGTATAAAAAATATATTTATTATGTTTTTTTAATAATATTAGGACATCATTTATATTTACCATCAATAGTGCATCATTTCACAGATTTTCACCTTTTACGAACAACACTGAACCATTTTGGAATAATCCAAAAAATCTGACATACCTTCGTCAACAACAGAGTACTATTTCAAAATAGTATCAAATACGTTGTATAAGCACAGTCACCAATACTGAATTAAAACTAAATAATTCGGAGTAATTTTCGTACTACATTCAACAACAGTGCATTATCACAAAATAATTCACTGTTGCGTAAACGGTATGGTGCTGTTCTCTAAGGCGGACAAGTTGCAACTAGAAATATATAGTTTTGTGTTCGTGGTATGATTCTGGCAGCGCGTCTTCACCAATAGAGAGTTAGCGTGCCATCTGTTGGACATTTATGTAAATAGAAATACGCCTGTCTTCGTGGTGTGCGCGGCAAATTTTGGGCTATTCGTCCATAGACAAAACTCAATTTTGAGATTTTTCGACATAATACAGTGTTGTTCTGGGTGTGCGATATGCCAGGAGCGTGTCCTCAGCCTTTTCGAACATATGCGATCATCTAGGGATTGTCTGGAAAGGCTCATGATACTGTGGGCCGGGTTAACTCAGAGCCCACCTGCATATAAGGCAGGGTTTATACCACTAGGCTACTTATACATGACTATACTGTGCTACTTGAAAATTTTTAGGCCTTTGGTGCAAGTTACTGCGTAATGCAGTCCATTATTTCTCAACTAGCACAGAAACACATGCATAGCCTATATCTTTAGAAACTAATTGAATTACTATATTTCTCAATTCATCTATCAAGAGTCTCATATGAGATCCCACATAATCATCATCATCATGATTTCAGCCGAAAGACGTCTACTGCTGGACACAAGCCTCCCCCAATGGAGGGGAATTGCCATAATCGCCACGCATAATTGATCGCAGTTGGTTGGCTAAATACTCAGAGAACGCTGCTGCCCATCTTCTGGTGAATCCCTTAGTCGCCTCTTACGACACCCATGAGAAGAGATAGGGTGGTGCAATTCTTTAAGTCCGGCACCATACAGAATATCCTCCGGAGATCCTACAATTTGAATGGAATTTGTAGGTTGCATTAAAAGCGGCTCTTTGACACCATATTGTCGCAAAGGGCTTGTGTAGCGGTATATAGTGCTAGCATTTAGTATCTTTAGCTTTGGCTCAAAAGCTTTTATGCAGTAATTTTAGTACCTATTTACTCTTAATGGAAAACTCCTACGTCTATAAGACCATCCATTACTTTTTGATGGTCAAACTTTCCAACTGTTCGTGACAGCATCACCTGTCTCTCTTGAAAGGCTATCCTCTAAGTTGTCTAAATAAAGTACCCACGTCTGGAAACTTTGGACAACTCCGGTCCGGTCAGTTTCAGAAGTAAGTATCTTCACTTCGCTTGAAAAACATAAAAAAGGTAATAATAAATGACGTTTCTTCATCCATCCATTAGTTTGCTTTGTTTATTCATAGTTCTACATTCTATCATTACATTATTGTTTTTTATTTATTTATTTTTACGCATTTCCTTCGAATGATTACAAGACTCAACAATAACCGACATTATTAAAACATGAATTACCACCATGCGGAAGTAAAAAAAAAACCGGCCAAGTGTGACGCGGACTCACGCAGTAAGGGTTCCGTATCACCCATCTATCTACCTGATACCCCATAGAAACTGATTTAATTTACGAGAGTTTATGAAAAGACATCAACGAACGTACGCGAAATGTGAATTTTTGCATCTCTTTCTTCCGTCGGTACCACCACATATGTCTATGTTTGTCCTGTTTTTAGTATTTGTTGCTAAACTACATAGTATGCACTATAATCAGACCAAGTTTGACGCTGGTATGTATTACCGTTTTGAAGATAGAACAGGAACAAAAACGTTGAAATAAATGCATGTTTTTCGAGGTTTCTTGTATGGGGACCCCCTTTGGATTTAGACTTTTTTATGTTTTTAGTATTTGTCGTGATACACCTTATAGCAACACATATTCTGACAAAATTTCAAATGGTTATCTATTACCGTTCAAAAGATACAGCCCTATGACAGACAGACGGACGGACGGACAGCGTAGCGAGAGTAATAGGGTCCCGTTTGGTACCCTTCGGGTACGGAACCCTAACAATCACTTCGTGTATAACCCTGATAAAATAAATGATGATGATGATGATATGAATACAAAGACTGCAAAGGGCTACGTAGGTTCAACGCGATTCATAACAACCAAAACGCCATTTAACTTGCTCGTGGCCTCATAAACAACGCCCTTCTCTAAGAAAAGCGGCAGTTTTTTTTTTGGAACTTATTAAATTATAATTATTATAAAGCTATCCTAGCGCTTTGGAGCAAGCAGTTGGGCAATTAGATTGATATTTCTGGTTACATTCAACAAGCTCTTTTCAGTAAAAAAATCATTTTTTACGCATCTTTTTTCGCAGTGACTTCTCCGCGCATCAAAGATTATTCAATGAAGAACTCGTCTACGATCGCAGCAACGCATTTCTACTACACTCTGTTTTTAGGGTTCCGTAGTCCTACAAGGAACCCTTATAGTTTCGTCATGTCCGTCCGTCTGTCCGTCTGTCCGTCTGTCCTAATCCTTTACAGCTTAATAACTTCTACAGTTATAAACATAAGTAAATGAAATTTTGGCAAAAAATGTTCTAGATATAGATCTCAATATAAAAAAAAAAAAAAAATCTTGATTACGTATTTTAGGGGTGGCGCCCATACATGTGAAATGGGGATGAAAATTTTTTGTTCGCTGCACCCCCTCTTGTGGGGTATCGTTGAATAGGTCTACTAATATGAAGGTAATGTTTCATACACAACTTTTTTATCAGGTATACCATCTGCGAAAGTGGCTTGCAATGTGTCCCCCCCCCTGCCATTACTAAACTATGCAACGTAGAAACTTATAGTCTTCAACATTGATAGACCTTCATAAAAACTCTCTTTTAAAATTATTTCGAGTATAATGTGATTATAAATTTTTGAGTTATAGTGAGAAAACTGAAAAATACTTAAGACGTCCTAGTTCATAGGTCATTGACCTTAGAGAAAAATTATAGTAGCAAATAATGCTCCTTTAGTTACTTTCTATTTAAAAAATCACAAAAAGAAACACACTTCTTAAATTTAGCTTCATAAATTTAGCGCTAGGTGGCGCTGTTTGCAAAAACTAAAATAGCAATGATTAATATTCGATTTTATTCGTTTGTAATTAGACCTACTTAAGGAACCCTATAATACTGAGCATGGCCCGAAATGCTCTTGGCCGGTTTTTATTACTTGTCTTATTTAGTAAACAATCTTGGTATGTCTTTTTACTGACGATTTTATAAATAACTAGCTGTGCCTGCGTTGCAATGCCATCTTTTTTGTAGGCCAGAAAACTTCGTGGGCTTACGCAGAACAACCCACCAAAGTTTCATCACAATGGGATGAATGGTTTAGGAACGCATAGAGGACAAAAATTCTTTTTTATATGGACTACTGTTAAAATATAATCACTATAATAAAACAAAGTTTAACCAGATTAAATCGCGTATATTATTAATATCTGTATAGACGATTGTCATCTTAGTCTACCTGCGACCAGGAAATGCTGCAAAGCTTTCGAAACGTCAGGAAAACCAATTTAAATAATATACGCGATTTAATCCGGTTAAACTTTGTTTTATTATAATGTGTAGTGATCGCGAAAACCTAAGAAGTTATTATATAATCACTAGTTTTGCACATGTAATTAGGTTAAAAGTATGTAAAACTATTAATATAATGTGCTTTCGTCATCAGCCCATTACTCACATTACTGTTTCACTGCTGGGCACGGACATCTTCTCAGAATGAGAAAGTTAAGGCCTTAGTGGTATAATGTGCTTTAATAATTAATTATTAATGAAGAATTGTATTAAAACGACATGCCAAGATTGGTTACTAAATAAGACAAGAAAGAAAAACAGATTGTAAATAATCGCATAGCTGAAATCGAACATTAACCTCTAAGCTCATTTCTGGTTCTTCAAACAACTGGTCTATTCATTGCCTCCCAATGTTCGCCAACTTGGTCAAGTTCTTGCTTTTACTTAGTTCGAAGTGTCCTCCTTCTTTTATTGGGCTAATGGTTCTTGTTGCTCGTTTTGTTTCGTTAGTTTCGCTGTTTTTATAAGCCTTTATCCAATCTATTAAGAACCCCTAAGGCGACACTCTGACCGAAAATTGAAATTGAAATGTTGTTTTCAATAAAATTTGTTATAGTCTTTTTTGCATAATAGCAGTAAGATTTTGAAAATTTAAACTAATGTATTATTAAGCTATTGCATAGCTTCTTTCGCGGGCCTTGAGCGTGGAGACCAAATCCAGAAATTCCGTAACGAAAATAACCTAACACCCCCCGCTCCGACTGGCACAGCGGTGATACTTTTTAGTTTTGCCATCTATCGATGAATAGCAGAACTTTTAAGGACTTTTTGAAATATCACGCTTGGCTCTTTAGTTCTGCAAATCGCCTCTAGGTGGCATTAGTTGTATCGGCGTTACTGCGCATGCGTAATCCCCCTCTTCGCCCCGCAATCTGGTGACTCATGCCTGCTTAGTTTCGGCGTTAGGGCACCTCCTCTTTGTATTTACATAAAAAATGCTATGCAATAGCTTTACCGCGGCAGTCTCCGAGTGCCACACGTCTTTTTTTTTAAAGAGAGGGAATAATAGTTATGAATTTATAATTTGATTAATTCAACAGAGTTACTGATCAGAGATTAAAATAAAGCTTTCAGAAACGCGTCCTAGCTTACTCTTCATATAAATGCTCTTTTGCTATGGGCTAAGGCACGAAGTTATCAAGAGTGTATATCTAGTTACTACAATAAAAAAGCCTGCAATAAATTCCAAAAAAATAACCATGGTCAGTAATTATTTTCCACATTTTCTCTGGCTTCAAGAACAATGTCCATTGCCTATCCATCATTTTGACAGCTATGACATCTGTCACATACGCCAACCTACCGTAACCTCTTTCGTGAAAGTTATTGCTTATTTTGTCTTTTAGGTTTTAGAACGGTAGGCAAATAGGCACGTCAAACTATCCACCACACACTCTCTGACATCTTAATAACCAATATTTATGTTCGTTTAAAAATAAAACGGTTAAACTAAAATGAACCTTATCTGTCAGTTATAAAGTCGATAAGATTTTGGTAACAACTTTCGCAACTGACAAACTAATTTGTCAGGCGTAAACATAACAAACTTAAGGTAGCGGTTAACTTAAAGATTGTTTAACTCTTAAACCAATTGTTCAAGGTTGAATATTGTTTGAAGTTTGACACAATTAATGGTAAAAAGTAAGTAGTAAAATTATAATCAGTAATACTTTAGTATCAGAAGTATGTGAAAGTAAAAACGGCCGATTTCGAAGACATTAAGAAACAGGTCACGAATGGTTTACGATCCCATAACTGTACTGATTATGAAATGAAAGTGAAAACAAATACATTAACATATCATTTCCCTTTTTATCCTGTTATGGGTAAGGTATTTTTAATTTACATCATGTATGTTGATGTTCTGTTCTCTAATTAAATGAATACGTAAACGGAACTTTTAAGGGGCATCAGTTAAGACCTTGTTGTGGGCAACACAGTCTAATCAAATGCGGTTAAATATCAGTTTCACTGAGAGGAAGGATGATGTTATTCGCGTCCGTGGGATAAAATATTTCATGTTTAAATTGTTAATATTTCAAATAGACCAATACTTATCACTACCCCACACGTATAACCCCCGGTGGTGCTTAATGAAAAACAACGCTTGGTCTCTGCTAGTGGCTAATACCTTGAACTCTGTTGACTGAAAACTCATAGCTTTGCCATACAAATAAATAAACCGAGATAAACTATATTAATCTGACTTTTAATGATTAACCATTACTGAAAAGACCAATATAGAATCATCAACCCAGCCTATCGCAGTCCACTGCTAGACACGGGTTTCTTCCAAATTGTGCCACAACTCGGTCCTCCGCGTTTCGCATCCAGTTCCCCCCAGGTACCTTTTTCAGGTCGTCAGTCCACCTGGCTGGAAGGAGCCCTATGCTTCGTTTCATAGTCTCCTATACATAATAGTAGTGGCAAATATCATAATTTCGAGCCCTAGACTGTCCATATTAACTGCCAAGGGTAACCGGCAGCAGTATTAACACTCTCTCAAAGACAGAATGCTGTCAATGTATGAAGATCGGTCTCTTTTGGAAGGAATAACATCGGCCAATAAGTATATCTGATGGATTGATGAGGAAGATAGCCACAAATAGAAAATGTATTGCATCATACAAGACATTTTATCAAACTCAAATAAATCGACGCTTTAAATTCTAATCGCTCTTCTCTGAAAGGAACTGTGATGGATACAAATCGATGCCATGTCCATTACGAATGAATGAATGAGTTATTGAACGCTGCCGATATTGGAAACTGGGGAGTAGATTTGAATCCAGACAAGCTTGAAGATGATTTCAAATCGTATTTATACAAAAAACATTAACTGCTTAAGGCTTTTGCATACAAATTAAAAGTTATAAAATGTCAGATAAAGATTTTCGTGAACGAATAAATACATTAGACTAGGGAGTTTGAAATTGGCGCCAGTGACAGAAAAGTTGAAAGGAAATGGTTTGACTTGATAAGGATATGCGATGAGGACGGATGAGACACATGTGACTACGAGAGTAATGAATATGAATGTTCATGGGTAAAGAGATAGAGGGAGACCAAATAAAATATGGATGTATTTTGTGAAGAATGATGTGAATGGAAAAGGAATGAATGATGAGATGACGGCTGATATAGGAAAATGAGATAAAAAACATACTGCGCCGAAGCCAAGTAACTTGGGACCTGCTGCCTAATTGCGTAACTCACTCGCGATCGCAATCATCTGGATTTCAATGTTCATTGCTCCGTGTGCTTTGACAATCCGTGTTATCGGCAACTACGTACCACGCAAAGAATATTGCTTTAATTTCAAAATGAAAGCTAATGTCAAAGTGAATTGCCCCACAGTGCAGGAAGATAATGATGATGTATCTGAATCACCATAGCAATTAACACCACCAAGCTTAACCAATCTTGTGATCGCAAGGTATTACAATTCACAGAAAAGAATGTGACTGTTCATATTCATCCAAATTCATTAGTAGCATTTCATAATATCCACGAGAAGAGTATTTTAGATAAATGGCCTTCTTTTAACTGGAAAGTAGATGAATAGGTACTTCAAACTTACCTCACTACTGTACAAACTCATCCAAATCCATTAGTTGCATGTCATGATATCCACGGAAAGAGTGTTTTATACGTGATACGTGGCCTACTTTTTACCGGAAATCAGAAGAATACCCTAAGCTTACCTCGCAAAGTGACCTTGGAATTTGTAGAAAACAGTCAGTGTAGTCAGTCAGTGTACGGCAGGCCACAGACCTGAGACACGAGTTGCACGCTTGCCTTCAAGGTCTACGATAACAAGCTATCCCAGATCAAGGTTCCGGAAGATTCTATAATACGATACAGAAAGTGTCAACGTCCTGTACACAATAGAAGTACGACGCTCTATAAAGGCTATCGTTATTGAAACCTTCCCTAGGGCTTCCTTTCATTGTGGCTTAATCTTGATTTCAAACCTTGAAGTAAGTTTTGATATAGGTAGGCTTGTCTTAAGAATCGATGGTATAGATATGATGGTTTAGTATTTCAACGTAGGCAACTAGAATTTAAAAAAATGTATGACAGTATAGCAATTCAAAGCTTCCTTAGCATAAAATATTAAATACTGGATTCTTTCGCCTGGCATGATGGTAAAATGTATTTTTCTGTTAAACCAGGACATGATCTATCTGTGTGCCAAGTTTCATACGAATCCATTCAGCTGTTAATGCGTTATTGAGTAACAGACAACTAAATAGCTTTAATTCTTAGAATGGTTTGTGGAATTAATGTAGGAGAAGATGAAGTTAGTTAAAAAACAGAAATAGATAAATAGAACGGAAAAGTGAGCTGGGCGCGCGTGCCAACACTCTGCACCAGAGTGCAGGGCATTTTAAAACCTTTCTCAGTACGCCTTATGACTTGTTTCTGTAAATACTGTAACAAAAACCCGCAAAAATGCCTTATTGCTTTGTTTCTAACTGCAAAAACAAAAGCTGTAAAGTAAATTTGATTAAAGTTAATTTTAAAAAAATTATGTCGTCAACATGGGAGGCGTGGTTGGTCCGAAAGTTGCCACGCATGAATCGCAAGTAAAATTGTGATTACAACCATTCTATTTAACTATTTCTGTGGTTAAAAATATCTCAAAATTTATGCTTTAAAATAATAGAGAATCATTTATTAACCTTAAAATAAATTTTAAAATTACCCTTTTAACTATTAAAAGTTTCGTCACGAGCTATTTGTCAATGTAAATAGAACTTAGAACCCATTTAAATGACTTTAGGCTGCATTAAAACTAATTGTTAGTTCAATAAAGACCTTTTGAGTGTCTGACAGAATTACAATGACTTAAGGGCAGAAAATTGTAACAAAATAAAATGAATAGATGCAATTTCTGTGGAGATAATGGTTGAAATATTAAGTGCTGAAGTATTCTCTAGGGTTTAATGGTTAGAAGGTTAGTTTAAGGCACAGACCAAAGCCAAAAAAACTAAGCTCCTTCGTGTACTACCAGCGCTCACGCACACACACACATGCACCTGAAGGATATTTGCTTTCGCGATGCTTACTGGACGATGCCGCGACATGTGTACTGAGCGGGGGTGAGCACGGTTTGAGGTACACGTTATTTTATAATTTCTAGGGATCTGTGTTGCCAACGTGATAAAATGGTTATTACTGCTCAAATCGATACATCGTTAAGTAAATCGATAAGTAAGCTAAAATTATATAATACAATCAAGTTGGCTAGTGACTAGATTTATTATACATGCTGAAATTTGAATCGCTTATTTCCCGAAAAGGGGTAATTATACTCATCATTATGAACAACTTTTACTATGGGGCCAACCCTGAAATCGCGAAAAAAAAATCAGTTGATCCCTACATTTGTGTTCACTTAAATCGATAAACTGACTGGATATAAATATCATGAATTGGAAGCATAAAAATCGACTCTAAATAAAAGACATAGTGACTTCATTCGTTCCTTCCGCTGATAAGAAGTGGTCGCTGGGTTGTCTGGTCCACGAGTTTATAACAATATGTGTATTATGTTTTTTTAATTATTTTATTTGGTTTTCAATATCTGTCATCGTGATTTTATACAAAAATAAAACGGGTACTGCTATTTGATACGGTGCCCCTGATGTGTTGCTCTTCGGTCTAATGGTGGTAATGTTCTGTTGTGTCTTGTTTTTGGTTGTGCTACTGTTTATTATGTAGGTTGTTTACTACTTTAAAATACACGAAAGTATAGTTCCCGATGGTGTGTGTATTCTTCCTAGCCGCCAACCCGCAACAGGCTAGCATACTGGACTAAAGCCTGACCCTTTCTCTATTGTAACGAAGGGGTTGCTGGAAGTGAACCTTGGTGTGCGGGTTCTCCTAAACCTGGGTGTAGGTAAAGAATACACGAAGCGTCAGGACATGTTCTTTACTCGGAGTTTCAATATGGACCGCCCCCAAATT
The DNA here is from genome assembly GCA_949699075.1 of Asteroscopus sphinx. Classification (NCBI taxonomy): domain Eukaryota; kingdom Metazoa; phylum Arthropoda; class Insecta; order Lepidoptera; family Noctuidae; genus Asteroscopus; species Asteroscopus sphinx. The sequence continues at coordinate 2,999,088 of OX453025.1, forward strand.
ACAGTTGCACGTTATTTTATAATTTCTAGGAATCAGTGTTGCCAACGTGATAAAATAGTTATTAATTCTCAAATCGATACATTGTTAAGTAAATCGATAATTAAGCTAATATTATATAATATGATCATGTTGGCTAGTGACTAGATTTATTAAGTAATTTAATTGACTGGATATAAATACGATGAATTAAAAGTATAATAATCGACTAAATACAAGACATGGTGACTTCATTCGTTCCTTCCGCTGTTAAGTACTTGTCTCTGGGTTGGCTGATCCAAGAGTTTGTAACATTCGGCCATCCTGCAACAGCCGTGACCCACGGCAATCAATCAGGTTGTCACCACAGTTTATCTGAAACAATAAAACATTTTACGCAGTAAATGATTTTATCTACACTCGTATCGTAAAATTCGAATTATGAACTCGAAAGTAATGTCATAATGACATACTTTACGCACACGCACCTGTAATGAATTTAAAAAGTTTTATTACGATACAGTTTGCTGAACAAAACAATGCGGTAATTTAATTTTTTTTCCATAACCGCACACTTCAGCCCAACTAAGGAGTTTTTAATGCCACTTCGACCTAACCAAGGAGTTTTCAAACCTTTTTTTTAGCAGTCGTACAGTTTGGCACCAATGAGTACACAAAATTCAGGGTGGCGCCACTTGTCATACATTGAAAAATTTTATCGTTTAAAATCGCGTTTTTGGCAGAACTTTTGATTATCATATTGCTTTTAATTATATTTAAGTGTTTACAGGCATATTTTTTGTATGATAAAACAGAGATTGACGGAATCCTGACAAGGATAGAAAATTAGTTCCGATTATAATATTTTCGCCAGACTATATTTTATTATCTGTGTAGGCGCGCACCAGCGCGCGTGCGCGGCCGCGCGCCACGGCCACGGCCTACTGGATTTGGTCATCGTTACTTGTAAATTTATTGTTATTGTTTACGTTATTATTATGGTTTTGTATGTCGAAAGTTTTAATCTGGGCAAAAATATCTGACTACAGCAGTGATACTGAACTGAGGAGAATATGACCCCGCCTGAATTTCTGGATGCAGCAACGTAAATGACGAACAATCTTTTACCAGAGAAATCAAGAAAAACAACGACAATGTTACCAAGATTTTGACTTTGGTATTTTATTTAAAATTGTATGAGTGTAGATAAAATAGTGTATGAAACTGACATAATTAGGTATTAAAACACTCGTGTGATACTATTAAAAACCTCGCCTACGGCTCGGTTTTTAAACTCACACTCGTGTTTTAATAACCCCTATTATGCAACAGTTTCATAAACTACTATTTTTTAATACTCTTTTACTTTATCCTATTCGTATTGTACTCCTTCGACTTCATAAATATGCTGCAGTTAGATACTCTTGTAATATTACCATAATTTCTTTCCAGAACAGAACTATTTAATAGTAACTAGGTATTGTTTTACTTCAACATAACCAGTTCGAAGCTTTCATTTAATAGTGTTTAAAATGAGATCGACTAATTGAATACTTTACTTTTTAACAGCTACTTTTTGTTGTATTAATAAATCTGCTCTCGATAAGTATTTATCATTTTATTTTCTGCCTTTACTTCTACTAGACAAAGAAGACAAGGTAGGTACCGTTACACAGGGGTGCTGGCCAGAAAACCTCCACGTGTGCCTGACGGCTGTTTGTCCTTCTGGACACGTCTGGAGGGATCGGCAGTTGTTTGGCCGGTGCATCCTGGGCACGGGCAATAAAATCCTGCCGAGGGATTAACCTTCGGGGGATTTTATTGCCTGTGGCGAATATTCTGGCGCGGGAGGGGCCCGTTCTGGGCCAGTAGGGAGTTGCTCCACGTGTCCCTCTGATATCAGCAGAGGGCACAGTGGAGGAGCAGGGGCGGGCCCGGTGTGCACTCACCCTGCCACTGGGCAGGCAGCGGGGGGACTGTCCTTCCCTGCCTCCGTCGATCTCGTAACCCCAGGAGTGCCCGCTGAGTAGTGTTCTCGCGCCTCTTGGGACCGAGGGTCTTGGCTTCACCGCCCGGACCGCGAGGAAGAAAACCTCTATAAAAAATTACGGGAGGTAGGGCCTGCGAGCAGCAGACTCGGGGTAGTCTGCTGCCCGACCAGCAGCTGGCGTAGCTGGCACAGCCGGCGTGGTTGGCGCAGCTGGTAAAGGCCCATGAGGTGAGGTGGCGTGCAGTGTTCCGTGTGCGCTACATAGGAGGGTGCGGCCGACGTTAGGCCGCACGGGGAGAAGGGGCTCGCCTGCTTGTGGCGGGCCGGGACCTGTCGGGGGTGGTTGTGTGAATACTCACGGGTTCCCACGCCCCCGGCTAAGGTAGTTGAAGGAACACCGTGGTGGTTTTAGTCGGTAAGAGTCCGACACTGGCTCCGCCTACCCCGGGCGGAGTGCGTCCATGAGGATTTCCCCACGGCAAAAAAAAAAAAAAAAAAAAAAAAGGTACCGTTACACAGCTTAGTAGACTACATCATATTAAAGTATGATGACACCATATAGTTTTAAAATCAACATGTAATTCCAACATACAATTTTGCAGAATAAATAATATCATTTCATGATTTCATCAAGTAAGTTCACACAGATCTAGTCTGCCGTTCCACATAGCTTAGTTTACTATATGTTATTAAAGTAGTTATGACGACGTTATCTAGTTTTCAAATTAAAATAAAGAAGTAATGTTAATATCCAATTTTGTAGAATAAATAATTTCATCTCATTATTTAAACAACAATTTCCTCGATATTATATTTTCCAAATTACTCGTGATCATACAAATTGAAATTTCCTAGATATTAGCTATGTTTTTTAAAATAACTCTTCACATAGATTTAGCTCGATTTCCTCGATACTAAATTGGTCAATTACCTCGTGGTCACACAGACCTAGTTCAATTTTCTAGATATTATATTTTTCAATTAACTTAATGGTCATAAAGATCTAGCTCAATTCTTTATGTATTATATTTGTCATATAACTCTATATCGCACAGACATTACGTACAGTAGACTGCGTGACAGTGGTAACACTTCAGTTCGAAAACCGCCCTTGCTGCTTACGAAGTAAAGATGCTGCTGCTAATACCAAAGTGTTACCACCGACGTGCGGTCGATCGTACCTAGGTCACACAGACATTACATAATGTCTGTGTGACCTAGGTACGATCGATACGTCTGTCACGCAGACATTACGAAGTCCCGCAGACATTACGAAGTCACGCAGACCTTACGATGTCACGCAGACATTACACAAGTCAAACAGACATTACGTAGGTCACACAGACAATACGTAGGTCACGCAGACATTATGCAAGTCACACAGACATTACGCAAGGCACACAGACATTACGTAAGTCACACAGACATTACGCAAGTCACACAGACATAACATAGGTCAAACAGACGTTGTGCAGGTCACACAGACATTACGTAGGTCACACAGATATTACGTAGGTCACACAGACATTATGCATGAATTACTTAAATCTTTTATCAAAATAAACAAACACGTTTTAGTTTTTAAACTAACGTGCCTTTGCTATCCAAAACTAGTCTTAGCACAGAATAGGATCAAAGTATTCATATAGAAATTTCCTAATAGCCCATCTATACCTATGTTTAATCTCAATACTCAATTATTTATTGCATTCCATAATTTAAGTAATATTCGAACATTTGGTAGACTAAAGATCAATTCCTAATAGCACATCTATACCTATGTTTAATCTCGATACTCAATTATTTATTGCATTCCATAATTTAAGAAATATTCGAACATTTGGTAGACTAAGGATCAATTAATGGACCCTGTCAGGCACAGCACAGTTTTGTAGGCGAGAAGAGGAAAAGCGCTTGTTTGTGTTTGATTGCAATTAAATGTTTTATCCAATTATTCTGTTATTTATAATTCTTTGCTTTTTTTTTATTAAAAATTATCATTTTGATGAATTGTGTGGTTACTACTTTTAAATTATTAGGTAAATATTTACTGTAGTACAATTTTTTTAAATTAGGTTATTAATGTTCTTTCTTGCTTATATTTGACTTATTGAACTATTATTCATTATTTATAAGTCGTTCTAGGATATTTTATTCATAGTTATCATTCAAAGGCAACATTTTTTTTAATTCACATGTAATTTAAGTATTTTTTTTTATTTTATTTTTCTATTTATTTAACTTAAAAAAACATACACAAAAATGATTATAAAAACATCACAAAAACCTTACTAAGGTTTGTCTGGATGTTGAGACACCGAGTTTTAAAAATAGGTTATTCATACAAGTATCAGTAATTAATTTGCAATAATAAGTAATATATATTGTTAAAGGATATTTTACTATTTTTTATTAGGTTATTGTTTTTTTTTTTTTTACTTTAATAGGGATTTAAGAGAATGAATGATATATTTAATTGGGTACCATATACAAGATGTTTACTATGTCACTTTTTTTCTAACCTATACATTTATTCCGGTTATGGTCTATCTGTGTGCCAGATGTCATCTAAATCTGTTCAACGGTTAACGCGTGATTAAATAACAAACATCCAAACATTTTATTGGACCCTTTTGTATAATAAAATAAATAGAGCCTTAATTATATACCCCCTTAAGATAAATTCAATATAAGAAAAAAGTGTGTGAATACCTACTAAAACTGAACTATGAGGAGACTGAACTTTTACTGCATATAGCACAGTGATTACGTTTACAAACTTAATGGATGCAATCAAATCATTCACAGATAGCACATCCACAAATTTATTCCGAATGTTCATCACTATTTTAATGCAACTTACACTTACACCCTCTCACACTTCACTCACATACACTTTCATCGTAAACAAAGAGAGGACATGCATGCACCTGATAATGTTGAAAATAAGGTTTACGGTTGAATGAAAATAACAGGCTAATAATAATTTCAATGGTTACGATAATGTTGTATAATTCGAGGGGATTAGGTTTGGCTACAGATGCTTCATATTTTTTGGAATACCAAAACATAGCCAATTAATATGTTAAAATAGCTGTATAGTTTTTAAGAACATTTATATTAAATTGATAGTTTATTTTATCATCATATTCGTTTATACTATACTAGCTCTTGCTTTTTCGTTTATTAAGCTATTATATGTAATCACATTTTAAAATAGATTTGTTGACTAATTGTATACTTTTATAGGCATGGCAAAGGTACTAGAGGAATGTTTTTCCAATCGCCAAGTTAGTAGGTTTAGTCTATTCTTACGTTTACATACATACATATGTAATGTGTGGCGTATGGGTGACGAATCAAGGAGACGTGTTATACGTTCAAGTCACTTTATTGTACTAACTTAACCTAAGCTTACATACTAATACAGTACATATACGGGGTAAGGCTAGCTACACACTACACATACATACGTATTATCACGCCTGTTTCCCATTGGGGTAGGCAGAGACTATGGATTGCCACCTGCTACGATCCTGACACCTCTTTCGCTTTATCTACGTCCATTAACCTCATCATACATGCTCGTCGGTTTAGAGAACTCTTAACCTGGCATTTTTTGAGAACGTCCGCGATTTGATTTGATTTGATTTTATTTTTATGTCTAAGTGTCCCTAATTCTAGTTTGTTTGTCTTATCATTCAGTATAGAACTCCGGGTATTTAAGCACAAATTTACATATTTCAAAAATGTTAATACAGGGTAAGGTTAGCATTTTCAGTTCTCGAATATAGGAGTTAACAACTGGCCGTTTCTTAAATGTTTACTAAAATTCTAATTGTTCTCTGTAAGATACATACTATGGGCGTGTCTATAATATTAAACCATGACAATATTTGAGGCATGCATAGGCATACGCGGAGTAGGTAACAAGTGCAGTTATAGGTCTGTAACTAGTTGTTTTTTCGGATGTCTTAGGATTTTTTGATATAGCTCTTATTTTGAATGCGACTCTATTAATGTTCGAGTCTATGTCTTAAAATATAAGGGTGAATTTGCTAACTTCTTCTAGTTTAGAGCTATGGAAGCTAAAATTTACATTTATTTGTGTCATGGTACAATATTTAATTTTCCATTTATATTTATATTGTTCTCACATGAGGCAAGTATTGATACATCATCCGCAAACAAAACAAGGGTCAGTTATATTCTTAGGAGGGTCATTGTCGTCGTTGATGTCGTTGACGTATGCAAAGAATAGTACACATCCAATTAAACTTTCTTGTGGAATTAAGGGCGTTTAATGTGGTTGTAAAATTCTATTTCCACCAGTTGTTTTTTTTATTATTCTTATCCTTTAAATAAGATGTGAACCATTTGAGACATTTGCCGCGGATTCCTATGCTGTATAATTGTTAGTTAATAATATTTCAAATTGTGCTTTATCGTAAGGTTTTGTCATTTCAAGCAGTACCTACTCCTACTGTATATTTTTATTATGAGTATTTTTTTTGGATATATATGTAAACGAAACGCATAAGCCCATTTGCATAAAGGCTTTTTTTTCTTTAAATATTTTTCAGACTGTTGGTAAGAGGGCAATTGTACGCTAATTATTTGGTTCAGTTTCTTTATTTACCTGATACAGGTAGCAGCATAATAAGAGCTTTTTTTTTATTCGGAAAACGCCTTCAAAAGTCTGGTTTATTCGTTCATAAAATGGTAGTATTAATTCATCTGCGCATTGTTTCGGTAAAGTAGAATTAGTAGTAGTAGTTAGTTAAGTAGTATTATTTCAGTGAGTAGTTGTTTCGTCGATACCATGGCTCTTTTTCTTTATTAGATTATTTTCGTCGTAGGTAGGTATATTGGACTAATAAAGATTTCTATTTTACCACTTTGATTTCTAAAAAAAAAAAATAGTAATAAGGTCACAACTGCATTCCGCAAAATTATTCAATTATCTTTGCACCGAATCATTTTTCTTTATCGAATGGGCTTCCGTATGACCACCACGTCACCTGATATTAAACAAGACTCATTACACTCTTTTATTACATACTACTCAATTGAAGAATATTTGAATGTTAGTAATGTAATGTAATAAGAATGCATGATGCATCTTTCACTTTTATGTATGCTAGACATAGTTATATTTAAAAATAAGAATAATATAAGTATTAAGCCCTCAATATTGCAATGCTTGCAAAAGGCTACTAAGTTCCAAACACAACAATAAAATGCAACACCAATTATGTACCTACACTTAGTATGCAATAAATCTTTGAATCTTTGGATCTTATTTTACTTGTCTCTGGGTTGGCTGATCCAAGAGTTTGTAACATTCGGCCATCCTGCAACAGCCGTGACCCACGGCAATCAATCAGGTTGTCACCACAGTTTATCTGAAACAATAAAACATTTTACGCAGTAAATGATTTTTTTTAATACTCTTTTACTTTATCCTATTCGTATTGTACTCCTTCGACTTCATAAATATGCTGCAGTTAGATACTCTTGTAATATTACCATAATTTCTTTCCAGAACAGAACTATTTAATAGTAACTAGGTATTGTTTTACTTCAACATAACCAGTTCGAAGCTTTCATTTAATAGTGTTTAAAATGAGATCGACTAATTGAATACTTTACTTTTTAACAGCTACTTTTTGTTGTATTAATAAATCTGCTCTCGATAAGTATTTATCATTTTATTTTCTGCCTTTACTTCTACTAGACAAAGAAGACAAGGTAGGTACCGTTACACAGCTTAGTAGACTACATCATATTAAAGTATGATGACACCATATAGTTTTAAAATCAACACGTAATTCCAACATACGTGGGACACTCAGAAAGTTTTGCGAAACTAAAAAAAATTGTTCTATACGTACATATATTTTTATCAAATCTTTTCAAAGTACTTTCCACCAGCCTCTATACAAAGATTCATGCGCCTAAACCAGTTTTCAAAACACTTTTTCCAGTCCGCCGCAGACACCTCGTTTACAGCCTGCTCGAACGCAGCCAGCGCATCTTCCGGCGACGAAAATTGTATCCCTTTGAGCAGATTTTTTATTTTTGGGAATAAAAAGAAGTCACACGGTGCTAGATCAGGGCTGTAAGGAGGGTGACCCAGGAGTTTGACTGGCGTGCTGTCCAGGAAGTCCCTCGTTTTGAGTGCGGTGTGCGCAGGTGCATTGTCGTGGTGGAGCAGTAGCCCGCGGAGCCCTGTGTTTGGTCGCTTGTTGCTTATAACAGAGAAAACTTCTGGCAAACATTTGGTAGTATACCATTCGGCATTAATGCTTCTTTGATCCCGTAAGGGAATTGATACCAAGTGGCCAGTCTCAAATTAAAAAAGCTAGCGATCAAAATCTTACCCCCGCTTCTAGATCGCTTCAATTTGGTAGGCGTTGGCTCATTTTGAAACACCCAAACAGTCGACTGGCGCTTGGTTTCTGGGTCGTATTGATAAATCCAGGACTCATCACCTGTAACGATGTCGTAAACACGCCGAGACGAGCCTGCTTCAAATTTGTTAAGCATATCACGGCACCATTCCACCCGGGCCTGCTTCTGAACATCGGTGAGGTTGTGCGGCACCCAGCGTGATACTATCCTCCTCACGCGAAGATGGCTATGTAGAATCTCGTGAACGCTTCCCGATCCAATCTTCAATATGTGTTGAATCTCCTGATATGTAATTCGCCTATTGTCTTGGATTAAATTTTTCACTGCTAGCACGTTTTCTTCGGTAACAGCCGTCAAAGGGCGACCGCTTCTTTCGTCATCCCCCAAAGTTGGTCGACCGCGCTTGAATTCGTTATACCAACGATACACGGTTGCCTTAGAAGGGCCTTCATCCATGAATGCCATTTGAAGTCTATCGTACGATTCATCCGGTTTCAGGCGACACTTGAAATCGTATAAAATCATAGCTCTAAAATGTTCCCGGCGCAGATCCATATTTCAGTGAGACACAATACTTTGAATTAACTCGCAAAAAATGTGGAGGGAAATTTTGAAATTGGAACTTACTTATTTTTACTTATAAATAATCATATTTTCGAAAAACATTATAACTGGCCAGTCTCCCATATATAAAAACTTTTTTTCGCAATACTTTCTGAGGGGCCTGGTACAATTTTGCAGAATAAATAATATCATTTCAATAATATATACACGAAGCGTCAGGACATGTTCTTTACTCGGAGTTTCAATATGGACCGCCCCCAAATTACAGTTGCACGTTATTTTATAATTTCTAGGAATCAGTGTTGCCAACGTGATAAAATAGTTATTAATTCTCAAATCGATACATTGTTAAGTAAATCGATAATTAAGCTAATATTATATAATATGATCATGTTGGCTAGTGACTAGATTTATTAAGTAATTTAATTGACTGGATATAAATACGATGAATTAAAAGTATAATAATCGACTAAATACAAGACATGGTGACTTCATTCGTTCCTTCCGCTGTTAAGTACTTGTCTCTGGGTTGGCTGATCCAAGAGTTTGTAACACTATCTAAGATGTCCGTACCTAGTAGGATAGTAATGGGCTGGTTATGTATAAACAAACTTGATCCAAACAACGTAAGACAATCATCTTTAGTTCCTTCGTAGGTAGTGTAAGTAGGATATTTAAAACTGCATTCGTTTTGAGGAGAAAGTTCTCGAACCAGTTTTTTTGGTACCTAGGTATGTTCGGAAATCGTGAAAGTACAGTTTCGTACGCATTTTTATTTCGTTCCCAGTGTTTGTGTTCTGTATCCTTGTCGTAATAAGTGAAAGTATGAATTTTTTTTGTTGTATCATGTCATTTTACTTGGCTGTATCATGTCATGATTGGGAAAAGGCTTGGAGAAAGAATATAATAGAATATATTTGTTTGTGTATACAAAGGTGTTATATATTTCAATATGAGATCATTTATGTTTTGCTTAAAATTAAAGCATGCAAACTTGAAATCTTTGTTTGAGGAATTCCATAATAATATTTTGTATTCAGCCATTCGGCATTCATACAAACATATATTAAACTTATTGTATCTTAAACAACCTGCAATTTAGTGTTTTTATGTATTAGGTAAAGAACGTACATACGTATGTACGGTCGACCGCACGTCAGTGGTAGCATTTTGACATTGACAGCATCTTTATTTCGTAAGCAGTAAGGGCGATTTTCGAATTGAAGTGTTACCACTGTCATGCAGTCGACTGTACGTATGTGCGTATGTATCTTTAATAAATTAAAGATACATACTTAGCAAGACAGCTAACTCATCTAGTAAAAGTCAAAAGACAAAGACAAAGACAAAGACATTTATTGCTCAAACTGTGTACATAAATGTAGGTATTTATCAAAGTTTGGTATCAACAGCCTACCCAATCGGGTGTAGCAATAGTAGGTACAAACTGCAGCTGCAACTGCAACAACAACAACAACTGCAACAACTGCTGCAACTGTTGGAGTCTGTATTGATCACGCCGTTTTCTAGAACATATACATGCTGAAATTTTAATCGCTTAATTCCTGAAATATCAGGTGGTCCCTACATTCGATTTAAGTGAACACAAATTTAGGGACCACCTGTTTTTTTTTCGCGATTTCAGGGTTGGTCCTATAGTAAAAGTTGTTCATAATGATGGGTACAATGACCCCTTTTCGGGAATTAAGCGATTACAATTTCAGCATGTATATCTTCCAATTTTTTATTTTTTTTATAACCTATGTGGGCAAACGCGCAAGCGGGTCACCTGTTTTGAACAGTTCTCTATGTTTCCATACAAACATACACGCTTCATATAAATATAATGAAGGTAACAGTAGCAAACCAAGCTTTTTAAATATTGGTTGACACGATTCGTCAGATAAAGCGTCTTTCATTTACCGCACCTTGAATTTCCAATAGAAATTTTGTTTTTCACCACAAACCACAATCATTTTCTATAGTCCACAACGTACTAATTGAATTCAAAACTATTAATTGAAAGGAAGTCCAAAACAAACCTGTCTTAGAGTTAAAAGGCTGGTATAAAATCGTTTTGACGAGAACAATAATTCAATACAAATAGTCTGGAAACGTTTTGTTTGATGTTCTCCCTTGTTGAAACCTGTTTCATTAGTTGCTATGTAGTCGGGTTAACAAGCCCTTTTCATTGAATTGTTTAGAAAGGAGTTTGTGCCTGAACTCACTAACGCGTCTCTTACGTTAGAATCCTTTATGAAAGGCTTTGTGCGAAAAAAAACGCGTGGCGTCGGGAGACGCTCAACAGAAACGAAGTTTCTACGCATTTTCAAGCGCGGATAGAACACGCTTGCGAGTTACGGTGACGTTTTTACTCGGTATACTCTCCGGTGGCAACTTAAGTGGCAGTGGGCCCGCACATTGCTCGTGGAACAGATGGCTTATGTAGCTGAAAAGTTCTGGAGTGGCGACCGCGTAGTGAAAGGCCAGCGTGGGTAGGGTAACAAGGTGGACTGATGACCTGGTGAAGGTCGTCGGAATCCACTGGGTGCGGGAAGCAGGAACGGTCGTTGTGGTGATGCTTGGGGGATGCCTATGTCCAGCAGTGGACGTCTTTCAGCTGAAATGATAATGATGGCTTCCCGGTGGCCAAGCGCGCAACGACGCTAAACCATGTGTTGTTGAAATAACCGGAAACCTCTTGTGGTTGTGGGGTCATTGTATTTATAAGTATGAACAAAATTTTCTATGGGACCAACGCAAAAATCGCGAAAAAAAATTAGTTGTTCGATCACAGTTAAATGTAACAGCAATTTTTTTTTTGCGATTTCTTGTTTTGTCCTACAGTAAAAGTTACACTATATAGTGTTAGTTATATTTATACTGATGAGTACAATGACCCATTAAGAGGTTTTCAGTTATTTCAATCATCATCATCATCATCATTTCAGCCAAAAGACGTCCACTGCTGGACGTAGGCCTCCCCCAGAGGGGATAATGTGCCATAATCGTCACGCTTGGCAGGCGGGTAGGCGATCGCAGTTGGTTGGTTACATACTCAGAGAACGCTGCTGCCCATCCTCTGGTGAATCCTTTAGTCGCCTTTTACGACACCCATGAGAAGAGATAGGGTGGTGCTATTCTTTATGTCCGGCACCACACGGAGCTTTTTAAATAAGTCGAAAAAATCTTCACTTTAAAAATTACTCTTCTAATAGCTCAAGAAAACATCTTGGTGTTTATTTAATTTATTTCATGTTGATTTACGAAATGACTGAAATACGTGGGACACTCAGAAAGTTTTGCGAAACTAAAAAAAATTGTTCTATACGTACATATATTTTTATCAAATCTTTTCAAAGTACTTTCCACCAGCCTCTATACAAAGATTCATGCGCCTAAACCAGTTTTCAAAACACTTTTTCCAGTCCGCCGCAGACACCTCGTTTACAGCCTGCTCGAACGCAGCCAGCGCATCTTCCGGCGACGAAAATTGTATCCCTTTGAGCTGATTTTTTATTTTTGGGAATAAAAAGAAGTCACACGGTGCTAGATCAGGGCTGTAAGGAGGGTGACCCAGGAGTTTGACTGGCGTGCTGTCCAGGAAGTCCCTCGTTTTGAGTGCGGTGTGCGCAGGTGCATTGTCGTGGTGGAGCAGTAGCCCGCGGAGCCCTGTGTTTGGTCGCTTGTTGCTTATAACAGAGAAAACTTCTGGCAAACATTTGGTAGTATACCATTCGGCATTAATGCTTCTTTGATCCCGTAAGGGAATTGATACCAAGTGGCCAGTCAAATTAAAAAAGCTAGCGATCAAAATCTTACCCCCGCTTCTAGATCGCTTCACTTTGGTAGGCGTTGGCTCATTTTGAAACACCCAAACAGTCGACTGGCGCTTGGTTTCTGGGTCGTATTGATAAATCCAGGACTCATCACCTGTAACAATGTCGTAAACACGCCGAGACGAGCCTGCTTCAAATTTGTTAAGCATATCACGGCACCATTCCACCCGGGCCTGCTTCTGAGCATCGGTGAGGTTGTGCGGCACCCAGCGTGATACTATCCTCCTCACGCGAAGATGGCTGTGTAGAATCTCGTGAACGCTTCCCCATCCAATCTTCAATATGTGTTGAATCTCCTGATATGTAATTCGCCTATTGTCTTGGATTAAATTTTTCACTGCTAGCACGTTTTCTTCGGTAACAGCCGTCAAAGGGCGACCGCTTCTTTCGTCATCCCCCAAAGTTGGTCGACCGCGCTTGAATTCGTTATACCAACGATACACGGTTGCCTTGGAAGGGCCTTCATCCATGAATGCCATTTGAAGTCTATCGTACGATTCATCCGGTTTCAGGCGACACTTGAAATCGTATAAAATCATAGCTCTAAAATGTTCCCGGCGCAGATCCATATTTCAGTGAGACACAATACTTTGAATTAACTCGCAAAAAATGTGGAGGGAAATTTTGAAATTGGAACTTACTTATTTTTACTTATAAATAATCATATTTTCGAAAAACATTATAACTGGCCAGTCTCCCATATATAAAAACTTTTTTTCGCAATACTTTCTGAGGGGCCTGGTATTGTGGGTTAAAAGCTTTTAGCTTCTACCTACTGAAACGGTTAGTCTACGCAGGTAAGCTGCGCAGACCGCTACAAAAGAAAAGGTGTCACTATGGTGTTACGGTGATCCCGAGTTTTGTACGCTTTACATTGCGGGTTTGCAAAATACCAAATCACTAAATCAATGAGTATAAGGCTAATGGTTATTGGTATTCGATTGTGTTTAGGTAGAACAAGAGTAGCCTTTCAGTTTCGGGAGCGTTTCCCTGACACCCAGTATATAGTACATTACTGCCGCTGACGGTAACAGGGGCATTGCCTTGGTGCAGCCAAGGCTTGTATTACTGAATATCTAATAGTACTAACGTAAAGAACGGCCACTCACCGCCCCCCGCCATTTCAAGATTCCTCGCTCGGACCCCGCACCCGCCCACAGTTTGCCGGCAATTGGACTGCAAGATTGCTACGGATGTCAATCACCAGTCGCTATACAAGCACGCCATCTCTGAAAAGCGCTAGGAACCCAGTCGGCATTACGAGCGAGCATCCCTATGAAACGGTTAGAGTCTACGCAGGTAAGCTGCGCAGACCGCTACAAAAGAAAAGGTGTCACTACGGTGTTAGGCACCGCAGTGACATAAGGAAGTGTGTTGAGAGATAATTAGATAACACTTAGATATTTAATACATATATTGAAAGACACTCGGCTAGGTCGCGGGTAAGTAAGGCTATTGTTCACTGAGCGTTCGCACACTTCGGAAGGAAGGTGGAAAGGGTACCGTCCCTCGTCTCCGCCACGTGGATGGTACGGCAGGCTGGCGGGCAGCAGGTAGACGCTGCCTCGTGGTTGCAGCGGGTACGCCTCTTGCCGGAACGTAGAAGTACAGCCGGAAGGTAGAAGTCCAGCCGGAAGGTAGAAGTCCAGCCGGAAGGTAGAAGTCCAGCCGGAAGGTAGAAGTCCAGCCGGAAGGTAGAAGTCCAGCCGGAAGGTAGAAGTCCAGCCGGAAGGTAGAAGTCCAGCCGGAAGGTAGAAGTCCAGCCGGAAGGTAGAAGTCCAGCCGGAAGGTAGAAGTCTAGCCGGAAAGTAAAAGTCCAGCCGGAAAGTAGAAGTCCAGCCGGAAGGTAGAAGTCCAGCCGGAAGGTAGAAGTCCAGCCGGAAGGTAGAAGTCCAGCCGGAAGGTAGAACCCTGGAAGCGTGCAGAAGGGTGCGCATGTTAGTGGCGGCCAGGTTAATACAACCGCGTGCGATGTGGTAGCTTCTCCGCCCTCTAGTGACACAAGGAACGGTGATGAAGGAGGATAGTGGAAGCTCACACATCACAGCGGTTAACAGGCAGTAAAGGGTGCAGTCACAGCATAGTATATGACAGGTGCATAATTGTAGGTTAAGTGACACGAGGCGTGCAAAACATATAGAAGGACAGTGAACTTCGCTGATGGCACATGAAATAGGTTGCAGCACACTGTAAGGCATAGCATAGAGCTGATGCAGCAGTTAATTACACATATTTTAGCTTCTTGAGACAGGAAGTAAGCATGACCGCGTGGCCGGCCATGAAAATGTTAGAAATTAAACATTAACAAGATCGTATGATAGAATCAGTTCCCTAATACACTGTTTATTAGCTAGATTAATGAAGAACTCACCCGAGATTGGGGATAAAATATGTATTCCAGAAGGAATAGTTACTTCCTTGGAAGCTGCTGTGTTGAAAATGACAGAGGCCAACGCGATTACGAGTGTTGTGCACACATTTTAGGGATGCGCAACACCGGTTAAGTTTTATATCGTTCACTCGACTAAACTAATGAGATCCACAACGCTACACTACGCAAGATGGCAACTTCACAATTTTCCTTAATCACTGATTATTTATTAAAGTGTGAGTAGGCGAAGTTTAATTTAAGTATTATACCTACGTTTTATACAATGGTCGTCAAAATGGGAGTACTAATCCGAAAAGGTAATAAAAGTAGGTAACTTAATAATAAAATTATCTTTTGGAACAAAGTTCCTTATGGGGACTTGCGGTAGGTGTGATTCGGGAGAAAATGTAGCGTCACATCGTCATGCTCCACCACCCACCAATCAACTCACCCTATCGCAGTCCACTTCTGGACATAGGCCTCTCCCAAGTTGCGGCACAACGCTCGGTCCTCTCCCTACTTCTCCGCCAAATAGTGATGCTTGCATTGCTGTGTTTCGGTCTCAAGGGTACGGGTGCCGGTGAAATTACAATCACATGAGACTTTCCATCTTCATGTCTCAGTTTGGCGAACCGACTTGCGGTACCATTTAGGCAGCAGCCTAGGAGGTATTGAAGTTGTCATGGGCAAAGGTAACCGCTTACCATCAGGTGGGCCTTTAGCTCGTTTCGCCATCCTATACTATAAAAAAAAAAAACTAATTATGAGTCGGCGCCAAACAAACTTTTAACAAGCAACGTGCATGCAAGGTGCAAGAGGCCGAGCGGAGAACGAATTTTTGGAAAGTTAGTTTATCGTTGAAAATTTCACGTTGTTTTCACATTTGATGTTACGTTGTTTTGATTATTTATTTAAAGTAATTTAATGATCTTCGTTGACTGTTTGTTTGGCGCCGACTCATAATTAGTTATTTTTCGCTTTTCAGTTTCTGTTATCGTCGGTTCAATTTTTTGTTAAAAAGTTTAATTTAATTTTTTTTTGTGGTTAAATCTAACTCCAGGTCTCCATTATGTCGTAGTGTCTAGAACTATATTTGTGTGCCAAGTTTCAACAGAATCGGTTAACAGGTAAGAATTCAGTGGGTGAATAAGCACTCATCCCCTGTTTTACCACACTTAGGGGTGGATTTTGATTTTGAAATTTAAATGGGACCAACTTCAAGATATACCCTATCCATTAAAAAAAGAATCATCAAAATCGGGCCACTCTGTAAAAAGTGCCGACCCTTCGACGAATATTGGCCTCGGCATGACATGCATATTGAACATGACTTTAGTCTTATATAATATACCCATAGAGTATATTGAATATACGGACATAGAGTTGTCAGCAGACCTCACCTTTAAGCGCCATCTGGTGGGTAACGTTAAAGTTACAGCTAATTATTAAATAAGACATACAAAACGACATTCTTTCCTGGGGATCGAACATGAGCCCGCTATCTCAGTCCGATGATGTTTCCTGCCATATATGCTTGTATTACAGTAGCAAAATTTAAATAAAATATAATATTAAGGATAACTTCGTCTCTGACCGCACACGTTTTTGTTTTCTTTTTAGAGAAAACTTTAAAAACAAAAAACGTGTGCGATCAGCTATGTAAATATTTTAGGTGTTAATTTTTGTCGGGTTCAGTCGTTCCATTTTATGAATTCCAAACTAAATAAAGGATAAGATGAAAAAAAAAAACAAGAAAACCGTATCTTTGTAGTCGATGTCAATTCATGGAGAATCCAGGAGTCACACAGTCAAAGAATATAGGATGTAAACGTCCACTGCTGGACATAGGCCTTTCCCAAGAGGGTGAGATATGCCATTATCGCCACGCTTGGCGGGCGGGTTAGCGATCGCAGTTGGTTGGTTAAATACTCAGAGAACGCTGCTGCCCATTCTCTGGTGAATCCCTCCGGTAAATTATGTAATCCATCTAAACTCATCATCATTTCAGCCGAAAGACGTCTACTGCTGGACATAGGCCTCCCCAAAGCATCGCTACAATGAGCGCTTCCTGGATCCAGCAGATTCGCGCGGCCTTTACCAGGTCGTCGGTCATCCATGTAGGTGGGCCTACGCAGTCGCCACTCCAGAATTTTGGCCCCATTGGCCATCTGCTCTGCGAGCAATGTGCCTTGCCTACTGCCACTTTAAGTTTGGTAATTCTTTCTCCGTCTAAACTCGTTTTGTTATTATTCGACATTTGTTTTGTTGTTTGTTATTTCATTAAGACATTTATATTAACAATGAATAAAAAGGCGGCTCAAACATTTTTTTAAATTAGACAGTTATATTTACAAAGGCATTCGCTTGAACATGTTGAATTCACACACGCAACGCCATTGTCCACTCTAATAGCTTTCTTTCGCTAATAAGTTTTACTTTCTTCGCTTAATTTTTCATGAGACTCATTTCTAATATTCATGTCTGTGTTTACGTAGCTTTGTGGTCTAGAGCTAAGAGTGTGAATTTTGTAGAAAATAATTAAGAAGGCCATCTCATCAGGTTAATGTGATAAAGTAGTAAAACCTATTTTCAACACACTTGCTCGTAAAGTGGCTCTTATTGCATCGCTTTTAGGTTCATAATGTGGCTTATAACGCACGCGTGCTTTTTTCATTATATTATCGCACTAGTGCTTTTTACTTTACAGTTTATTTTTAAATCGCAGCAAAGAGTTTTTATGCCTGAACTAAATTAAACATTTTTGGGAATAAATCAACTGTATTAATTAAAATATGCTATATAAACATTTCATTTCATCAAATTATTATTTTTTGTCAACAAATTAATATTAATTTGTGTTATAAATAAAAATATCAATTTATAATATTTTTATATTAGGCTGTATGGCGGTTTCCTTCGACCACCTGCGCGCGCATAGCTGTATGTCACCGCGCGATCCGCGCGCCATTTTTATAATTTTTCACAAATTCAATATTTGTCTAAAATGTGTAATTTATGTTTTTTTCCTCGCAAGTGTGTTGAAAAACGTCGTATGATACGCGTGAGCATTGACTATTATACTCTCGGCTCCATTACGCCCTCGCCTTCGGCTCGGGCTGCAATCCAGCCTCGAGTATAATAGTCCATTTAGCTCACTTTTATCATAATGTACTAATGCAATCTTGTAATTTTTTTCATAACCAACCCTTTATTGTCCTGCTACTGTTCAGTGTGGTGCTGGACGTAAAGAATTGCACCGCCCTGTCTCTTCTCATGGGTGTCGTAAAAGGCGACTAAGGGATTCACCAGAGGATTGGCAGCAGCGTTCTCTGAGTATTTAAACAATCAACTGCGATCGCCAACCCGTCTGCCAAGCGTGGCGATTATGGCATATCCCCCCTTTGGGGGAGGCCTTTGTCCAGCTGTTGACGTCTTTCGGCTGAAATGATGACTGGTCACGGGCGTCTTCTCAGAATGAGGTTTCATGCCTTAGCTCTTAGGTGTGCAGGTTTCCTCACGATATTTTCCTTCAACGTTAAAGCAAGTGACAATCAAATTCCGATCTGCAAATGAATCTGAAAAGTTAGAGGAATGGCACACCTCAGACACTCAATACAATATAAATGCTAGCACCACCTACATACACAAGATTACGTCTGTATACGACCGCACACACACGTGTAGGTTAGGGGTGCTGGCCGCTCGTAAAGGCCGACTCGCTTCTCAGTAGTTCTCAGAGATGGCGTGCTTGTATAGCGACTGGTGATTGACATCCATTGCAATCTTGCAGTCAAATTGCCGTCAGCATGTGGGTGCGTGCGGGGCGCGGGCGACGAATCTTAAACTGGCGGGAGGCGGTGCGTGGCCGTTCTGTACGTTAGTAATATTAGATATTCTGTGGGAACGGGCCAAAATCGTGAGGAAATATGCACACCGGACAACAGGGGTCGGAAACTTCCATACTAAAAAAATGTATGACGACTGATGCAATATGTTACCAACATGAAGAAAACGCACAGATTTGACATCTACCAACGTAGTATACTAGTAATGTTCCTAGTGGTTAAAAATTATCAGCAAAGTGGAAGAATACAAAAAATCCCAAATAGATATAAGTAATTAATCTAAAAGCCTTTGTTTCGTTACACATCGAGACCCCTCCGTGCCTGGAAGAGCATGTTAAGGGGAATGTTATGTAGTAGCCAAGTGGCGCCTCCATCAGTAAATAAATTATTACTCGCTGAATACATCATTTATCGAAAATTATTTTTTAACGACTGAAGTACAGGTAGTGTAGTTTAATTAGAAACTATCAACTCCGTAAATTATAGTTCGCTGTAGTTGTAGATACAAAATATGCAAAAAACGGCCGCTTTAGCTACTACTTTCCCCTTAAGCTGTCGGTCTCGGCTGCCTGCCATACGAATATCTATGGCAGTCATTAGGGGTTGTTAGAAGCCCGTAAGTCTAACAACTGTTCAGCAGGTTAATTGGTTAGACAGGAAGCCGACCCCAACATATATAAAAGGCAGAGAAAGATAAGATAAGATTGTTCTAAAAATAATCTGCAAGTTGTTCAATTACCAAGTTTTGCAAGTCACCTGTCGCATGATTTACCTGCTTTTATATACCCCGTAACACTTGTGGTTTACGCCCAGTAAATACTGTTAGCTTTTGTTTGCGGTTTTGCGGCTCTCTATTTGCCTATTATGGCCTATTAGACCTTAGACCATGTATTCATACAGCTGCTTCATTGGTCTAGCGATGGAAAGTCGAAATTCGGAGAAGTAGAGCCTGGAATTGGCGACCCAATTGATTCGAAGGTGAAGCGAAAGTGAAAGCCTAGTTTCAAACCGACCCTTTTTAGGGTTCCGAAGTCCTACAAGGAACCCTTATAGTTTCGTCATTTCCGTCCGTCTGTCCGTCTGTCCGTCTGTCCGTCTGTCCGTCTGTCCGTCTGTCCGTCTATCCGTCTGTCCGTCTGTCCGTCTGTCCGTCTGTCCTAATCCTTTACAGCTTAATAACTTCTACAGTTATAAACATAAGTAAATGAAATTTTGTTAAAAAATAGTCTGCATATAGATCTCAATTTTAAAAGAATAAAAAAATTGTTTTTACGTTCTTTAGGGGTGGCACCCATACATGTGAAATGGGGAAAAAAAAAAATTTTCGCTGCACCCTCTCGTGTGGGGTATCATTGAATAGGTCTACTAAAATGAAGGTAATGTTTCATACACCACTTTTTTATCAGGTGTACCAACTGCGAAATATAGCCCGCCAAAGTGGCTTGCAATGTGTCCCCCCCCTGCCATTTCTAAACTATGCAACGTAGAAACTTATAATCTTCCACATTGATAAACCTTTGTGAAAACTCTCTTTTAAAATTATTTCGAGTATAATGTGATTATAATTTTTTGAGTTATAGACAGAAAACTGAAAAATACTTAAAACGTCCTAGTTCAAAGGTCATTGACCTTAGAGAAAAATTATCATAGCAAATAATGCTCCTTTAGCTACTTTCTATTTGAAAAAATCACAAAAAGTAACTTTGTGTTATGTTGACGGCACACTTCTTAAATTTGGCGCCATCTAGCGGCGTCAAACAACACTCTCTGGGTCGCCAATGCTGCCGTCAAGTGCCGTCTATTACATTTGGCACTGTATAGCGCCATCTAGCGGCTACTGACATCACTCTCTGAGTCGCCAATGCTGCCGTCTATTGCAAAAACTAAAATAGCCGTGATTAATATTCGATTTGATTTGTTTGTAACACCTACTTAAGGAACCCTATAATACTGAGCATGGCCCGACATGCTCTTGGCCGGTTTTGAGAATTCTATAGTATAAACGGTGTCATGTTTCTCCAAATGAAAACCATTGATAAGGTACTATTAGCTAAAACAAATAATAGTACGCTATTAGCAAAGTATGATGAAACTATATTTGAGGCTATAAGCGCAAGAGTGGATTATCCTTCTTTTTTTAAATGGTACGCCACTTTATCTTCCAAAGCCTCATTTAATATGACTATTTTATACCAATACAGATTCTAATTCTACTCTAAGGGTTATACAGATTGATCCTCCTATAGAAAAAACATTTATGAGTGACTTCAAGATAATACTAAATCTAAAAATAGGTGTTTGTTACTTTGAACTTAAAGATAAGAATAAGTACGCATAAACGTACCAACATGGACGAATAAAACCAAACCGCGGACGGAATCTCGCTAAACAATAAGTGGAGCATCTATAGTAAGACGGCTCGCACGCACACATTCACATCTTTAGTATGCCAAAAAGCCGCGATTACGCAAAAAATCAAGTGTGACGGTAGTCAATGTTGTAGTTTCCCAAATAAAATAAAAATATAAATCTGATGTGTTAAAATGCTTTCGAAATTATAGTGGGTTTAGGAAAAAATTTAGTGCGAGAGTCCGCCCGCCTTTTTTATTCGTCCGAGCGTACCAAGATCATAATATACTTGTTTGGTAACTTCTTTTCGGAGATCAAAGTCTATTTTCGTAGTAGTAATTTCAACTTTTCTTATATTGTTGACAAAATCGAAAGAAAGTGAAGAGATCTACACAAACATATAACTATGTGAGTTTTGTCACCCACGCGAGTCATTAGAGTGTTGTTACTAATTTATCAAATTGTGCCTACCAGCGTTGTTTTCACTGAACTAAGTGGAAACGATGACAAATCACCCATGAGGTAGGAAGCATAGTAACTTTCAAGTATGGTGAATTTGGTTTTTTATACAACCTGACTGGATAAATGAGCATAACAATATATTCAAGAATATAAGGTAAAAATTATCTGTACCTAAAAGTATCAGCAGGGTTATTCCTGAACTGAAACAATTCGACCGATCGATATTGAAATTGTTTTAGTTCGAATATTTAGTTGCGAAATTGTCACCAAAATTTATAAAACAGAGTTGTTATTTTAACTTATTTTACTTGATTAACTATTGAGAATTTAGGTTGTGTAAGATTTTCTAAAAAAAAAAAATAAGCTAAATAGATCTACATTATGTACCATATTCTTACAAATAAATAATTTGATTAGATTTGCCCATTTTCTTCTTTTTTTTTTAAATCGGAAATAGATTGAGATTAAAACTATTTTCAAGAATTACTCTATAAAAAAAAATTAAAAAAATATCACATAAATGGTGTACAGTAAACACTTACAAATACTAGTTATACAATTTCTCGGTATGAAGTGTTTGTTTGAACTCTGGTACCCAATGTAAGATTTAACTTATGTTATGGGTACCAGCGCTCTCATTAATTAAATCCACAGGGAGTTACATTACACTACACTTCTTGTAAGATTATTTCAACTACATTTCAACAAATAAATATTGATTGTCACTCAATCCAGTCATCCGCTTATGAAGGGCAAGCTGCCGTGAAGATAAAAACGATTTTCGTCCAACTTACGCAATCAGAAGAAAGTGAAGAAAGTTGACAAAACTTGTATAATATTGTGTGAATTGAGCTATTTTTGGTAAGAGCATATTACCGCAAAATGCCATTCAGAAGTATCATGAATTATTATTTATTATTTTGGAAAAACAGGTAAGGTCTTTGCAAGTCCCTTATGTCACTGCGACCTAAAAGATCTATTGTAACGCCTCTAATAGTAGACTACAGCACCTCTGCAAGCCGCAGGCCAACCATAAAGTCGACTATTGCCTTGGGGTTTGAGGATCTGTTTTGTTTGTAAGGTTGTACTTTTTAAGATGCAAATAAATGATTATGATATGATCTGATCTCATCAGCTGAGATTGTGTGGCCTCCAAGATACTGACTTCTAATGTGGTGCACTGCATCACATTCGCATAGGATATGAATGGGCGTTGAAACACCTCTTTCTTTATAGTACTATGCTCTATGTTGCTATAGAACTGATGTTTACTTATCAGGGACCAAGGGATATAGTAAATAATAGTCACATTAAGACTCTTAAACACAAGCACACTATAATTTTATCAGTCACTTTAACAATCACCAGATTATTATATGAGATTATTAAATTACTACTTTACATAATAAGAGGATAAATATGTCAGGTTATAAGTATGTCCAACTTCTTCAAGTGCGTTCTGAGCCTTTTTTTTTCGAATGGACTCTTGCAGAATTGATACCCAAAATAGGTACCCTAACTGCTTAACCGGGCGGATGGCGGTGAATCCCGTTGGGGACTCCATCCCTAAATTTAACTTATAAACTAAAATCGCGGTTGTAAAGCCGCATAAGGGCGTCTCCCAAGGGAGGGCTCGGACCTCGGCTTACTGGGGCATTGCGGACCCCGCTGCTATGTCCCCCTGGCAGTCGTTGCTGCATCGGTAATGGTTTTCTCGAAAGTGGCGGACTTTCGGTATATCGGGTGGGTGATGAGTTCCCCCTCCAAATGAAAACTGTTTTTATAATCTCGGCAAGTCACTCGATAGTGACAAAAATACCCTCAGATATTTTAATAAAATACCAAAACAATCTGAATCTAATATGATTAACAACAAGAACTATATTTAACTACTAATAGTGATTTGAAAGCTATACTCTAGCTTAGTAGCTAAATAATACATCAGCGATGCCAAAAATCATGAAATCAGAAATCATGACAGAAGTTATATTGTATTATTTTCTTGTAGCCAGAATTTCCTAATGAAAAAACCCAATAACACGTTGCCCGACCAGGGAATCAAACCCAGGACCCCACGCTCAGCAGTCGCGCTTGCAACCACTAGACCAACGAGGCAGTCTTTATCAGTCCAGTTTTTATCGATCTTTTAATAGTTATTTTTGTGATCTTTAAATTTTGCGCCACTTGCGCTTGCTTAAAAATATTATTAATAAAATCAGTGTTGCGCATTGGCCTACTTCATTTGAATTTAATTGTGGTGTAAGTTATTGATTTTTATGTAGAAAGATAAATTTGGCATTAATAGGTCTATTAAAAGATAAATAGTCATCGTACTTTGAAAAAAAGATAATAACTTACACCACTATTGAAATTGAGTGAGGAAGGCTCTGGGCACTTCCTAATTGCCTATTTGTAATGCACGCCACTGTTAATAATGGACTGGACTATAAAAACTACAAAATAAATGTCCTCATTTCATTTTATAAAAAAAAAACATACCTACAGAAATTGAAGCAGCCGCAGTAAGTTAGCTACAAAAGAATTTGTATTAGAGCTATCTTGTAACTTCATTCATTTGATAACAATGATGATACCATTTATGTACTATATGAAAAAAGGTAAAAAAACATATTAGAATATCAGAAAACCAATGATTTTACATAAGTAAAAAGTAAAGTTTAAGTAAAGTTTTTTTTTCTCATGGGTGTCGTAAAAGGCGACTAAGGGATTCACCAGAGGATGGGCAGCAGCGTTCTCTGAGTATTAAACCAACCAACTGCGATCGCCAACCCGCCTGCCAAGCGTGGCGATCATGGCATATCCCCCCAATATATGCTTTGGGGAGGCCTGTGTCCAGCAGTGGACGTCTTACGGCTGAAATGATGAAATATCATTGCAGAAAACACTAAACATCGTCGTCAGTGTCAATTGTGCTCGTTGTGCCGGTTAGCCGGCCACCTCTGGATTTCGGCCTTTTGGCCCAGGTGAATCAGTAAATTTGATTTAATAACAATTTTAATTCATTTTATCGCACGAAATGAAGTTTAATATAACCGCAAATAGTTGCATTATATCTTCTAACATTACCTTATCAGGTAACTACAACACGTGAATTCTAATTAATTGCTTAGTTCAACCCCAGCACTGGAGTTGTCAACGAGTGTGGGAAAGAGCGAAAAAAATAGTGGCGCGCGGTCCACTCAAAAGCAAGTTTTGTGTTGTATTTACTAGGATTATCTTATAATGTGCATATATTCCACTGCTTATATAATTTATTACTGTATTTTCACATTGATAATTTTAATATTTTGATTTCAAAGTTAATAATTAAGGTGGCCGGAAAGTAACTTGGAAAATTCTCCAAATGTTTGGTTTTCGGCCCTGTGGCCGAAAACTAGCTCGCATTCAGCCTAGATACTTTTGTCTCTTTCGTTTATTTAGTTGCACGCTTTTAGTCTTCTCTTCATTTATAATGAATCATATGCTTGCGAAGACACTAGCTTGCAGTTTTCGGCCACCAAAATACTTCAATTTATAACGGTTAACGATGAAACTAAAATACCCATTTCGGTAGTGGACGAAAACTAGAATAAGTCTATAATTATGATTCAGTTTTCGGCCAACATAAAATTGTATGAAATGAGAGAGTGGCCGAAAACGGAATGCTGCTTTGGTTTTCGACCATTTCAATTAATAATTAGTCATTCACGAACAGTTTTTGGTAGAAGATGTTTAAATATATTTTCAGAGGGTTCCTTCAAAACCTGAGGAAATAAAGAAAAAAATGCACCATATAGGTACTCAAGATACAACAAGGATCTTTAAGACCCGTCGCACAAATAGGCCCAAAAACCTCTCTGACTATACTCTCGAGCTCATGGAGGAAAGACGCGAGATGATTTTGCTGTCTTCAGATGATGCGTCTGAGCACCGGCGGCGCAATATAAGATCTCAAAGTCCTTGAAAAGCGACCTATGCCGATTTTATACTGAACGTATTAAACACGAGATAGAGAAGAACGAGGGCTCAAAAATCTTCGCAAGAGACCTGCCTTTTGAGCAAAACCAGCTAGCAAAACTGAGGACCAAGGATGGCAGTCGTATCCTCCAAATCAGAGCTCTTGAGAGAGGTCGAAAAATTCTATGGACAGTTATACACGTCAATAAGAAAACCCGCTGCAAATCGGGCGAACGACCCAAGAGCTAGATTGATCCGACACTATTCTGAAGACATATTGGACGTCAGCCTGTACGAGATTAGGATGGCTCTGAAACAGCTCAAAACAACAAGGAGCTGGGTGAACGGCGAACTCTTGAAGGCGGTGGAAAACCGATCTTTAAGGCCCTTCAGAAGTGGTTTGATTCCGCCATACTCGAGGGAAGAACACTACCAGCATGGAGCAGAGGTCTGGTGGTCTTCTTCAAAAAGGGCTATAAATCTCTACTGAAGAACCCATAGGCCCATCTCATTTCTGAGCCATGTCTACAAGCTGTTTTCGAGAGTCATTACGAACCGTCTCGCGCGTATATTTAACGACTTCTAGCCTCCCGAACAAGCCGGATTCCGGAAAGGCTTTAGCACCGTAAACCAGATACATACGCTGCGGTAAACAGCAGACCAAAGAATATAACCTGCCTCTCTGTTTAGCGTTTGTGGACTGCGAGAAAGCCTTCGATTCGATCGAGACTTGTGTGACTGTACTACAGTCTCTTCAACGGTGCCAGATTGACTATCGGTACATCGAAGTGCTGAAGTAGTTGTCTAAAAACGCCACTGTGTCAGTCAGACGACAGGACCAAGCCTCGAAAGGCGAAACCTATCCTTCTGCAGAGAGGTGTGAGGCAGGGAGATGTGATCTCTCCAAAACTGTTAACTGCGGCATTGGAAGATGTGTTCAAGGTTCTGGACTGGAAAGGGCTAGGCATTAACATGAACGGCGAGTACATTACTCATCTTCGGTTTGCCGACGACATAATAGTCATGGCTGAGACTATGGAGGACCTCAGAACAATGCTCAATGACTTCAGTAGAAAGAAATAAACATTATAAACAAAGCTTACGTTCAAAGGTTGTGTGTTAAAGTCATGTGTGTAGGTTATGTTATGTGGTTACTGGTTATGTGTGTGTTGTTGTAAGGTTATGATTATCTGTATGTTGGTGGTTGTGTTATATAGGTTATGTTAGGATTGTTAGGTTAGGTTAGGTTAGTACCCATTCCCGTAAATATCGGAGACTACACTCGATGTTGTTGACGACTATTTATACCTAGGACAAACTGTCCAGTTAGGTAGGTCCGACTTCGAGAAAGAGGTTAATCGTCGAGTCCGACTCGTTTAGTCAGCGTTCAGGAAGCTACGCAATATCTCCTTCAATTCTCCTTAGATTCAAGACGAAAGTCTTTGACCAGAGTGTGCTAACAAACCGTTTACGGCACTGAAACATGGTCGCTCATATGGGGTCTGATAAGAAGGCTCAAAGTCAACCAAAGGGCAATGGAGAGGGCTATTTTCAGTGTCCCTGCGTGATCGAATCAAAAATGAGGAAATTCGCAGTAGAACGAAGGTAAGAATTGCCAAACATAAGTGGCAGTGGGCGGGGCACATTGCTCGCAGACCAGATGGCCGATGGGGCTGAAAAGTTCTGGAGTGGCGACCGCGTACTGGAAGGCGCAGCATGGGTAAGCGCCTCACAAGGTGGACCGACGACTTAATGAAGGTCACGGGAATCAGCTGGATGCGGAAAGCGCAGGATCGGTCGTTGTGGCGATGCTTGGGGCAGGCCTATGTCTAGCAGTGGATGTCTTAGTCTTACGGCTGAAATGATGATGACCTTAATTTTTATGATAAATGACTGATTATGATATTCGAAGTTATTATTGTTTAATACCTTATTTTTTAAATAGTAATAATTGTATGGAGACTGCGACTGAAAAGTATATTTACAGTGAAAATACCCTGCAAATACTAAATAAGATGATTTGTATTTTAATTAATAAAGACTAGTTAGAATTAATGTATGAAACTAAGTGATTTGGTAAGATTAACTAAAAGCTTATGATCACATGAATCAGATACGATTGATAATAATTATATTTAATTAATAAAATACATTTTATTATAATTTCACAATAAATATTTCATTTGTACCACCTTTCTATTCCATCTAAAGTAGTGGCCGAAAACTAAAATTCATGTGGGCCGAAATCTGAAATTTGTGGCCGAAAACTAGCATAATGCCCATTTTTCACATTAAAAAGTTATTATAAAAATGTAAACTACACTATGTAGGCTATACATTAACATTGATAGTACTAGGCTAGCACAATGGCAATATTTTTTTCTGGTGCCTTTAAGTTGACAACTCCACTAAATGGCCGAAAACCGGCGAAACGACCCTACGTTCTAAAATCATCATCATCATCATTTCAGCCGAAAGACGTCCACTGCTGGACATAGGCCTCCCCCAAGCACCGCTACAACGACCGGTCCTGCACTTTCCGCATCCAGTGGATTCCCGTGACCTTCACCAGGTCATCGGTCTAGCTTGTGGGGGGCCTACCCACGCTGTGCCTTCCAGTATGGACGTTCTATTAATATAAAAACCATAAAAGGATACAATATGATCAAGCATTATGGTGCGCGCAGACAAATATTTCGTTTAAAAATCATGTATAAATTTTTACTTTAATTAAAACGGCTGGTTGCCAATTACAATTCCTTGCCGGCGTCAGTGTTTCCCGAGAAATATAATCTGGTGGTCTTCAAGACTCGAGTGAATAGGTTTTTGCTGGGCAAGCGTGTACCATCGTCGACCGCACCATCGCTTAACATCAGGTGAGGTGGCGGTCAAACGCAAGCCCGTTAAGAATAAAAAAAAAAAAAAAAAACAAAAATTAAAGACAAAAATTAAATTAATTTACATAACAGTAAAGAAAAATTAAATAATTATATAAAATATTAATAATACATACTTTCATACACTCATCTCGCAGTACTCCAGACACACTGACAAAATCGTCTTCCATTCGTCGGCAAACACATCACAGTCAGACTTGGCGTCCAAGAGGGCGTTAAGTGCACTGAGTGTGCGAGGTATGGGAGAGAAGGCTCGCGAGACGGTGTTGCACGTAGGAACGGCAAATAATTGATGCCTCCTGCTACGGCTATAAATGACTGGGGCGTATAATCTAGATAATTCGTTATGCAGATCAGGGGCATAAATTTTGCTTTAGAGGATTTTGCACATTGTTATCATTTGGTCGTACTTCCTTCTGACCTCAAGAGAATTATACCCTAAACAGCCTTGGAGACAGTTTGTAGGATACAAAAACGGATAATATCCATACCTATATATATCATAAATATCATATATATCATAAACACTTACTATATCATATAAGTAACTGTCAAAAAAAGCAAGTTATAATAGTTATTTGTTTTACAAGAGTGCAAAGTTGCTTTTTAACCGCATGCTCAATTTTGATGACCGAGCAAGCGAAGGATTCTAAAATTGAATCACGAGCGCAGCGAGTGATTCAAAAGTTAGAATCCTGAGCGTTAGCGAGGGAATCAAAAGAGCACAAGGTGAAAAATCTTTGCACTCGAGTGCAACACGTAATTTTTCATCCCACCTCAGCGAGGAAATGACTAAATGCAAAATAAAATATTTACAATCTCAAGATACTTTTATTTCAGTTTAGGTATTAACTACTACATTATGATAGGTAAGTATTACAGAATAATCTTTAAATTATATCAAATAATACTTAGGTATAATTAAGAAAAATTTAAAGTAACGTTGCTACAGTTACTTAAGTTGAGAGTAATATTTTTGTTAGGTACTGTAATGTTGGTGTTAGTGACTTGTGTACTGTTTTTCGGTAAACTATCTGTCATACTTAATGGTTGTACCGATTCATCGGATTACCTTGGCGTAAATGAGCAAAACGTTTTCTGAGAAAGTTTTGGTTCCTTTATCTAGTCATCACATGGTAAACATATCGTATTGTTTCAAATACTTCTCGCGTGATTGTTGAGGGATAAAGCTCATTTGTGCATTATTTACAGTTTCAGTCAATTCTGTTGGCGTCAAATAAACTTCCTTGTCGCTAGGACCACTCATTTTAGGGTAATAGATCTGTGCATTTTAGGTTTTTCACTTGTTTTTAAACTAAGATTTTAAAAATATGACGTGAAAAGATACTGGCGCGTGCAAAGCAAATAAAAAAAGTACCTACATCAAGAAGGTTCCGAGTCCGAGTTTTTAACAAATTAAAAAAAACCGGCCAAGAGCATGTCGGGCCATGCTCAGTATTATAGGGTTCCTTAAGTAGGTGTACAAACGAATCAAATCGAATATTAATCATGGCTATTTTAGTTTTTGCAATAATCGGCAGCATTCGCTACTCGAGCGTGTTGTTAGTAGCGCCATCTAGCGATAAATTCAAGAAGCCAAATTTAAGAAGTCTGATTGATGTCAAAGTTACTTTTTGTGATTTTTTCAAATAGAAAGTAGCTAAAGGAGCATTATTTGCCATGATAATTTTTCTCTAAGGTCAATGACCTTTGAACTAGGACGTTTTAAGTATTTTTCGGTTTTCTGTCTATAACTCAAAAAATTATAATCACATTATAACGAAATAATTTTAAAAGAGAGTTTGCACAAAGGTCTATCAATGTGGAAGATTATAAGGTTCTACGTTGCATAGTTTAGAAATGGCAGGGGGGGGGACACATTGCAAGCCACTTTGGCGGGCTATATGTCGCAGATGGTACACCTGATAAAAAAGTGGTGTATGAAACATTACCTTCATTTTAGTAGACCTATTCAATGATACCCCACACGATGGGGTGCAGCGAAAAAAAATATTTTTTCCCCATTTCACATGTATGGGCGCCACCCCTAAAGAACGTAAAAACTATTTTTTTATTCTTTTAAAATTGAGATCTATATGCAGACTATTTTTTAACAAAATTTCATTTACTTATGTTTATAACTATAGAAGTTATTAAGCTGTAAAGGATTAGGACAGACGGACAGACGGACAGACGGACAGACGGACAGACGGACAGACGGACAGACGGACGGACATGACGAAACTATAAGGGTTCCTTGTAGGACTTCGGAACCCTAAAAAGGTTGTATGATAAATTCGGCACCATGGAGGGAGAAGTAAATCATTCACAAACTTAGTGCACACGATGTTCTAAATTCAATTTACTTTATCCTCTAGCTCTAGCGGATAAAAACGGCTTTTGCACTCAGATATCGAAGAGCAAAAATACTCTTTCCGAAATGGGGGGATGAAAAAAATATTATAAAATTCATCTTTGCTTATATTCAAAGCCAAGCAAAGATGAGAAAACAGCGCAGGGGCAGGGCATAATGAAGTAAACAGTGATATTTTAGCTGCATGACTTCTAGATACGACATGCTTGCGACAAGCACGTCGTATCTAGAAAAGTTTTTAAATAAATATTTTTGGGACAGTTTTACACATCACCATCTAGTCCCAAACTAAGCAGACCTTGTGCTATGGGTACTAGACAATGGATATAATACATATTTACATTATTTTTGTAAATTTATACATACTTATCTTCTATCTTCTATACTATAATAAAACTGTAAAGGTCGAAAAGTCTGTACATTGAGTTTTTTTTCGCGAAAACCGGCTAGGGGGACTAAAAATAAGCTATAGAACACGAATCAATCGTTTAAAAAATTTATGTCTGTCTGTCTGTCTGTCTGTCTGTCTGTCTGTCTGTCTGTCTGTTTGTTACCTCATCACGTGAAAACGGCTGAACGGATCGTAATGAAACTTAGCATTTGTATTGGTATTAGTCTAACTTAAAATATAGGGTATGTTTTATCTGAATCGGTTGAGTAGATCCAGCGATACAGCTTGACCCCTCTATTGTATTAAGTTGCATACAAAGTAGAGGTCATGATTGTTGGTTATAAGCAGGTTGCAGGTTCCTAAAAATACAACTGGATTCTATTAGTATTATAGAAAATATAGAATAACATAACATAGCCCATCACTGTCCCGCTGCTGGGCATGGCCCTCTTCTTGGAATGAGAAGAGTTAAGGAACTGGATATTGTTAGTGTAATAGATTATCATAACATAATCAGCTCATTACCTACTGCCCCACTGCTGGGCACGGACCTCTTCGCGGAACGAGAAGAGTTAAGAAACTATAAAATATAGAATAACATAACGTAGTCAACCCATGAGAAGAGTTAAGGAACTGGATATTGTTAGTATAATAGATTATCATAACATAATCAGCTCATTACCTACTGACCCACTGCTGGGCACGGACCTCTTCGCGGAACGAGAAGAGTTAAGAAAGTATAAAATATAGAATAACATAACGTAGTCAACCCATGAGAAGAGTTAAGGAACTGGATATTGTTAGTATAATAGATTATCATAACATAATCAGCTCATTACCTACTGACCCACTGCTGGGCACGGATCTCTTCTCGGAACGAGAAGAGTTAAGAAACTAGAAAATATAGAATAAGATAACGTAGTCAACCCATTACTGTCCCACTACTGGGTATGGCCCTCTTCTCAAAATGAGAAGAGTTAATGAACTGGATATTATTAGTATTCTAGAATAACATAACATTACCAGCCCATTACAGTCCCACTGCTGGACACGGGCCTCTTCTCAGCATAAGAAGAGATGTGGTTAGTGTTATCAACTCAACTCAGCCTATCGCAGTCCACTGCTGGACATAGGCCTCTCCCAAGTTGCGCCACAACGCTCGGTCCTCTGCCTTCCGCATCCAGTCCCCCCCAGCCACGTTCTTCAGGTCGTCGGTCCACCTGGCAGGGGGGCGCCCTACGCTGCGTTTGCCGATTCGCGGTCTCCACTCAAGGACTCGTCTGCTCCAACGGCCATCGGTCCTTCGACAGACATGGCCAGCCCACTGCCACTTCAGCTTACTGATCCTACAAGCTATGTCAGTCACTCCGGTTCTTCTCCGGATAATCTCGTTACGGATTTTATCCTTCAAAGAAACTCCAAGCATAGCTCGCTCCATAGCTCGCTGAGCGACTTTAAATTTGTGGACTAGCCCAACTGTCAGTGTCCACGTCTCGGCACCGTAAGTCATGACTGGCAGGACGCACTGGTTGAAGACCTTTGTCTTCAAACTTTGCGGTATAGGCGACGAGAAGACTCGGCGAAGTTTGCCAAATGCTGCCCAGCCCAGACGGATCCTTCTGTTGGCTTCTTTCTCGAAGTTGTGTCTACCAAGCTGAATTACCTGCCCTAGGTAGACGTATTCCGTTACAACTTCGAGTGCCGACCCTTCGACGAATATTGGCCTCGGCATGACATGCATATTGAACATGACTTTAGTCTTGTCCAGATTCATGCCGAGACCGACACGTCGAGAGGCTCCGTTTAAGCTGTGCAGCATTTCGCCCAGTTGTTCCAGCGACTCAGCCATTACAACGATGTCATCGGCAAAACGGAGATGTGAGATGTTCTCGCCGTTAACGTTGATACCCTGTCCAGTCCAGTCCAGCGTCTTGAAGACGTCCTCCAACGCGTTAGTGAACAATTTCGGGGATATTACATCCCCTTGTCTCACCCCTCTGCGCAGTTGGATTGGCTTCGTCTTTTGGTCCTGGAGCTGAACAGTCATGGTAGCAGCGTTGTATAGGCATCTCAGCATCTCTATATACTGCTCATCAATGTGACATCGCTGAAGAGCATCCAGAACTGCCCAAGTTTCGATAGAGTCGAAGGCCTTCTCGTAGTCCACGAATGCCATACACAGCGGCTGATTGTACTCTTCAGTCTTCTGTATGATCTGCCGAACAGTATGGATGTGGTCTACGGTGCTGTAGCCTTTTCGAAACCCAGCTTGCTCTGGTGGCTGGAATTCGTCGAGTCTTCCGGCGAGACGATTCGTGATGACCCTCGAGAACAGCTTGTACACATGACTCAGGAGTGAGATGGGTCTGTAGTTCTTCAGAAGGGTTTTATCCCCTTTTTTGAAGAACAGTACCACCGCACTCCCGCTCCATGCCTCCGGTGTAGAGCCTTGTTGGATGACGGAATTAAACAGACTCTGTAGCTCCTTCAGGACCGGAGCCCCGCCTGCTTTTAGGAGTTCAGTAGTAATTCCGTCATCGCCCGGAGCTTTGTTGTTCTTAAGCTGCTCGAGGGCCGCCCTAATCTCATAAACCCTCTCTCTCGTTAGTGTTATAGAATAACATAATCAGCCCAATTACTTCCCACTGCTGGGCACGAGCGTCTTCTCAGAATGAGGGAGTTTAGGGCTAATTCCATGAAATTCCATCACCTTAGCCGGTTGGTTGTAAAAACAAAATATAGTATGGTCGGTAAATAGTGTAATCGTCTGTGTAGGCGCTTATATGTATATATTTGAAGATATTGTGTTTATAATTTTGACACGATGTTATTTTCCGACATCCACGCGGACGGAGTCGCGGGCACAGCTAGTAATACATAAGAAACAACCAGACCAAACACTCATGTTCATCACACAAATATTTGTGTCCTATGGGAATCGAACCCACGACCTCGTGATCAGCAGTTCGACACTCGAACCACTAGACCACAGAGGTCGTCAATTGTGTGTATTAAGATAAGATACAGACCAAATAAAATATGGAAGGGTTGTATAAAACATGAAATATGTGAAAAAGTCCTGCAGCACCTACCTGATAAAAATTGAAATGAAAATTTAAAATTTACCTAATAAAAAATAAAAATCATCAATCATCATCAACTCAGCCTATCGCAGTCTACTGCTGGACATAGGCCTCTCCCGAATTGCGCCACAACACTCGGCCCTCTGCCTTCCGCATCCAGTCCCCTCCAGCTACTTTCATCAGGTCGTCGGTCCACCTGGCTGGGGGGCGCCCTACGCTGCGTTTTCCGATTCGCGGTCTCCATTCAAGGACTCGTCTGCTCCAACGGCCATCGGTCCTTCGACAGACATGACCAGCCCACTGCCACTTCAGCAAAAAATAACATAACATAACATAACATCACGCCTGTATTTCCCCAAAGGGGTAGGCAGAGGTGTATTAAGTACACCCACATTTCGCCAGTTATGTTATAGTTCCATGTAATAGGGGGCGAGCCTATTGCCATTGACCGGGCACAAATCCAGACTCCGAGCTGCTACTGAGAATTTCCTAATGAAAAAACCCAATGACACTTTGCCCGACCCGGGAATCGAACCCAGGACCCCACGCTCAGCAGTCGCGCTTGCAACCACTAGACCAACGAGGCAGCAAAAAATAATAATAGTGAAATGGAATTATTGAAATCGGGAATGATGATGATAATGCATTAATGACTTGGATTCTTCAAATGAATTTGAACTTTATTATTATTGGATTAGACCTTCTGCAACTTTCTATTGAATGTCGTCACGGTGACCAGCTGTCCGCCAATCGGTCAAGAGCGTTCACCTGCATTGACCTAGCAGAGGTACGAATGGTTTTCGACAATATTATCGTACTTATAAAGCAAATAGAAATTGTTATTATGATTGTAAAATAAAAATATATATATAAAAGAAAATGGCTGTAAATGCAATTTATTTCTAAAGTACACCGTATCGTAGGTATTTTACAAAACGAATAGAGATCTGTGCAAATAAAAAGCTTCAAACTTCAAAGTAATATTTATGTGCATTTTTTAATTACCTTTTTTTTATTAATTTTAGCAATTTTTGTTCATAATATTTTGATGTATTTTTATGTATATATTTTTTTATTTTTTTTTATTTTACCTAGCTGGTGGCCTGGCTAGCCCAGCCAGGTAGACCAACGATCTGAATCGGACTGAAAGAAAATAAAGAAAGAAAAATAATTTATATCAGTCTCTTTACAGACGAAAACAGAAACATAGAATAACAAAAAAAAACAATAATATTAAAAATAACATGCCTAAACAAGACCAAAAAGGCCCCCATCGGATTGGATACGGAAGTCGGTGGTCTGATGTTGTGGCGCAGTTTGGGAGAGGCCTATGTCCAGCAGTGAAATGCGATAGGCAGAGTTGATGATGTGATGACATACAGGAAATTTTTTTAACTAGTGCGCAAATTTTTTTTGGTGGTTTGGTATGAGTAATAGAACACATTTTCATTAATTGTTCAATACTTTTTTATTTTATTTTACTTAATCCGACTTAAAATCAGCAAAATATGGACACAATCTGTTCGTAATAACATCAATGAAAGCGCGCGACGGCTGGCTCACGCGGCCGTCCGGGAGGGGGTTGTACCCCCGATGCAAACCCGCAGCCGCATGAGCCAGCCGTCGCGCGCTTTCATTGATGTTATTACGAACAGATTATGTCCATATTTAGCTGATTTTAAGTCGGATATAAAAAAAAAAATATTAAGCAATGAATGGAAATGTGTTCTATTACTCATACTGAACCACCAAATAAAAATTACGCACTGGTTAATTTTTTTTCCTGTAGTTCAGGAAATATTACAAATTTTCAAAAATCTTGAAAAATGTTATTAAGAATGTGTAACTGTACATTACAATAATATATTTTAAGACGAGTTTTATCAAAAAGTTTGTTTTATACACACGAAACACTACCCATTTAAATATACAATTGTTTTCCTGATAAAATTAACTAAGGCACTGAATCCCATAGAAAATCAAAAACAAAATAATAGATACAACATTCATGTTCAAGTAAAATTAAAATGACGACATCTTATTGAACACAACAGAAATTTTAAAAGCGGAACAAAGTAATAAGCGTGACAAGTTGCTTGAAATGAAAATAACATAATTAAACCACAAAATAACATATCATTCCCCAAAATCTTCTTCTCAAATTGAGCGTATCTCACTAATATCATCAAATAACTTTCAAATAAATCTCGAACGGCTCTCACTTAGCAAAACAATGGTACCGCATCGGCGCCCGCGCAAGAAAGGGACAAGACACGCGAGAAAGATCCATTCACCATCGCAAATCCGACCGGAAAACTCGTTTCTGCTTCGAATATTGAAAAAATAAAAAACAAAAATACTTATGTATATCGAAAGTTGTCACTAACATTGACCTACGATTCTGACTAGGTGTACAGGAGTGGGAGAACTGGGGCCCACCTGTGATTCCAGGGGCCAGTGGTGATTCGAACAGATACGCGTCGTCGCGCTCCGAAAATTCACAAGTGTAATTTGTGTTATAGTGGAACTTTGTGTATAAGTGATCATCAAATTAACGGGTTTTTTTGTGAAATACACGTTCAAGAACTGTTCGGGAAATTTCACTTTCACGATTGGATTTTTTCAGTGATAGTTTCGACATGTTTCTGCGGAGTTTTATTATTGTGAGTACTCTTTTTTTAGACTGTGTTGTTGTTTATTTTTTGTCTCCTTTTCTCCTAGCAGGTTTATTAGAAATTAAAGCAGTATTTATAACCTAGCTTTTACTTGCGAATTCACTGGCATGTAACAGTTTATTTGGCGAACTACTTTTATAATAGAAACAAAATTAATTTTCTAAGCTGATCCAAGAGTTTGAGATCCAAATGGGGCCAAACTAACTCATTCGCTGCATTAGTCGCGAAAGCCTCATAAAAAACTGGTTGATACGTGTTGGTATTCAAGACCACAAACACCAAAAATATTACACGTGCAAACATTGACAGGTTAATTACCTGCGATAATCACAATTACCCGTTTTCCTTTAAACTTTCAAGTTGAGATTCCACTTTTTACTGGAGATATTTCACTTTATAAGTAAACCGATCGAGTATCGGTTAAGAAAGTGCGCATGTATTGTGATACTTTCCCTGACTGGATGTGTAGGACAAATATAAGACG
Organism: Asteroscopus sphinx; assembly: GCA_949699075.1. Classification (NCBI taxonomy): domain Eukaryota; kingdom Metazoa; phylum Arthropoda; class Insecta; order Lepidoptera; family Noctuidae; genus Asteroscopus; species Asteroscopus sphinx. Next base: position 3,036,759 of record OX453025.1, read on the forward strand.
TGTTGATGCCACGTAATAAAAGGAATTTGAAAATGTTGATGACGTAAGCGAAGCTGCAAATGTTATCACTGAATTATTTCATGATAATGATAAAGATGATGAAGTGAAGTAAAAGCTAATGAAACAGTACTATGGAAAAAACTGTCTTCTACATTTAAGAATTTCATAACCACAAGGGTGTCATTCCCAAGACGCTTTTGTAATAAAAGATGGAAAGGCTTATAATGATGTAAAAAAAAGAAGATACTGCTTCATCTACATACAATTACTCTTTCTCTCAGCCGTATTCTTAGAATGGCGCGGTATGATAAGCAGTGAACACTTTCTACACTTTTTTTGCTCCTAGACATAGTGTTATAGAATATTAATGATCTTAAAGCTACATGAGAGGTTTTCGACTAGCTAGAGTTATCGCAAGTGCTGCTGACGACATCAAAGTAAAATTTAAATTCGAAATCAGAGTTCGCGGTAGCTTAGCGTTTAAAAAAGCGACTGGTATAATGAACCAGAAGTCGTAAATTTGAATCCTGCTCGTATGCGGATTTTTCTTTCAACAATTTATATACACGATGAATTTTAATTCATTGGCATCTCTTCAATTTGTACACCTTTTACTTATATGGGACCAACTCTAAAATCACGAAAACAACACAGCTGTTTTCTACATTTGTCTTCACATAAATCGACAGGGGACAGCAAATAATTTTTTTTCACGATTTCAGAGTTGGTCCCATAGTAAAAGTTGTTCACATTGGTGATTACAATCATCCCTTATAGGATTGCTAATGAATTCAATATTATCCAGAACTTACAACCAAATCGTCTTGGTCATTTTAGTTTCAATCTTTTTAATGTTTTTGATCCGTTTCACTATCATTTTTATGCTTTCTTCTTTGTTGTTGTTATTTTTGACGAACTCTGTGGTCTAGTGGTTCGAGTATCGGACTGCTGATCACGAGGTCGTGGGTTCGATTCCCACAAGACACAAATATTTGTGTGATGAACATGAGTGTTTGTGTTGGTCCGGTTGTTTCTTATGTATCATAAGTATGTATTTACAAAAAAAGTATATAAGTATTATATCCATTGTCTAGTACCTATACTACAAGCTCTGCTTAGTTTGGGACTAGATGGTGATGAGTAAAAATGTCCCAAAAATATTTATTTATTTCTTCTTTGTTGTCTTCCTATTTTCCTTTTACATTGTAATTATTCAATTCGTTTTCAACTCGTTTAACGGTTACTGTATCTATGTTAATAAATCTATAAATCCAGCTCTCACATCTCTCATCACATAATTCAAAAACAGTTTGTCATAGAAACTGCTGCCGAATTGTTTTACTCGCGATCGCAATCAATAAGATTTCAATGTTCATTGCTCCGTGTGTTTTGACAATCCGACTTATCGGCAAATGCGTACCACGCAATGAATATTGCTGTAATTTCAAAATGAAAGCTAATTTCAATGTGAATGCATTACACAAATACCTTAGTGATCCCAGAATTCAGAATTCTATCCATTCACGAGGAGAAAACGAATTAAAACAAAACGCAACGATAATTTCATCAACAACATTCTTAAACCAGTATTATGAACTCTTTATCCGATGTTTTCCCTTGAGTTAGCATCCAATGCCGTTTTTGTTTACATCATTATTATTACCACCTAATAAAGCAAGCAATGTAGAGCTTTTCAGTATTATCGTTGCAGACCAGATTTTGGTATGTATATATTTACCTAGATGCAATAATTTTCATGGTGATATGGCAATGAAAGAGAAAGTAATAGCTGTTTATGAATCTATTAACGTAAAAGGGGTCAGCAGAGCAACCGGTTGTGAGGCCATGGATTAGGGACAAGTCGGTATTTAATTTTAAGGTTATTTTAATTAACTGATTATACGGAGGTTTTAAGCAGAGGGGCTCGTGGCTAGAGAAGCAACCACGAGGATTGTATGATCTGCGAGATTAAGCTACACTTGCCGCGGTCAGTCCGTGGATGGGTGACAATTTAGTTGCACATCGAGAACACTTCCGTGCCTCGGAGAACACGTTAAGCTGTCGGTCCTGGTTGTCATACGAATATCTATGGCAGTCGTTACGTCGTAATGGCAGTCAGAAACCCGAAAGTCTGACAACTGTTGCCGAATTGCGTAACTCACTCGCGATCTTAATCGTCTAGATTCCAATGTTCATTGCTCTGTGTGTATTGACAATCCGTCATATTGACAACTACGTACCATGCAATGAATATTGCTGTAATTTCAAAATGAAAGCTGATGAATACATTACACAATTACCCCACTAGTCTAAACACAGAACATCACCACCATTAGACCGAAGAGCAACACATCAGGGGCACCGTATCAAATAGCAGTACCCGTTTTATTTTTGTATAAAATCACGATGACACATTGAAAACCAAAGGAAAAAAAAAAAACCTCCGAATGTCGGTATTACCCAATAACTGGGTTGCGGGGTCTGATAGCAGTCGCTCCGCATAAAATACTGATGTTCAGTTGCATCTGGTTAGAATGGAAGTCAACCCCAATATAGTTCCAAAAGGCGAGAAGATGTCGTAGGTTTTAAGCAAGTCGGTTTGATTATCATTTGCTTCGCTTGTTTGAGTTAGTTTTGCATCGAGCAACTAAACATTCGTTTATTTACGCTTTTACTCACGTGTGAACACCTATGCCTCAGTAGCTACAGATTTTACCGTAACCTTTAATGAATGAAAACATAAACGACACTCAGTAATTATCACTAAAATTAATTGGAAGCTATCTATGCTCTCATTACAATCATATGACTGTTGTGTCAACCCAGGCTGATAATAGTATATTACTGTCGAAGTGAAATGAAGCAATTGACGGACGAGTTATATTGGAAGTACGAGGTGAAGCCGAGTACTTCCAGTGATTTTAAAACTAAACGAGACCGTTAATTGCTATTTCGGCCAAAACTTGTTTAGTACTTCTCTCTCATTTGCGAGGAAACAATACACAAATTAATTCAACAGTATCTAATTCTCATTTGCGCCAATCCATCCGCGCGCGGTTCTTGTTCTATTTTCAAAGTTTTGGAAAAAAAATGCGCATTCAGCTTTTATAAGGATAAATATTTTGTACCTAAAAACACTTAATTTGTGTGTGTACTTAAAAACCTCGCTAGCATGATTTAAAAAATAAAAACTGTTCAGAAATTACGATTATTGTCGCGTTGGATATTGCTGGCGTGTTATTTCATTGCGTACGGAAACTGAGCGAGTCGAACCGGTGGTTGCTGATAGTACCTTATAATACCTTTAAAAATCAATACTTTCAACATAGAGATATCAGCTACTTAAATCAGTTTTGCCATACTTAATTAAGTATAAGCCTCAAAAACGTTTGTTTTACAGAAGCGTGAATCATTAAGATTAATCACTCGATTACAATTCGGTGCGAGTTTTCTCCATTTCTCAATTGTCTGTTCATTACTTTCCTCTGGGGTAAATAGAGATTTATCTACAGCTCACGTTGCTTTTACTTCACTGGTGCCAAAGTTAAGGCCTTTTATAGGAAATGTGCTGTGTTGTACTGCCGCAATAACTTTGGAGATTAAATTAACAAAATACATTATAGATTCGCTATTACATATTCTTTGTTATTGATGTTTATCATTTTATAGAATAAAGAGATAGAATTATCTAGCTGCGTTATCATCGCGAGCATTCGCATGTAATGTAACAATTATTAAAAATTCGATGTTGAGCATTACACCACAATAGTGCGCAAGCTCAACTTGCTGACCGAGGAGCATTCGCTTTTGTAACAGTTCAAAAATGAGCATCGCTTGATACAAACTGCCAACATTCGTGCATGTAACATTAATTGATATAGCTGCATTGGTATCTGAACTGTGTCCAAATTGTAGTTCCAGTATATTTTGGTATTTTAATTTGCATGACCCAGTACTTTGCCCACATGAAGGATTTTGGTATTTTAATTTGCGTGACCCAGTACTTTGCCCACATCAAGGATTTTGGTATTTTAATTTGCGTGACCCAGTACTTTGCCCACATGAAGGATTTTGGTATTTTAATTTGCGTGACCCAGTACTTTGCCCACATGAAGGATTTTGGTATTTTAATTTGAGTGACCCAGTACTTTGCCCACATGAAGGATTTCGGTATTTTAATTTGCGTGACCCAGTACTTTGCCCACATGAAGGATTTTGGTATTTTAATTTGAGTGACCCAGTACTTTGCCCACATGAAGGATTTTGGTATTTTAATTTGCGTGACCCAGTACTTTGCCCACATGAAGGATTTTTACCTACTAATATCATATCTAAATACGAAAGTATGGATGAAAACAGGCGTCAAATTATGTGTGTATGTATGTGTAAGAGCCATAAAATTGTTAATTTAAAGCAGCTTGATCGATTTCTTAAATATGACTGTCATCTTTTTTAATAAAAACCCGAATGAAAGTTTGAACCAAAGCGATGTTCAAACATTTTTAGTTCCGATTTTTTTTGACCGCATATCTAAATTATTCAGGCTATGTTGAGATGATAATAGGATTAAAATATATTTATGTTTAACACACATACCAAAATTAAAATTGAAAGGCATTTTTTCAGTTTTAGAAAGCTGATTTTTAATAAGCTTTCTTTAAAAACTTCAGCATTAGCATTTATTTTGATCCTAATCTATAAGAGGCAGGAAATGGCTCTTGGATTGAGATGAAATGTCGATGAGTTAAAACATAAAAAACATAACCAGCCCATTACTGTCCCACTGCTGGGCACGGGCTTCTTCTTATGAGTTAAATTCTAATTTAATTTATTTATTTATTTGTTCAGTGGTATACATAACAAAAATATTCTAATGATGTAAACATAAACTCATTAGAGTTTTACCGTACATCAGTATCATCGACTATACAAACAGCTAAACAAAAAAAAAAAAAAAAAAAATTGTATAATAAATATATAGTTAACAAGGTAGGATATTAAATAAGTACAATGAGGGTAGATACCAGATAATATTTATCTACATTATGAAGGATCGAACACCGGTGACTGCGCGAGCCGTCTTTACAAACTGGTGGAGGGTAGTATTTGTGTTGATACAGGTTGTTCCTACAAATGCAGCAAACTTTTGAGAATTTATTATACTTACATTAATAATGTTATTAATTGTATTGACTAGTTATTTTTATTATTGTGTCTTAAGTATGCTTTGTGATAACATATTAGGATAGTTAAAAACAATCTTAAATACTACTACACAACGCGTATCAGAAACGCATGATCATATTACAAGAGTGAAATGAAATTGAATGAGTTAAGGAATACTATCGAACAAAGTGACAAAGATTAAGAAAGGTATGTTGAGATGGTTTGAACATGGCGTGGTAAATAAACATAGATGAAACAAGGTATATCAGAATCGTTGCGGCTGGAAATCCATAGTTTTTGCCTACCCAAATGGGAACCACGCGTCATAAGAATGCTCCGTGATGCTATTGAAATTAAAAATCATCCTAATTTTGATAGAGAAGATGGTTGGCAGCTACCACCTGTTTGGAACCCAGTTTAAAAAATAATCAAGTCCCAAACAGCACGCTACACTGTAAAATATAAAGACATTGTGAGTGATTACTGCGTGCATCGAAACTATTTGAATTAATAAAAATTGTACGGTAGATTAAAATATTTCTATTGAAATATTTGTAAAGACGCTTGTCCTCTTAGTCTTCCTGCGACCACGAACGCTGCAAAGCTTTCGAAACGTCAGGAAAACCAATTTAAATAATATACGCGATGTAATCCGGTTAAACTCTGTTTTATTGTATTGAGTACTTTTTTGACAATTAGCCCTGTATATTAGCGAGGCTCCAGAGAACAGAAATAGATAGAATGGTTGTAATCACAATTTTACTTGCGATTCATGCGTGGCAACTTTCGAACAAACTACGCCTTATTGACGTCATTAATTTTTATAAATTAACTTTAATCAAATGTACTTTACAGCTTATGTTTCTGCAGTTAGAAACAGCATAACAAGGCATTTCTGCGGGTTTTTGTTACAGTATTTACAGAAACAAGTCATAAGGCATACTGAGAAAGGCTTTGAAATGCACTGCACTATGGTGCATAGTGTTGGCACGCGCGCTCTGCCCACTTTTGCATTCTATCTAATTCTGTGATCCAGAGTGTGCGCCAGACATACAAAAATATTTTCAAAAAGAACCGAATGCACAAGGTAGGATTCGGGGCGGACGGACATAGCAAAACCAAGAGGCTTGTTTGATATACAAACCTAATAAAAAAACAAACGAATTTTGGAGTCAATTTCAAGATCAGAGCAATGTTATCAGTGTGTAATACAGCGGATAATTTTCATTACCATATTGAATTTGATTTAAAAGTCAAGTGAGTGTCGGTATCATACAGAATCTAATAACTTTCGATTACCAACTTGAACTCATTTGAAGAGAGTTCTCTAAAAACAGTACTTTTTTGCATCACGGCCCCATTATGTCACAGCGATGATAAATGCTGCACATTAAAAATCTTAGTATAATAATTAAAGTTTCTTCATATAAAATCTTAGACGAGAATACAAAAAAAAATGACGGTAAAGAAATTTTCATGATTTAATTTTTTTGCAACTTCATTCTTAATTTGTCTTTGTTCCGTGTGGTACCGGACATAAAGAATTGCACCACTCTGTCTCTTCTCATGGGTGTCGTAAAAGGTGACTAAGGGAGACAGAGGATGGGCAGCAGCGTTCTCTGTGTATTTAACCAACCAACTGCGATCGCCAACTCGCCTGCCAAGCGTGGCGATTATGGCATATCCCCCCAATATGCTTGAGAGGCCTATGCCCAACAGTGGACGTCTTTCAGCTGAAAAATTCTTAGTTTATACTAAACATCTTAAGGGGTCATTGCACTCATCATTATGAACAAATTTTACTATGAGACCAACCAAGAAATCGCATCTGTAAAATAATTTTTTTCACGATTTTGTTTTGTTCCTATTGTTATTCATAATGATGAGTACAATGACCCCTTAAGAGGTTTAGTATAAACTAAGAATAAGGTTGTATATTATACAAGTGTACTTTCATAGGTATACTTTTAACTAACTTTCTGTATTTGATGTATTTCGCTTGAATAGAGACCTATTTTTAGCAGACCTATAAAAAATACATACGCTACAATTTTTTTTGCTTAGTTTGGGACTAGATGTAAGAGGGAGTCTGAAAGTTGCGCCAGTGACAGAGAAGTTAAGTAGCAATAGACTGTCATGGTACGGACATGTGATGAGGAGGAATGAGGAGCATGTTACGAGGAAAGTTTTAAGTATGAATGTTGATGGCTATAAGAAAAGAGGGAAACCGAAGAAAATATGGATGGATTGTGTGAAAGATGATATGAATAGAAAGAAAGTGAACACGGAGATGACGGCTGATAGAGATATATGGAAGAAAAAAACATGCTGCGCCGACCCCAAATAAATTGGGATAAGGGCAGGAGGATGATGATGAGTTTGGGACTAGATGGTGCTGTGTAAAAATGTCCCAAAAATATTTATTTATTACACAAACGATCATAAATTCGTCTTCTCGTGTCCCCAAGCTTTGTTTACATGGCCCGTGTTTAACTTAATTAATTATTCAATAGAGTCAAGACTGTGTTAAACAAATAAATACCTAAATAAACACACATTCTCTGCATATATGTTTACAATTAACACACTTATTAATGAGAACCTTCTAATGAACAGCACTAAAATGTTCAAGAAATGTTTTAATTTAAATATTTTAGTCAAATGAGAGAATCAGGCTATAATCACACTTATATTAAAATGCAAAAGTAGGTAACTCTGTAAAAAAATATAAAAACTATACTCCACATGTGCAAACAAAGGGTGGAGTGTCGTACTCGTCGCTATAGTAAACATAATTACTAGTAAATTTGATAACGGAGACGTTTTTTGGGTTTGATTTTGTACAAGACCGTGCATCTATAGTATACGTGGGACACTCAGAAAGTTTTGCGAAACTAAAAAAAATTGTTCTATACGTACATATATTTTTATCAAATCTTTTCAAAGTACTTTCCACCAGCCTCTATACAAAGATTCATGCGCCTAAACCAGTTTTCAAAACAATTTTTCCAGTCCGCCGCAGACACCTCGTTTACAGCCTGCTCGAACGCAGCCAGCGCATCTTCCGGCGACGAAAATTGTATCCCTTTGAGCTGATTTTTTATTTTTGGGAATAAAAAGAAGTCACACGGTGCTAGATCAGGGCTGTAAGGAGGGTGACCCAGGAGTTTGACTGGCGTGCTGTCCAGGAAGTCCCTCGTTTTGAGTGCGGTGTGCGCAGGTGCATTGTCGTGGTGGAGCAGTAGCCCGCGGAGCCCTGTGTTTGGTCGCTTGTTGCTTATAACAGAGAAAACTTCTGGCAAACATTTGGTAGTATACCATTCGGCATTAATGCTTCTTTGATCCCGTAAGGGAATTGATACCAAGTGGCCAGTCAAATTAAAAAAGCTAGCGATCAAAATCTTACCCCCGCTTCTAGATCGCTTCACTTTGGTAGGCGTTGGCTCATTTTGAAACACCCAAACAGTCGACTGGCGCTTGGTTTCTGGGTCGTATTGATAAATCCAGGACTCATCACCTGTAACGATGTCGTAAATACGCCGAGACGAGCCTGCTTCAAATTTGTTAAGCATATCACGGCACCATTCCACCCGGGCCTGCTTCTGAGCATCGATGAGGTTGTGCGGCACCCAGCGTGATACTATCCTCCTCACGCGAAGATGGCTGTGTAGAATCTCGTGAACGCTTCCCGATCCAATCTTCAATATGTGTTGAATCTCCTGATATGTAATTCGCCTATTGTCTTGGATTAAAATTTTCACTGCTAGCACGTTTTCTTCGGTAACAGCCGTCAAAGGGCGACCGCTTCTTTCGTCATCCCCCAAAGTTGGTCGACCGCGCTTGAATTCGTTATACCAACGATACACGGTTGCCTTGGAAGGGCCTTCATCCATGAATGCCATTTGAAGTCTATCGTACGATTCATCCGGTTTCAGGCGACACTTGAAATCGTATAAAATCATAGCTCTAAAATGTTCCCGGCGCAGATCCATATTTCAGTGAGATACAATACTTTGAATTAACTCGCAAAAAATGTGGAGGGAAATTTTGAAATTGGAACTTACTTATTTTTACTTATAAATAATCATATTTTCGAAAAACATTATAACTGGCCAGTCTCCCATATATAAAAACTTTTTTTCGCAATACTTTCTGAGGGGCCTGGTATTTGATCTTAGATTATACTCATGACCACAGACGACGTCTGTGATCTAGTGGTTCGAGTTCCGGATTGCTGATCAAGAGGTCGTGGGTTCGATTCCCACAGAACAGAAATATTTGTGTGATGAACATAAGTGTTTGTGTTGGCCTGGGTGTTTCTTATGTATTATAAGTATGTATTTACGAAAAAAAATAGTATATAAGTATTATATCCATTATTTAGTACCCATAGCACAAGCTCTGCTTAGTTTGGGACTAGATGGTGGCGTGTAAACATGTACCAAAATATTTATTTATTGTTTATTACTCATCCTAAAAATAAAGTTGAATGGTTCACTATAAAATATATTTCCTAGAAGTTTATCGAAATAAGGTATATCTGTAGAATAAAATTTATACATTCTGTCCATTCATCGAGGATCAGACAGCAGTCGCTGCCATTCAAGTGAGGAAATTGCCGTATATTGGATGAATGGACCATGCCTTGAGAATACGCACGAGTAGCCTTTTAGGTAAATTGAATGGGTAATTCACTGGAATGACTGCCTCGTTGGTCTAGTGGTTGCAAGCGCGACTGCTGAGCGTGGGGTCCTGGGTTCGATTCCCGGGTCGGGTAAAGTATTATTGGGTTTTTTTATTAGGAAATTCTCAGTAGCAGCCCGGAGTCTGGATTTGTGCCCGGTTAATGGCAATAGGTTCACCCCCTATTACATGGGACTATAACATAACTGGCGAAATGTGGGTGTAACGTACACCTCTGTCTACGTCTTCGGGGAAATATAGGCGTGATGTTATGTTATGTTGAAAGCAAAGTGACAACACGATTGGCGCAGTGGTTGAACAATTGGCTTCGCGGGTTCGATTACCGCACAGAACAAATATTTGTTTGATCCACAGATACTTGTACCGGTTGTGTGTTTCTGCATGTGGAATTTGTGTTTGTAAACGCACACACGATACATGGGAAATCATAGAGCGGGGCAACGAAAGTTGCCTTAGATAAATGGCTATTAGTAATGGCGTCTAGGTCTGAACAAAATTATATTTTCTACTCACAATTTTTTTAATCTATTCAATTATCTGTTTCGAAGCAAAAACTTTGAAATTTATCTTTCACTAAATAAAAAAAAATAAAAAATGGAAGTAGCTCATAATGAAAGTGAAGAACGTCTTCAAAAGACAAAAAATCAAACTAATAATATTTTTTAATTCAATTCAATTCAATTCAATTCAATTCATTTATTTGTCAGAATATTGTATCAATGGTGTTATAAATATAATATGTGCATAATATTCTGCCGTTTCCGGCGTACAAACATTTTACTTCAATTGCAGACGTACAAGATAAAACAATAAATTTAATCGTTCAAGGAATGTCAAATATTTCGATTATTAAAATATAAACATAGAATTATTAAATAGTACATTAAGTCAAGTCAACGAAACAGATGACAATGTCAGAAGTTTAAGTTAAAATTGGAGTAAAATTTTTCATCCAGAAATTCCTTGGTTGAGTAGTAACACTTATTCAAAAGAAATTTAAATAGTTTACACTTAAAAGTTCTAAAATTAAGAGTTTTAAAAACATTGGGTAGTTTGTTATAGATACGGATTGACATACAGAATACATTATTGGAATAAAGTTGGATTGTTTGTTTAGGTGTATAAAGCATATAAGTATTGCGACTGGCTCTGGATACAACATCATTGTGCAACTCAAATAAATGTATATTTTTCCGTACAAAAATACAAATTTCAAATACATAAAGTGCCGGAAGTGGTAAAATATTCAATTTCTTAAACAATGGAACACAGCTGTCTAATGGGTGTGCACCACAAATTGAACGAATACACTTCTTCTGTGCTCTAAAGATTTTTAAAAATTCAACAGAATTACCCCATATTATTATGCCATAACGCAAAATAGATGAGACATAACCATGGTACGCACACAATGCTGCATCAACACCAACCACACGTGTTATTTTATATAGAACGAAGACGAATCTATCAACCTTTGTGCAAAGTTCACCAATATGTGCTTTCCAGTTGCAATTTTTGTCTAGGATTATCCCTAAGAATTTAGTAGATTTAACCTCTTCGATCGCATTATTTGCATGTTTTATTTTCAACTCAGGACGTCTACTGTTATAAGTTTGAAATTGTATCATATTGGTTTTGCTGATATTAATATGCAGATAATTATTTTTCAGCCATGTAATAATTTTACAAAGGGTCTCATTAATTTCTTGTTCGTATTCAGCGAGATTATTGTAATTATTTTCAATACTAAGGGTGGTATCATCAGCATATAAAATACATTTGTGGGAAGTTACACTGGGTAAATCATTAATATACAGTAAAAATAGCAGTGGCCCCAATATACTTCCTTGGGGAACACCGCTATTATTTTTACGATACGGAGACCTATATAAATTTTTTTCGTTTCTGTAGTGCCCTGCGACCTCAACGCATTGCTGACGATTAGTAAGGTAGCTTTCAAGCCATTTGAACCCGTTTCCTCTAATGCCATATCGGTCCAGTTTGAAAAGCAACAGTTTGTGATTAACGAAATCAAAAGCTTTGGACATGTCTAAGAATATTGATGCTATCGGTTTTTTATCATTTAAGCTCTGAGTAATTAATTTTAAAAGAGCAAAACAGGCCAGTGTAGTCGATTGGTTTTTTCTGAAGCCAAATTGTTCTGGTTTTAAGATTTCATATTTAGTAATAAAAGAGTACAGTTTTTCATGCATAACTTTTTCGAAAATTTTTGAAATTACGGGTATGAGTGTTATAGGCCGATAGTTGTTCATATCACTTTTGTCACCTTTCTTGTAGAGCGGTTTAACTATTGAGAATTTCAATCGTGAAGGAAACAAACCTTGACTTAATGATAGATTCATAATGTGACTAATAGGGTTAGATAACATTTTAGAGCACCGTTTAAGAATCTTAGTGTTTATGTCATCATAACCTGTGGAGTTAGTTGATTTTAAGGAATTAATAATTTTTTGTATAATTATGTCACTAGTGGGAGTCAAATAGATAGAATTTGGAAAGTTAGCAATTGTAGGTGCATAGTCAGTCTTAATTGTTGAATTAGAAATGGTGGATTTTTTTGTCATGTCAATAAAAAAATTATTAAAAATGTTAGCTATCGTGTCTGGTTGCGAGTAAGTGCGTGTTTCAAATGTTATTTTATCGATATCGTGTACATCCCCAATATCACTGCAGTTACTTTTAATAATTTTCCAGGCAGCTCTACACCTGTTACTGGATTGGTATAAGTAACGAGTGTTTTCAGATTTTTGTGCTTGTAACATGCATCGTTTCAAAATCCTGGTGTATTTACTATAGGTATTTTTATGTCGAGTCTTATTTGCGGCTGTTAAGCGATATTTCAGGTATAAGCGTCGCTTATTGGTACAACATTTTTTTATGCCTTTTGTCATCCATGAGTTCTTTATGAGTTTCTTAGTCATTTTTACTTTAATTATGGGGAAACATAGATTATAGAATAGTGTTAAGGTGTCATGGAAATAGTTAAATGCTATATCAGTATCGGCCGTCAGATATACTTCTTCAAAAGACAAAGAAGAGATGCATTGCACAAACTTGTCTATATTATCTTTATTTAAATCTCTTCTTTGTTCGAACCAGAAAGATTTAAACCAACTTAAAACTGAAATCTCTGCATCATTTGAATCGCCATTGAAAACAAACACATGTCTCTCATTTACTAATAGTAGCTATACAAGAAAGTGTAGTAAAATAATTTTAGTAAGTGTTAAATTAGTTTACAATACAATACAATATAAATACTCTTTATTGAACACAAAAAAAATAAGCAACAATATATCATCATCATCATCATTTCAGCCGAAAGACGTCCACTGCTGGACATAGGCCTCCCCCAAGCATCGCCACAACAATATATGACTTATATAAAAGATAATGAATACGCAGTAGGCCCAGAAGGAGTTGGCGGGATGAGCTGGACTCCTACTTACAGGATTGGCCACAAATTGCCATAGACCGCGAAAAGTGGAAGAAAGGAAGGGAGGCCTTTGCCCTCAATCAACAATCAACTCAGCCTATCGCAGTCCACTGCTGGACATAGGCCTCTCCCAAGTTGCGCCACAACGCTCGGTCCTCTGCCTTCCGTCGGCTTTCTTCGGCCTTTGCCCTGCAGTGGGACAAAACAGGCACGTAAAAAAGAAAAATATATGTACAATGGGCGGTCTTATCGCTTTGTTTACGTGTTACTTCTTCTATTTTTTCGTATTTTTTGTCGGCAGGTTCCGAGATCACTACTAAAATTGTAAGGAAATAATTCCGTCTAATTTGACAGTACTAAAATTGTTGCCATCCCTTTCTTGTATCTACTATTAATGAATGAGAGTAATAGTTTAAAATAAGTTTAGTTTGTAATCAATATCATTATATTTCTACATACATTTCCTAGTTTAGGTGCTACGTACAGAACACAAAACATTATTCACATCAATACCTTCCTTCGGATGGCTACCGATCATACGATACGTACGTTATTTGGTGACTGCAGTACCATCAATATGCTGCCACTAATAAACGAGATGAATGTATGGCGATGTTGATGTTACCAGCGAGATTGTGCGTGTCCGTTGTACTACAACGATATTTTTGGGTACTTTTATGAAGATTAAATGGATTGGCAGTTATTTATCTGATAATTTGTTAGGTTTTCGTGATCACTACACATTAGATGACAAGCGAGCAAGCGACGCTTGTGATCTTAGTCTTCCTGCGACCACGAACGCTGCAAAGCATTCGAAACGTCAGGAAAACCAATTTAAATAATATACGCGATGTAATCGGGTTAAACTTGTTTTGTTATAGTCGTTTATCTTTTACATTCGGTACCTTTTCTTCATTTTCTGTCGTGTTGGTACGAGGTATATTATTATGAGAATAGCTCAAGCCATGGTGTTGTTTTTTGTGTCATTATATCTAATTCGCAAGAATGTAACTACTTAAGTTCCCGATAAGTAAAATCTGGTGGTCGTCAAGGCTCGAGTGACTAGGTTTTTACGGTTAAAGATCTTTATTTTCTCAAAAGAATTACAAATTCACTTACAGAGAAAACATAAAAACATAAAATAAAAGTAAACAATATGCCATTAAGCGTAGTTCAAAAAATAATGTAGGTATGCATTGCGATGACTTTGCTTGAAAACATAACATTGATACTTATTAATACTTTTGGCCTACCAAAACAAAACAGAAGTAGGTAGTTTTACATAAAGAGCAGTGGAGTTGTGAATGAGCGGCGCGGGTAGGTCGCGTTGCATTAGCGTGTTTACTAAGGCCTATTCCATAGTGTGGAGCCAATAAGCGAAACAACTTAGTTTAAATGGCGTGTTTTTGTTTTTATAAATGTGTTACATTACATGGATGTGGTTATTACATTTTTATTTTATTAAATGTACGTATTTTGTATAAAATTTATATCTTATTTTATTTTATTTTATTACTATTTTTATTCAGAAAGTAGGGTTTTTGCTGGGCAAGCATGTATCATCGTCGACTGCACCATCGCTTAACTTCATGTGAGGTGGCGGTCAAATGCAAGCCCATTAGGAATAAAAAAGAATAGTGTCGCTCATGGAGGTTCTTTTAATGCATCCCATTGTTACGTTACGCATTTTTTTAATGTGGCTATCATCACCATCATCAACTCAACCTATCGCAGTCCACTGCTGGACATAGGCTTCTCCCAAGTTGTGCCACAACACTCGGTCCTCTGCCTTCCGCAACCAGTCCACCCCAGCCACGTTCTTCAGAAATGTGGCTATGATCTGATGTATTTATTGATATACTTTCATCTAAATCATACTTACATACTTTTTATTTGGTTATTATAATGTAGTTAAGTATTAAAAAATATTTACAAACAACAATAAAATGATACAGTATTTACAAAGTACAAAATAAAATTATACAAAAAGGCGCGCCTAGGCGTCAAAATATTCCTCCACACCGCTGTCATCTGGCATAGTGCCTAGAAGACTGGCAGCGTTACCATGTTGAATGGCAACGCTTATTCTTTGACCAAAGAACAAGCCAGCCCTCTGGTCACGCGAAGTGTCGACCAGCCTCTTAGAGATTTTAACTTAATACTAAAATTAAATGCATATTTCAGCTGCATCTGCAATAATTTTATCTAAATCCTTATTTTTTTATTTATAATTTTAGATTTTATTCTTTCTAGGTCGATTTAAATTTATTTGAATTCAACTCTATAATTTTGTATGTAAACCGACTAATAAATTCTGAGAATGATACAATAAAATTGTCATAAAAACATAGAGTATCAACAGAACTGTTGATAATGCAACGCGAATTAAAGGAGTCAACCGAGGAAATCAGGTTTTACTGGCTATTAAAAACATGTGATTGAACTAGGAGTATAACGTTTTTATTAACATAATAACTGTTTTATGGAGCAAAATTTTCATGACAATTAAGCTCTTTTTAATCATTGTTATTCATCTCGTTTCTTGTTGAATTGAATTCGTTCGTTTGGTGAATGTGAATGATCACTTGCAATTATAATGTGAAAAACAAGTATAATTTCAAATTCTGTCTAGGATTTGGTCATAATTATTATGATACTTTATTGTACACACAAATACACATTAATATTACAATAGGAAAGCTTATGTACATCGGCGAGCTTAACTCAAAAATGAGCAACATAACTCATAAGCTTCACTTTCAGTCATATGTACGTCATACGTATTATTTTTACCAATTTTCTTTATAGTATGGATACACGCTCTACCCACAAACACAGTGGCCTGCTCATACATCTCTATCCAGGAACCAGCAGATACCTGTATTTATTACTAGATACCAGATGCCAGGGTCCTTTTGCGAAACGGGTTTTGATTGAACTGTACTGAACTGGTTAGGTTGGTTGGTTTCTCGTTAGTTTTCAGATCGAATTTTGATGGACACCTTTAAAGGATACTATCATTTTTTATCCTTTTCCAGTAAGCCTTAATTATTATAATATAATCCTATTGTAGGACTCTAGGAATTTAGCAGTTGTATTTTGAACTTTAACCACTTCACAGATACTTACTTTTCTATCAAATTTGTATAGAAATAGCGTATACAATTAACATAATTTAGTAGTTTATATTAATGAAAAAGACTAAGAGAAATCTTGACTTTGAAATGACATCGAATCAATGAATAGATTTTATAAAATCATTAATCATCATTAGGTACTCTTTCTCCAAAACAGATGCTTTTTGGGGCACACCTCACTTTCTCCGAAAATATTTTACGTTTGGTGACAAAAGTTTGACGGCTTTAAACAATAAAGAACATGTATAAGAATATGACTCAGCTGATAACATAATTATTATTATATTTACAACTATGACGCTGTCGATAACTTCATAATTAATATAATCATAATGATACGTCAAGTATTCACATTTATAATTTAAGATTACTACTAGGACTTACCAACCGCATAATTTCAAGTAATTATGTCCAGGCAAGCCTATCTTAAATCTCAGTGACTTGCTGCAAATAGCTTGTATCTATATAGGTATACTTTAATAAATGTCACCTGTTATGAACAAAAGCTCATCGATATAAATAGGTGAATCTCCTAGAAATACAAAACAGCGTAATTTGGCAAAACTCATTGGTAACATCGAAAGAAATGCCAAAAATGTGCTCATAAAGAATGGACAACAAACTACTTGATCAAAAGTGTGCCAACTCCGTGTATCCAATACTAAAAAGTAAAATATTCTCATCCCAATTGTAATAGGATCGAGGATACTACAAGAAGATTTTTTTTCTACAGAATTATTTCCATAAAACTGATTCTAGATTTGGTGTAGGTAGGAATAGTTTCCAAGTTTGGTTTAGTAGATATTGATAGAGATGTAGACTAACATATTAACATAGATATGCCATACCAAAATCTTATTATGATGAATGATCTTAGGTATAAATAACAGGTTAGGTTGTAGTCTTAGGTTTGAATTTTTATATTTTATTCCATGATATCTAAAAAGACAAATATGATGAAGAGTCCATATAAAAATGTGTTTCTACAAAAATATTCCAGTTTGAAACAACATGGCTTATGTCAAATATTATCAGGTGCCTAATATTTACCTACATAATTTCTAAAATTCTTTGCATTGGTATGCGTACCCAGTGGGTCACATAAACGATGATTAACCTAATCTAGGCTCAGCAGAACTAATGACTGAGTCATGCCTTTACTGGAAGACACCTCTTTTGTCATAATAGGCACTTTCCATGTTGGTTTCTTAAATAAATTTCACCTGGCGTTTTCTCTGTCTCAAATATCAAATGAAATCGATTCTGTTTAACATTAACGTCACATGACTAAGCAGACTGTTAACAAGCTAACTCGGTTTTGTTTAGATAAGTAGAATTTAGGATGGAGAACAGAAGAATATGGAAATTGATACAGTAAAAAGTCAATTTATTTGATGAAATCGTGGGAATTCGAAAGATGATAATAATATTACTTGAGAGGACGTGTGTTTTAGGAAGTTATTGACTCAGTCAACCGTTACGTCTTAAACTGCATGGGTTAATAGGTTTGGTATCGGAAATCGTTTAAGCTTATTAAACTGGACTGCCTTCTCATAAATTTTTTCACAAGGTACACTTATTTATCCTACTCCTACTAATATTATAAATGAGAAAGTTTATGAAGATGTTTGTATGCTTGTTACTCATTCGGATTTGGATGACTTTTTATCCCGGGAAAATAAACCGTTCCCGAGGGTTGCACGATATCATCTTTCTGTGATAAGCCGTAGGCAAAGCCGCGGGCATAAGCTAGTATCGGTATCAATCAACTCAATCAACTCAGCCTATCGCAGTCCACTGCTGGACATAGGCCTCTCCCAAGTTGCGCCACAACGCTCGATCCTCTGCCTTCCGCATCCAGTCCCCCCCAGCCACGCTCTTTAGGTCGTCGGTCCACCTGGCAGGGGGGCGCCCTACGCTGCGTTTGCCGATTCGCGGTCTCCACTCAAGGACTCGTCTGCTCCAGCGGCCATCGCACAGTGTGATAAGATCCCGGTTTTTGTCTCATCGTGTTTTTATTGAGTTAATCGATAGAGTTTACAATTCCGAAGATCAGACTAAAACTCCGGGTTCGCTAAGACTTGAGGTTTTTTTTTTAAAAAATGTCAAAGTTTCGCAATATCCGACTCTTGAAAAATGAAAAAAAAATCATTATAATTTAATGGAAGTACTTATTACAGAATTTATTTATTCTATCGAAAAATGGAATAATAGCCGACCGTTCTACCAATTCCTGTTGCATTAGTATGAATGGGTCGAGAGATATGATTTTTTTTCTCATTTTTCGTTTTCATTTTTTTATTCATCTAAACCGCCGTAGTAGGTGATCATTCCTATATCAAAAAATTGCTGATACTTTCTATTATGTGTAGTATTAATTCCAAAACCTAACTCGTTGGTTTCCAGGAGTTATTGGAAATTTTAGTAATATCCGAAATATCCGTACTTAGGGCTGCCACTTCAACCAAAAATAATTTGTTTATTTTTATTAAGTTTTAGCTTCCTTATCACGACCATAACAAGATATCATTATTTTGTGGCTTAGATGGCAAAGATTGAGTAATTTTATAAAGGAAATTAAAAAACTAATGGAGAAATTGGTATCATGTTGACTGTTACACGTTTTTTGTAAACCGTCTATAAATTCTAACCCAAAAGACTCAACTAATAGTAAATAAAAGAAAATCCTTTCCGATGTCTCATAAGTATATAAATCAACATTAAACATGAGTAATATACCTATATCAACATTTTTGACAATTTATTAAATATTCTTAGTCAATTTAGTTCTTTGTTATTAATTTTACAATTCTTTTAAATCAATTTTGTTTTACTTTTTAACCGACGAAAAAAACGAGGAGGTTCTCAATTCGTCTTTTTACAGAGTAGTCCGATTTTGATGATTCTTCTTTTAATAGATAGGGTATATCTCGAAGTTGCTCCCATTTAAATTTGAAAATCAAAATCCACCCCTAAAGGTAGGAAAACAGGGGATGAGTGCTTGTTCACCCACTGAATTCTTACCTGTTAACCGATTCCGTTGAAACTTGGCATACATAAATGTTCTAGACACTACAACATAATAATAATAATAATAAAATATTTTATCTTCAGAAAACAACATTCCATAATCATTTTTGTTAGTAACAATGAAAAACTTAAACAACTATGTTAGTAAACACAGATAACAATCATTAATAAATATTAACAAATGTCGAGTCATTGATTCGCACCTCTCACATGTAAATCAATGAAACGACTGAGGACGGCGGTGTCCATCCTTCCCGCTAACATCTTCAGGATTCCATTGCTACTCCCCCGCATCCTCTGCACAACAGACGCAATTTTCTTGCGTATGATGGCATGAAAATCATCCACATGTGCATCCGCAAACATGCCTGAAGCACTACAATACCGAGGGAGGCGCAACAGAGCCCTGAAGATGTTATTATACTGAACTCTGAGGGCATTGTAGGATTTTTGCGTAAAGTTAACCCATAGACCACTCGTGTAAAAACTTTGACAGTAAGCCTTGAATAATGTAAGCTTGACTTCTACCGTACAACGAGTGAATCGATGAGCCAACATATTGCCACGCACCGACAATGCCCTCCTTTCCCTCTCTATATCCGGGTCATCGCGTAAAGTTTCAGTAATAATGTGCCCGAGATACTTAAACTGAGGAACACGGTTCAGCTGAACTCCATTCAGAGTCAAAGGTGGAACACTGTTAGGTCTCTTATTCTTTCCAACCAGAACCATAAACTCACTCTTTTTCTCATTATACTTTAAACCGTGTTCCTCAGCATAAACTTCACATACGCTGAGAAGTTTCCTCAAACCGCCGATTGACGGGCTCAGCAGCACCATATCGTCTGCGTAGCTAATGTTATTAACACTAACATTATCCATTCGGCAGCCGACATGCATGCTGCTCAGCCCCTCAATCAGCTGATTTACATACAAATTAAAAAGTCTAGGAGAGGTTAACCCTCCTTGTCGCACACCACAATTTAATGAGTATTCATCTGAATAAACATTTGCCCATTTTATAATATTTTTCTGATGACCGTACCAATATGAGAACATTTCTATGACCTCCAGAGAAACACCCACCTGTTTCAACTTAGCCCAAAGTAAGTTATAGGACACGAGATCGAACGCCTTAGATAGATCTAGGAAACATGCATAAATTGGTGTTTTTCTTTCAACATAGTAGTTCACAGTATGCTTAAGTGACAAAATCGCCGTTTCCGTTGACAAACCTGATTGAAAACCAAACTGAGCGTCCTGAAGTTGTATGCATCCACTAAGGCGCTCGTCCATTATCCTATCTAGTACTTTTGCAATCACAGTTGCAAGTGAGATTGGTCTATAATTATTTTTGTCCGATATATCTCCCGTACGATTCTTAACAAGTGGTACAACAATAGTTTTCATTAAGTCTGGTGGCAAATATGAATGCCTTATACACAGAGTATACAACATAGACAGCAACCTATGTATGTGAACACCCGCATACTTAAGATGCTCCACACTGAGCCCGTCATGCCCCGGCGATTTTCCTCTTTTCATATTGCCAATAGCCTGACGTACCTCCCCACTAGTAATTCGAATTGGATGTGTAACGCAACAGACATCACTGGTAACAGTGCTAGGTAAGACACACGTTTTTAAAGGTGACTCCACTTTAAAATGATGTTTAAAAACGTCGGCAATATGTTTAGGGTCGGGTTTATAATGGAGACCTGGAGTTAGATTTTAGCCACAAAAAAATTAAAAATAAAAATAAAAATTTTTTCTTTCTTTCATTTTCTTTCTTTCAAATAGCCAACTCCATATTAATTATTAAAAAGTATTTAAAACACCTTCTTTTTTTTTCAGATAAAATATATTCTTATTGTTTTTTTTTCGGATACATGAAAGTGTCACCCCTAAGGAAAATTTTGAATCTCCAATAACTCCTGGAAACCAACGAATTAGGTTTTGGAATTAATACTACACATAATAGAAAGTATCAGCAATTTTTTGATGTAGGAATGACCACCTACTACGGTGGTTTAGATGAATAAAAAAATGAAAACGAAAAATGAGAAAAAAAATCATATCTCTCGACTCATTCATACTAATGCAACAGGAATTGGTAGAACGGTCGGCTATTATTCCATTTTTCGATAGAATAAATAAATTCTGTAATAAGTACTTCCATTAAATTATAATGATTTTTTTTTCATTTTTCAAGAGTCGGATATTGCGAAACTTTGACATTTTTTTAAAAAAAAACCTCAAGTCTGAGCGAACCCGGAGTTTTAGTCTAATCTTCGGAATTGTAAACTCTATCGATTAATTCAATAAAAACACGATGAGACAAAAACCGGGATCTTATCACACTGTGCATCGGTCCTTCGACAGACATGGCCAGCCCACTGCCACTTCAGCTTACTGATTCTACAAGCTATGTCGGTCACTCCGGTTCTTCTCCGGATAATCTCGTTTCGGATTTTATCCTTCAAAGAAACTCCAAGCATAGCTCGCTCCATAGCTCGCTGAGCGACTTTAAACTTGTGGACTAGCCCAACTGTCAGTGTCCACGTCTCGGCACCGTAAGTCATGACAGGCAGGACGCACTGGTTGAAGACTTAGACTGAGTATCGGTATAACTTGATCTAAATATACTGTTTTTCATACAACTACAGAAATAACAAAATATATCTAAAATATCAAATTATCGAGCGAATTCAACACTCGTTTCGCCCTACTCTGCTCGCCTCGCTTATCTATCAGTGTAGCGACCAAAGTGTTTATACTGTGGCCCACTTGGCACCGGTTTTCTTATGTTACTACCGTCTCGTCCTTAGTTTGTAACTTTCTATTATAAACATTCATTTTTGCTATCACCCTTTTTCTTGTTTAGTCTAGCAACTGGTACACAATAATGGCTGTGTATGGCCATTATGTAGCGCCAAGATTGTTGATAGGATTTGAAATGAGTGTAGCTTTTTAAAAATATTTAAATAATTTGTAGTAGTGTTTCATCCCCAAAATGACATCAGGATTATTTTATAATATTTAACGCATTTATGCATGTTACTTTAAGTTAAATTCGATACCATGAGCAGTGTTCACGGTAGCTTAGTGGCTAAAGCACTGACGTACTGAGCCAGGAGTCACAGGTTCGAATTCTGCTCGTAAGCGATTTTTTTCCACAATTTATACATTTTTGAGATCGGGATGTTCGAACGGATAGGGTTTTTTAACTATCACCTTAATATCGTTATCGTCTCATACAATTTTGTATTAATCATATACATAATTAATTTAATTTTTCACTAGCTTACAATTGTAGTTCATTCATGCTGGTAACTAAAATCATTATCTAAATTCTATGATGAAATATATTTTTGATTATTCTGTGTGAACATTTTTGGTTTGATAAAGCTTCATCAACTCAGCCCATCACAGTCCACTGCTGGAAATAGGCCTCTCCCAAGTCGTGTCACAACACTCGGTCCTCTGCCCCGCGTATCCAGTCCCCCCCAGCCAGGTTCTTCAGATCATCGGTCCACCTGGCGGGGGGCATCCTACGCTGAGTTTGCCGATTCTCGGTCTCCACTTAAGGACTCGTCTGCTCCAGCAGTCATCGGTCCTTTGGCAGACATGGCCAGTTTACTGCTACTTTAGCTTACTGCAATGATCCTACTAGCTATGTCGTTCAATCCGGTTTTTCTCTGGATAATCACGTTACGGATTTTATTATTTAAAGAAACTCCAAGCATAGCTCGCTCCATAGCTCACTGAGCGACTTTGAATTTGTGGACTTGCACAACTGTCAGTTTCCACGTCTCGGCACCTGAAGTCATGATAGGCAGGACGCACTGGTTGAAGACCTTTGTCCTGATAAAGCTTAACGCTTCGTAACATAATCATGTTGAGCCGATTGTCGTCCTACGCTCATTATCCCGTTCTTTGGTCAGAATTCTGTATCTAAATTGATTAACAGATGTTAATAGCTACACAAGTGTCTTCATTAAAACAACAAACGGTCCTTTGATAGTTAGTGATAATCCAATTAAAATGAATAGCAAGTGGGTTTGTGATTGATGTACGTCATAGATGTTTATTGATATTGATCTTCTTGAATTAATTCTACCGTCCTTACCTTTGTCTATCCCGTGACCACATATTATTTACAACGATTGTTCAACTATTGTATTTGCTTCGCGGGCGGTAAAAGTGTTAAGATTGGGCAGTTAACTTTAATTGAATTTAGTTTGAAGTAAGTAAGTATTAAAATTATATCCGTACTTAAACTGAACACAAAAATCTACATGAGATAAATAAATATGTACCTACTTATTTGAACACACATTGCCAGTATCTGTAATTACGTTGCTGGCAAAAAGAGCGCATTTTTGACGATTTTTGTTTGCGCTAAATATTTATTTATTATTTAAGTATTATTAACGTAACCGATATCATTAATACTATGTTTAAATCCTTTACAGTAGGTAATCAGTTTAGATAAGACTTACTAATGATAAAATATCTGTGCCCAAGTTCTAAACTATTCCGTAATCTAGAGGTCCAAGCTCTAGATAATAGTTGTAAGGTCTGTCTATATTCTAGTTTGTTAGTTTATGCAAACATTGGTCTAATAGATTTGGGTAAACTTAGTATTGATGTGGGACATGATATTGGTGTAGTTTAGTTTGTAGACAGATATGATTTGACGACTTACATAGATTCAGTCTGGAATTGTGTACTACATACATAATTTGTTGTTAGTCTAAAACAGGGTTAGTCAAAGAGGGGCACGTGAACCCGTAAGTCGATACCGTTGATAGTAGGGTATTCGGGACAAGATTTTCGTAATGGCGACTGACAGACAAAATACAGAAATCGACTTGATGCTGTATTAGAATTAAGATTGTGACCAAAATTGCTCCTAAATTCGACTCAATTTGCAAAAAGAAACTAGCCCACCAATCATTTGAATTAATGGCATTGCTTTTTGTGAATGTATTATCTTTTGTTTTAAATAACAAACCTTAATTTTTTCTACGGCTAGTTTCGCATTGGAGATTTAATAGTGGTACGTGGGTCTATTAGTTTGAGAAATCCTGGTCTAAATTATTTTTGAAGTATGTTTTAATGTAAGTTGTATTAAGCTACCGGAGTTACAGACTATGTTGGATCGAGAATATGAATTTTGACTATGTATTTTAAAATTAGGACCTTAATTTGTACCAAATCAAATCATACTTTGAATTTATTATGTGTCTCATCAAAATAAGTTTCAAAATGACAAGTATAACTCACACAAGCAAATCCATTACCAAAGCCGCCTACATCCACACGATTTTTGTCATTATTACTGATCCAGTTTTTAAGCCTCAATTCTTCGATATACGCACGTGAAAGTATAATGTCATTTAAAACGGTATCATTTCCTTATACTTGTGTTTTTATTTAATTTTATGTATGTACGTTAGATTGTTTTTCGTTCAAGAAACGATTAAGCTGATATTATCTTTCAACGTTGTAATCTTTTCGGATCATCGTATATAAAACTTCGTGTGAGAATGATGTCTGTTACCATCGTTAGAAGCACTTGAGATAAAGTAAATTTACAGAATCTTCATAATGAATGAAAGTAATCAAGTAAATTTACAGAATCTTTATAACGAATTAAAGTAATCAAGTCATTTACAGAATCTTTATAATGAATGAAATGACTAGCTTGTTACTAGTAGATTATCTCAGCATTTGTAGTTGTTAGTTGTAGTAGACTTTAAAACAAGGTAATTTCTTATTGGCGACAAGTGGTACGACGAAAAAAGTATATTCTACCACTTGGAAAAGTTAACGATGGATTTCATTATTTATTTATTTAAAGTTTAGAAGATTTACAGTCAAACAGAATTTATATAATACTGAAAATTGGTAATCCTGTGCCATTTACAAATCTTCACAGGTAGAGTTAGGTTATGATTCTTACGGCCAAAATTAATATCCAATCTATCCATAATTTGCCCTTTTAGAGATAAAAAATTGACATATTTTGTATGGAGCTTATGTCAAATTGCTATCTCTGGTGGTGCAAATCATGGATAGATTGGATATTAATTTCGGCCATCAGTCGTATCTCTATGTGATTCTTATAACCTTTAAATACTTTTATTGTTAGTATGTTCTTGTAACATCCCTTTGCTGGAAAAAAAAGCTGCCAATAATTTTCAATAATTTTTGTTGATTTATTTTATACTTTTTTTTGCACCCAACACTATCACAGATTTTATAGATTCTGTTACACTGTTTAGTACAACCTCATATGTACTTACATAAAACATTATATTACAATAATTGACACAAAACCAATGTAACGTATCTAATTCCATCATTACCATCTAACCTTTGCTTTATATTGTTGTATCAGTTATTTCATTAATTAATCGTATTAACAGGCATTTGACCTTTACCAAATTAATCCGCTACTGGTTAAGCGATTATGTGACCTGCGGGTAGATTGGATAATCACGAGAATTTGATAGTTACCTGAATTTGATAAGGGTTATTAAAGCCATCGACTGCCTCGTTGGTCTAGTGGTTGCAAGCGCGACTGCTAAGCGTGAGGTCCTGGGTTCGATTCCCGGGTCGGGCAAAGTGTTATTGGGTTTTTTCATTAGGAAATTCTCAGTAGCAGCCCGGAGTCTGGATTTGTGTCCGGTTAATGGCAATAGGCTCGCCCCCTATTACATGGGACTTACAACATAACTGGCGAAATGTGGGTGTACTATACACCTCTGCCTACCCCTTCGGGGAAATACAGGCGTGATGTTATGTTATGTTGTTATGTTATGTTATTAAAGCCATTATAGATAATATACCTCAGTGATTATAGTGAATTGTGATTAAAGAAATATCTATACCTATATCTATACCTCTGGCGTCTTTGTGGTTTTATGTTGAGTATCTGATTCTATGTAGTTTAAAACAAGGAGACTTATTACACAAAATAATGTTATCTTAGAATAACTTCTTCTACATGTAACCATACACCATCCACCATCGTGCATTCATTTCATATATTTTGTCGAGCAACCTCGATGACTTTGTTTATTGTTTTGCGACAGCAGTTTTTTTTTCAGGGTTGGTTCCAGAGTAAACATTGTTCGCAATATTGAGTTAACTGGGTCACCGATGTAAGACGACAAAATTTCACATTATACAAAAAATTTATTACATCAGTAAATCTTGTAGCAATAGACAGGGAGAAGTGGAAGGAGAGTAGGGAGTCCTTTGCCCTGCAGTGGGACACTTCAGGCTTATAATAATAATAATAATCAGTAAATCATTACAGACAACGCACAACTAGATTTAATAACATTCAGAAGTCATGTTTTTAGGTGTGACTATGAAAGTGCATTCAGTTAGGATTTTTCAAACTGACCCACAAAAATAAATAAGTATTTTTTGGGACATTTTAACCAGCACAATCTAGTCCCAAACTAAGTAGATCTTGAACTACGGGTACTAGACAATGTAAATTTTTTTTTTTGTAAATACGTAAAAGCATGTAGTGGAGTTCCAGTTTACGTAGACAAAGTCGCAGGCAGAAATTAGTTTGCTACAGATTATCGGATAGCCAATAACAGTTTGTATAAGTTGATTGAAGATGACAATCTAGATCACTCGTAAGCTAGCTACTCTTACTACATTCTTGGCTATAAACTTAACAATTAATTTCTTAATAGTTACGAACAGATTACTTAATAGTGAGATACTTTGTAATATCCATTATATAAGATTTTATCATTGGAATCGCTATCCAACTTTTATCGTCAACTATCAACAACATTGTTGCTAGCGCTCTTGAAATCTTTTCACTTAAGTACGATGTCTAGTAAATTTCAATTCAGTTATATGTTCGTTTTATGCCATTAATGGCCACTTCTTCCTTCTTTTCTATATATCTTTGAAGTACTATTACATTGTATCTTCATACCAGTTTTTCCTATGAGATGAGTCTAGCTATTAGAAGCATAGGTAATAAGTAGAACGCGGTTGAGAACTGGTTGAACGACCTATAAGATTATAAATTAATCTGTAATTTAAAAAGAAAAAGAAAATCTTCATTAAAATGCTGTGAACAAGAACAGGTGAAGTTTTGTGGGTCATATAGAAAGTCATTTAATTATTAAAAATCAGATAATATTGTTTTTTGTTTCTAAGCTTTCATTATATAGAAGATTTTACTTTAAAGAGCTCTTGTCGTTTTTGTCAATATAGAGGTGCATTGTAATCCACATAATTTGAAATGTTGGAAAATTTTGATAATTTAATGTGACAATTTAATTTGTAAGAATTAATTTAAAGCTATTGCATGCCTGAAGAATGGGTGGAAAATGTTTTGGTATAACCATAAAGATACTATATATCAGTATGGAAATGTCTTTGGGTTAAACTATTGCATTGTAACTACTTATGTAGGTAAAGTCACAACACGCGAAAGTTGAGCCACTTGCTTAACATCTTATCTTGGCCGTGTTATACAAATCGCGCAACTTTTTCTTGTACGAGTATATCCGACTTTGTCCGATTTACCAACACGGCCGAATTGAGAATGTTAGGAACTTTTTTTTTTATGTTTTTCCGTGGGGTAAATCCTTTTGGATGCATTCCGCCCGGGGAAGGCGGAGCCAGTGTCGGACTCTTACCGACTAAAAACCACCACGGTGTTCCTCTACCGACCCTTGGCCGGGGGCGTGGGAAATACTCCCGTATTCACCCAACCATCCCCAGCAGGTCCCGGCTCGCCACTGGCAGGCGAGCCCCTTCTCCCCGAGCGGCAACCACAACGGCCGCACCCTCCTCTTGACGGGCGCGCGCGGAACACTACGCACCACCGTCACGGGCCTTGACTGGTCGAGCGGCGGGCCACCCCGTTTCCGCCGCCCGCAGGCCCACACCTAGGGTGGCTGGAGGTCGGCGTACGCCCTCCTATGACGCCCAGGTCGTCTCCTGCGGATGGGAAGAGAGGTCATCACCTCTCGAATCCTCTCCGCCGCCTCCTTAGCGAGCATCACCTCCTCGCAGAAGGAGACGATGCCTTCCCAAGCGCTCTCGCTCCCGATCATAGATAGAACCACTGCTGGAAGCGAGAGATCGCTGCCACCTACTGTAGTGATGAGGTCACGGCGCTGCACGGCCCAAGCTGGGCACTCCACCAATGTGTGCTGCGCCGTGTCCTCTGGGCAGCTCCCGCAGTGATGACACTCGGGCGTCGGCTCCCGGCCCATGCGACACAGATACTTACCGAAGCAACCATGCCCCGAGAGTATCTGCGTCAGCCGGTAGGTGAAGGCACCATGGCTCCTCTCCAGCCACTCCTCCATGACGGATCTTACCGCCGCGATTACGGCGTGCCCTGTGCTGGGTTGCGCAAGTCGTTCCTCCCATTCAGCCACTAGGATCTGGTGGACCTCAGTCCGATCAGGCGGGTCCTCGCGCTGGTGATACTTTAGCGCAAGGTCTCTCGCCTCCAGATCCCAGGGCATTGATCCGGCTAGGAGGCTCGCCGCCTCAAAGGAGATCGTACGATATCCCCGTATCACCCTGATGGCCATCGCACGCTGCGGCCTAGAATGTTAGGAACTAGCTCAACACTCCCGTGTTGTGATGGTACATACTTCGTGCAAATGAATAAATGAATCAAGTGACCAATACAGGGACAAATATGAAACTTTAATTGATTTAATTAATAAACAAAAAAAAAAGATAATATTGAGTAAAAAGCAAGATAAATGAGCTAGGTTTATTATGAACCCATGGATGAATGGAGACAAGATATTCAAAAACTGGCCAAGAGCATGTCGGGCCATGCTCAGTATTATAGGGTTCCTTAAGTAGGTGTACAAATGAATCAAATCGAATATTAATCATGGCTATTTTAGTTTTTGCAATAATCGTCAGCATTCGCGACTCAGAGCGTGTTGTTAGTAGCGCCATCTAGCGATAAATTCAAGAAGCCAAATTTAAGAAGTCTGTCATGTCAAAGTTACTTTTTGTGATTTTTTCAAATAGAAAGTAGCTAAAGGAGCATTATTTGCCATGTTAATTTTTCTCTAAGGTCAATGACCTTTGAACTAGGACGTTTTAAGTATTTTTCAGTTTATCTATAACTAGTTATAGATAACGATAGTTTAGTTAGTTATGTTTTTTTTTTATTTTTAGTTTGTCTATAACTCAAAAAATTATAATCACATTATACTCGAAATAATTTTAAAACAGAGTTTTCACAAAGGTCTATCAATGTGGAAGATTATAAGTTTCTACGTTGCATAGTTTAGAAATGGCACGGGGGGGGCACATTGCAAGCCACTTTGGCGGGCTATATTTCACAGATGGTACACCTGATAAAAAAGTGATGTATGAAACATTACCTTCATTTTAGTAGACCTATTCAAAAATACCCCACACGAGGGGGTGCAGCGAAAAATATTTTTTTTCCCCATTTCACATGTACGGGCACCACCCCTAAAGAACGTAAAAACTATTTTTTTATTCTTTTAAAATTGAGATCTATATGCAGACTATTTTTTAACAAAATTTCATTTACTTATGTTTATAACTGTAGAAGTTATTAAGCTGTAAAGGATTAGGACAGACGGACATACGGACAGATGGACAGACGGACAGGCGGACAGACGGACGGACATGACGAAACTATAAGGGTTCCTTGTAGGACTTCGGAACCCTATAAAGGGTTCCATTAATCTGTCTGTTCACAGATTATGTTGACTTTGTTCCTTACACAGTTTGTTACCAACAAGATCTTTACGATATCCTACTATAATTTAGAAAAAAAAAACGAAACGCCTTGTTGGCAACTAACTATTTTAATTCAACGTTGAAATCCTTTCCCAAATTTTGATTCCATTCAACTCTGGATTCCATAAAAAATGTAGGTACCTACTCGTAATAATATTCTTACGATGAAAATCTACCATACCAACTGACTGAAAAATTGAACCCCTGTCGTATAGACCTCACGTCTATGGTAATTGTTTGACCTTAACAGCGTCTTTATTTTGTAAGCAGGAAGGGTGGTTTTCGTAATTCAAATGTTACCACTGATATGAGGCTGACTGTTGGCACATACAACTCATTCCATCCGATGAATCAAATTTGATCGACAATGGCTCGTCAGCCATCAATGCGTCTGTTTCACACATGGGTAGACTTCTAGTTGGAAATAATATTTGCGTTCTTTGTATAAACACGATGGTTGACGACGATTGAGCGATTGTTTTTTGTGCGCAACGGATCGTGGGTTTAATTCCCGCATGGAGCAACCATTTGTATGGTCTACACATAATCGTTCTAAATCTGTGTTTGAGCATTATTATGATGAAATTTGTGTCTGTTCACACACCCACAATACTGGAGTGGAGGTATCCTAGTGTGGACTTCTACATAACATTCATTCACACATACAAATGATCATGCCTGTTTCCCATTTAGGTAGGCAGAGACTATGAATTTCCAAACTCAACGATCCAGATAACTCCTTCGCTTCATCTATGTTCATTTATCACGTTATGTTCAACCATCTAAACATACCTTTCTCAATCTTGTCACTACATCTTTCACCCCACAAAGCTCCAATATTACGCTTTTCCTCACTCCACATACTTATCAAAACTCTTTTATCTACTGCATTTATTCTGCTTTCATGTTTCTTTTGCCATACCCAATTTTAATTACCAATTATACTTAAGTGTCCGCACCAACACTCATCCATGAACAGCCAGCCGTGCCTTTCTACATTTAGATGTTCAACTCCTGACATTTTCTTCATAATATCTTCATACGGTCACAATTATATGCATTCTTATAGTTAGTTATCCTATTCTCAGAACCCTTTTTGTTCCTGACACGTTCTAGCACATAATACTCATTCCAGCAGCGATAGAATCACGTTTATTACACAATGGATTACCAGCCATCGATTCGTCTATTTCACAGACGACTAGATTCCACATCGAGACCGAAGGCTACGTGTACAACCTTTTGAGTTATTTATCGACGAGTTTTGTGCTTAGACGGTGAGAAATTGGTATTGTTATCAACATATATGAGGTTCGTTTTTCTTATAATTTAGCATTTCAATGGCTTGCCTTTAGTGCCCATTTTTTTTCAAAGAACCGATTGTACTTTTGTTTGAACATTTCAATTTGTGGAACTGTATTACGCAAGCTTAGTTTTAAAAGGCCCTTTTATTTTTTTATTATCATTAGGTATGGCGTTATTTGGTAAATACACATAAAATTGTACAAGTACATGTAAATAAATAAATGTTTTGAGACATTTTTACACAGCACCATCTAGTCCCAAACTAAATGAAAATAAAAAATAAATATTACCATTATAGATTGTCAAAAATAGATACTAAATCATTCCTAATAAAAACAATCCATCTCTCAATGGTTCATGTGTCATTAATATCGTGAAAAAAATATTATCTAATAAAAATTGTTTTCCTTCCGTATAGGTCAACCTAGTATAGGTACTAATATGATTGAAGTCTACAATATCTTAAAGAGATGTGACAAGAAAGACATAACGTATCGATGCGATGTGAATCCATCAAATGTTGAGCATTCATCAAAAATGAAGTGACAGGTAAGAGCTTCGGCATCTTGCTTCGGTATAAAGAACCTAATAAAAATGCGGTACTCATTAGAATATTCCTTGAACCTACTTTTCATTTAATATGAATAGTTTTTTTTGGCAGAATCCATTATTCGTAACTCGAAACTATAGTCTTTTAAGATTACCACCATAAACATACTATGATGAAAAAATAGGTTAACACATTTTTTCTCCGACGTAACATTACATAAAGAAGTTTCTTTCAAATATATCTAACTTAGAACTTAAGTGTAATAAATTCGAAACTACAAAAGTATTAGCACAGTTTTCTAAGTAAAACCACAGTTAAAGGAACTTTAGCTCTTTCCTTTAATTACGCTGTGGTAAAACATTTCGTTGTTGTTTTTTTCAAGGGCGAATGAATGAACGAAACCTGACAACCTAACCTAACGAGCCTAAAATCTGACAACCTAACCTAACGAGCCTAAAATGTTAGGACTACGATCACAATATCTGTCTGGACCGGACTTGAAAATAAGACGGCAGATTAGAGCTAGCCTTGGATAGGAAGTTTCACGGGCTATTTCTAACTTAGGTTACTACTACTTCGACAAATTATTGCCTAAGTTGTTTGATAAAAGTAGAATATTATAACATGAACATGCCCTAGACAAACCCAACCATTTTCTTCGATTTGATAAACCACAAGTTCTGGCGAAGGAAAACCGATATGTACCTAGAATGCTCCGTGAGGCTATTGAATTTAAAAAACATCCTAATTTTAATAGAGAAGATGGTTGGCAGCTACCACCTGTTTGGAACCCAGTCCTAAAAATAATCAAGTCCCAAACAGCACGCAACACTGTAAAAGATAATGATATTGTGAGTGATTACTGCGTGCATCGAAACGATTTTAATTAATAATATACGGTAGATCTAAATTATTTTTAAGAAATATCTGTAAAGACGCTTGTCATCTTAGTCTACCTGCGACCACGAAATGCTGCAAAGCTTTCGAAACGTCACGAAAACCAATTTAAATAATATACGCGATTTAATCTGGTTTAACTTTGTTTTATTATAATGTGTAGTGATCGCGAAAACCCAAGAAATTATTAGAATGTTATAACTTAGGTTACTACTACACTACTACTTCAACAAATTATTGCCTAAGTTTTTTAAAAGTAAAATAATTTAGGGTCAAAACACAAAACTGCGAATGATGATTGATGTAGATAGTAGTTAAAACTGTAATATAATTATTTAATTTGCAGCTCAAATATCGAGTAAAAAATTTTTGAATAATATTTTAATTTTATTTTCATAATTGATATAATTACATTATTATTTATTTGATAATACTATTAGAATTACTATTTAATTATTGTATAATTTATTGAAATGAGCATGTAAAAATGATTAGTGTAAAAAGATAGATTATGAAAAGCTAAATTACCTAATTTGTACCCTACATGTAAAAGATAAGCTAGATATGTTGCGTTATGTTAGACACTACTGATAGCTTACTTAAAATTTTGCATGCCAACTAGGCGAAATGACGGATTTTTATTTTATGATAACAACTATATGTAACTCATTTCTAGCAAATAAACATTCTTATTCTTATTCTTATTCTTAATGACACGATGCGATTTGCAAGGCAGAAAACTGCGACGCGAATTGTAGCGATATGATTTCGTGTGGCAAAGCGTTTTGCTGGCCATAGTTCGGGTAACCATGATAACCATTCATATATCACAGGAATGCGTGACGCGAATCATGTCGCAAGATTTTGCGAAGCGTCGTCGTGCAAGCTCGCAGATTTCTGCGATGAGACGTTGCATCGCAGTTTTGTGTTTCGACCCTTTGTCATTTATACGATACATTTATGACCTTATTAAGTATGTCATTTATTTGTCTTTTGTATGCAAGCGCCTGATACATACTTTCTATTCCAAAGACGAAAATTCGACACTTAGGGTGACAGACATAATTTAATAGTCACGCGATGTCAAAACTCTAAAATTGGCGTTGCGTTTGAAGAGAAGTTTGTGCGTTTCGACGCATGGGCTTTCGCTGATTTTGGCGGTGCGTGTGACATCGCACCCCTTTTAAGTGTGTCGGCCCTTAGTTAAATTTGTTTTTTCTATAAAAGGACATTTTGAGCAACAGACCTAGGTTTGTTATAACGCTTATCATATGAATAGACGGCTCCTTATAACTATTATGATCATTATGGTCACAAAATATCGGCTCGTAGCGAAGCAACGACTGCGCGGATTGTACGATCTGCAAGGTTAAGCTGCACTTGCCGCGGTCAGTCTGTGGATGGGTGGCCGTTTCGTTACACATCGAGACCTCTCCGTGCCTCGGAGAGCACGTTAAGCTGTCGGTCCCGGTTGTCATACGAATATCTATGGCAGTCGTTACGGGTAGTCAGAAGCCTGAAAGTCTGACAACTGGTCTAACCTCCGAATGTCAGTATTACCCAGTAACTGGGTTGCGGGGGTCTGATGGCAGTCGCTCCGTGTAAAATACTGATGTTCAGCCGCATCTGGCTAGACTGGAAGCCGACCCCAATATAATTGGGAAAAGGCTCGGAGGATGATGATGGTCACAAAATATCTTAGTCAGTGAATACATTCAATTTGATGGACTGTAGCTTTACAATTATTTCTATTACCTACCTTTCGAGAAACATAGACATGTAATCAATATTAGTAATCTACTGTAACTCAAAAACGAGTTGGCTGTTGGATTTTTCTTACGATTTATTTCTAAATTATCAAAGAGTTGCTTCAAGATAATTATATTATTATTATTATATGAAAGGTTTCTTAAAGAATAACCGAAATATAAACAAAGCTAATACACGTGATTTCTGTTGAATAATATTTTTATTTGCTTCTACTTATTAAGGGGCGTTGCCTTGGGGCTCATGTTACTTTACAAAGAGGTAAAATAAATTAGGGTAACAAGGTTACAGTAACCTGCTTCATTAGTTACCTACTAGGAATTTTCTGGCGTTTTTATTTCTGTCGAGTATGTCTGGCTGACTCGTTTGCTAACGTTAAAAAATTAAATGAAACATTTATTATATTATTTTAATCTCAAGATATTTTACCGACTATAGCGGGTTATTGTACTCAATGTCTGGGGGGTAATTCTCGCGTCGTAGACATTATCTTGAACTCGACATAATGTCGAAAAAAGATGGCGAATGTGATTAAAATTAATTTTCGTATTCTTAGAATGTCACGTTAGAGATATGTCTACGCCTAGCGCTCTAAATACAAAGAGTGGTTCATAGCAGTTGACATTACCGGCGACATTTTTCGTAGAGATATAAAATTAGAGATTATCTCGAATTAGACATTTATCTCTATTACGCGAGAATTGGGGCCCTGTTATGGGATCACTACCTATCTCCACTGTAACTTCGGGTAGGTACATTATGTAATATTTAGACCACAGACCAATAAGCTTCAAGACGCGGCATGAACAAATTTTTGCATGAGAACACAGTCGTAAAATTTTAGCGGGGGCCGGGGGGCGGACGGCGCGTTATGATTGGTCGGCTCAAAATTTCAATGGTATGATTGGTGCCGCTTGCAGACGGAATGACGTTCCGATTGGCGGCGGGACGTATGATATGTAGTGGGTTTTACATATGCGTGGTGACTGGGGGTATCCGGAGAACTGCGACGCGAATTGCTGTGATGCGATGCGATGCGATTTTGTGCGGCAAAGTGTCTTTCTGGCCATAGTTTGGGTTACCATATGCGCGACGCGAATCATTTTGAAAGTTTTCTGCGATGCGACGTCGCATCATAGTTTTGTTTTTACTGGTTAAAATAATAAAAACACCAATTTCTAAAGCTGACAGTGATGCGAATAAGTCCCCACTATCTTCACAAACAAACGCCAATTTCCGGAAAACCTCGCAAATGGGATGACGTGTTTTTACATGATAATAGAATCAGGATGCTTGAGTTCAATTTATGACATGGCTCACAAAAAAGGATCCCTTGTGATCGACAATTTGTATTCGTTGAGTTTCACTTCTCTGACGGAAGGTTTTATACTATTTGTGGTAAACAATGTGGGTGGAATAGTCACGTGTTTGTTAAATTCTACCGTTGGTCTACTAATTTTCAGTAAAAGCTCGCGGCATACTTGTTCACGCACAAATCGAAAAAAAAAATACTAACAAGCGTTTACCCGCGGTTTTGCCTGCGTATAAGTTGGTTTATCACAGAAAGACATTATCTTGCATCCCTTGATAAAAATCCTTTATCTTCCCGGGATAAAAAGTATACGTGTTAATCCAGAACATCTATCTGTGTTCCAAATTTCATCCCAACCCGTTCAGTTGTTTCACCTAGATTAAAGGAAAAACAAAGTAGTGTATCAAAAATAATTATGTATTTTAATAATAACTTGGCTTGTTTATTTGAGAAACATTCAACAATTTAATCTTAGAGAAAAGAAACTAGTGT
Organism: Asteroscopus sphinx; assembly: GCA_949699075.1. NCBI lineage: Eukaryota > Metazoa > Arthropoda > Insecta > Lepidoptera > Noctuidae > Asteroscopus > Asteroscopus sphinx. Next base: position 3,073,376 of record OX453025.1, read on the forward strand.
GCAGAAATACTGATATCCGAGAAATTCAGAGTCCACATTCTGGCAAAAACATAAAATAAAGATTAAGTGAAAACGAACTGAAGGAAACCAATATGAATAAATCTTTTTTGAACCTTGCAAGTTGCAACCTGGATATCCTTAAATTAAATTTTTATGAAGGTCAATAAGCTTTCATCAAGCAACAAAAAAGGCATATTGAAGATTAAAATCATCGGAATATCAATCAATATTATTTTAGCTAGTCATTGCATATAAACGGGAATAACTTTCACATGTATGTACCTACGCGAAGTATTGTAAAAAACTTGCAAGCTCACTGCAAGCTCATTGACATACTAAACTTTAGTAATTTGGTTGTAAATTACATAGAATTTAGTCTTAGGCTTTGGTGTGAAGACTAAATTATAGATCCTATACTTTTTGTTAAATTTTATCTTTAGAATGTTCCAGTATTGCTTTTTTATAATTTTTATTTTTTTAAAGTTTTGCATCTCTGTCAGTTGTGCAGTCTGCAGACTGTTAGCATCTCTAAACTTCAAGCATCCGATACCTCCAGATTGTTACTGCATCTTCAGTACCTAGACTGTTACAAGCTATGCTTTTGAAGGGGTCGTCATTATTCTCCTGCCCTTGTCCTAATTTATTAGGACAGCAGTGCAGCATTGTCATTTTCTTTCACACATCTCTATAAGCTGTCATCTCAGTGTTCACTTACTAAAGAGATGCCACCTTACCTCTTTTTCCAAAAATAATAATAATAAAAGCAGTCATAATAACATACTAAACACATGCAGAATCGTCAGGAATTTTTTATCCACAGACACTACTACCCCAGCTCTCGTGCTTGGCTAAGGCCCGCACGAAAGTGTAGAATTGAACCCAGTTTGGAGAAACGCAAGTTTTTAAAAAGAAATAATAGTAATAAAGACAACAATACAATACCACAACTATCTTAGTCACTACTAAAACCAGTGAAACAGTTCTTTTTTAGGGTTCCGAAGTCCTACAAGGAACCCTAATAGTTTCGTCATGTCCGTCCGTCTGTCCGTCTGTCCGTCTGTCCGTCTGTCCTAATCCTTTACAGCTTAATAACTTCTACAGTTATAAACATAAGTAAATGAAATTTTGTTAAAAAATAGTCGACATACAGATCTCAATTTTAAAAGAATAAAAGAATCGTTTTTCCGTATTTTAGGGGTGGTGTCCATACATGTGAAATGGAGAAAAAAAAAATTTTTTCGCTGCACCCCCTCGTGTGGGATATCATTGAATAGGTCTACTAAAATGAAGGTAATGTTTGATAGACCACTTTTTTATCAGGTGTACCATCTGCGAAATATAGCCCGCCAAAGTGGCTTGCAATGTGTTCCCCCCCCTGCCATTTCTAAACTATGCAATGTAGAAACTTATAATCGTCCACATTGATAGACCTTTGTGAAAACTCTGTTTTAAAATTATTTCGAGTATAATGTGATTATAATTTTTTTAAGTTATAGAGAGAAAACTGAAAAATACTTAAAACGTCCTAGTTCAAAGGTCATTGACCTTAGAGAACAATTATCATAGCAAATAATGCTCCTTTAGCTACTTTCTATTTGAAAAAATCACAAAAAGTAACTTTGAAATGACAAACGTCTTAAATTTGGCTTCTTGAATTTATCGCTAGATGGCGCTACTAACAACACGCTCTGAGTCGCGAATGCTGCCGATTATTGCAAAAACTAAAATAGCCATGATTAATATTCGATTTGATTCGTTTGTAATTACACCTACTTAAGGAACCCTATAATACTGAGCATGGCCCGACATGCTCTTGGCCGGTTTTATTTTAACACTTTTCCTTCTTTATTTTAAAAGTACTGTAAGATATAGACCTTCTATTGGTCGCGTGTATCTCCTCAAATTAGCACTATCTTGCTCTATCATTTTTAGGGTTCCGAAGTCCTACAAGGAACCCTTATAGTTTCGTCATGTCCGTCCGTCTGTCCGTCTGTCCGTCTGTCCGTCTGTCCGTCTGTCCGTCTGTCCGTCTGTCCGTCTGTCCGTCTGTCCTAATCCTTTACAGCTTAATAACTTCTACAGTTATAAACATAAGTAAATGAAATTTTGTTAAAAAATAGTCTGCATATAGATCTCAATTTTAAAAGAATAAAAAAATAGTTTTTACGTTCTTTAGGGGTGGCGCCCATACATGTGAAATGGAGAAAAAATTTTTTTTTTCGCTGCACCCCCTCTTGTGGGGTATCATTGAATAGGTCTACTAAAATGAAGGTAATGTTTGATACATCACTTTTTTATCAGGTGTACCATCTGCAAAATATAGCCCGCCAAAGTAGCTTGCAATGTGTCCCCCCCCCTGCCATTTCTAAACTATGCAACGTAGAAACTTATAATCTTCCACATTGATAGACCTTTGTGAAAACTCTCTTTTAAAATTATTTCGAGTATAATGTGATTATAATTTTTTGAGTTATAGACAGAAAACTGAAAAATACTTAAAACGTCCTAGTTCAAAGGTCATTGACCTTAGAGAAAAATGATCATAGCAAATAATGCTCCTTTAGCTACTTTCTATTAGAAAAAATCACAAAAAGTAACTTTGTGTTATGTTGACGACACACTTCTTAAATTTGGCGCCATCTAGCGGCGTCGTACAACACTCTCTGGGTCGCCAATGCTGCCGTCAAGTGCCGTGTATTACATTTGGCACTGTATAGCGCCATCTAGCGGCTACTGACATCACTCTCTGAGTCGCCAATGCTGCCGTCTATTGCAAAAACTAAAATAGCCGTGATTAATATTCGATTTGATTTGTTTGTAACACCTACTTAAGGAACCCTATAATACTGAGCATGGCCCGACATGCTCTTGGCCGGTTTTATTTAATAATACTACGTTACATGATAATTGTTTTACGGTGGTTCTGAAACACGTTACCCGCGTGTTTATTCATTCAACTTTCAACTTGCTTCATCATCATAATCATCATAAATGTTTATTGATTCCAATAAAAATATCTCGTAAATCGAAATTTCGCAACCAAATATCACCTGACCAGTTAGATAATGATAATTGATCTTAGTCATAAGCCTACCACCTGATTTTTAATGTTACATTATGGAATGCAATAAATAATTGAGTATTGAGTAGATTATCACAACCAATAATAATAATAATTATGCACATCGTCATAAATACATTAAACTCTTCGGTCATCTACCCACCGATAGCATCAACTTGTATTTCAGCTACCGTAGTGAAAGTATGTTTCACGTCATATGCATCGACCGGCTAATGACTGTCGATCATCACGAAGCTAGTTTTTGTTTTGCAGTACACTGCACTTTCGCGTTCACTTAATTATGATTTTGCAGGCTTTTTTCTTCGGTTTCATATCATTGTTCAGATTTTGTGTGATAGGTAATAATTTGATTATACTAGCTTTGTTTTGGTATGTAAGTCTTACATTGGTAAGAAAATATGTTTACTTACGTTTCCACAGCGTTAAAATGAAATTCTCTCACAATAAAATTCATAGTGCATGCACCTTCTGGTTTTTCATTAAATTCTATAATGTTTGTGTAATATACGAATTAAGCTTAAATTGGCATAAAAATTCAACCAGTAGTCGAGCAAATTGTGAATAAAGTAATATTCATTCACAGTTGTCCAATAAAATTGGTCAATTTCCAGCGTTTTATGAGCTAAATTTGAAATAAACGTTTTCTACCCTTAATAATTTACCCTAATCTTCCATTCACACCTGTGACCATTTCATCATTGTCACTAGCTATACGTGTTCTAATAAAAAATATTCTTTTTTCGGACCTTTTTCCTTGTGTCCTATAATTATGTTCGGGTTGGCTTCCAGTCCAACCAGATGCAGTTGAACATCATATTAAACTATATTTACGAGACTTTTCGCGCAAAATGAAATCAAACATTTTGGCTAACCTCGACGTTTCGGCCAAGTTGCAATAGGTCTTGATGTGTGTAACGAAATGGTCACCTATCCAAGGAATGACCACATGGCTAGCGCATCTTTAACTTGCAAGTCTTGCAATTACACGCGTGTTATATAACTTAGCCACTTACGGCCAAAATTAATATCCAATCTATTCACGATTTACCCTACTAGAGATAGAAATCTGACGTATTTTGTATGGAGCTTAAGTCAAATTCCTATCCCTAGTAGGGCAAATGGTAGATAGATTGGATATTAATTTTGGCCGTTAGAAAAAAAAATTGATGATCAAAATAAAACTTACCAAATACAGCACCACAAGGGTGCCATTCCACCAAGGGTGTATTCAAGCCAGGGAAGCTAAGCGGTGAACGAACGAAGGAACGGAACCTTTAGTCCGGAGAGCTGAGCTATGCAAGGCTAATAGCTAAATGAAGCAATCCTTATGGTGCATTCGTCTTCTACTCGGTCAGATCAACCACCCAACAGAGAGACGCGAAGCTATTAGAAAAAATGAGACACACGCCGGTTACGCGACTGCAGCCCCTTTTTTTCTTATAGCTCTGCCTCCCTCTGTTGGGCGGTTGGTCCAACTGTGTAGTAATCCTATTAGCTTCTACAAAAAGCTCTGGTGGAAAGCCACTTTAAAGGTTTATAAACGCTACACTGTTACAGATATACTTATCTGTATAATGTTAGGACTTCTGCTTACACTGTTACGGAAACAGATCGTGAAGATAAGTTATATTGCGATCCCATCCTGGAAATAATCACTCAGGGTGCAGATATTATTAGGTGTATTATGTGTTGTATCTACCTTATATTCGTCTCCATCAGACAGCAAAGTGGTATTTTTACCGGGATGCCTTTTTTACCGTCTAAAAAAAACAGGGTGTCATCAGTTAACCGTTATATAGACCACTTAACTCCATAGCCATAAAAAAACCAAAGCTTGGACCGTACGGTGCAACTGTATAATTTAATTTCACGTAGAATCAGCAATTTAAATCAACGCGGCTATATGGAATGTCCAGGGTTTGGTGAGACTGAAATATAGGCGTTGTTAAGAGGAAATGCGGGTAGAGAGACTATTGAAAATTAGGTGTTTGAAGAAACTATTGCTGTCGCTTTGCGAGCGCTCGGCCTCAAATAAGTGCGATAAGGACAACTGCAGTTTCGACTTAATAGTAATAGCCTTGGTAAAAAAGCCATAATTCGAGGTTCGGCTCTAGACTATTTTCTCCTCCAAAACTCGACCAATATGAAAGATATTTCATAAACTGAATGAAAATAATATTTATTCTTCATTAATAGTTTTCAAATTAATACACTTGGCCTCTGTATAAAGCTAAACAGGCAATTTTGATAATTTTTGAGGGCTTCTAGAAATAATTTAGTAACAAAAACGAAAGGCCTCTGTAGACAGCAGTCTAAATAGGCAATTTTAAGAATTGAGTGCTTCCAGAAATAATTGATAAACAAAAACGAAACATAGGCACATAGAAAATGTTGATATTTATTTTCATCTAAGAAATCATTGCCTTAAAGGTAATAAACCAGAAAGAAAACAGTGAGAGCGTTTTTATGGAGAAAATACCACCTGCATTTCCTCTTAATAGACGAAGTTTTTCCTCGAAATAGAGACACGGTAGGCGTAGGTGTTCCTAGTAGTAAGCAATAAGCTTAGTGGGCTAGTCCGAAAATTCAAAGTCGCTCAGCTAACTATGGAGCGGGCTATGCTTAGAGCTTTGAAGGATAAAATCCGTATCGAGATTATCCGAAGAAGAGCCGGAGTGACTGACATAGCTTGTAGGATCAGTAAGCTGAAGTGGCAGTGGACTGGCCATATCTGTCGAAGAACCGATGGCCGCTGGAGCAGACGAGTCCTTGAGTGGAGACCGCGAATCGGAAAACGCAGCGTAGCCCCCCCCCCCACCAGGTGGATCGATGACCTGAAGAAGGTACCTGGGGGGGACTGGATGCGGAAGGCAGAGGAGGACTGTGTGTTGTAGCGCAACTTGGGGTAGATAGATAGATAGATAGAATATACTTTATTGTACACTATGAAAAAATAGTGGAGGCTTGAGATATGTCCAGCAGTGGACTGCGATAGGCTGAGTTGATGATGATGAATCAAAGGTTCAAAAAATTATGCATATATTATTTCGTGTTTTGACAGCCTTTCTCCTAACAATGAGGTATTAAAGAGAAACATAGCATCAAGGCGAAAATTAAATAGACATAAGCGAAGACAAGTCTATTTTCACAACGCTTAGATTCAGACAGCTGATGATATACTCAACTTGAAAAGGCACGTTCTAACTGCCGATAATAGTAGTTTTACAATAGACTATCGAGACATAACCAGTCATTAGTTGAGTATACACGAAGTCACGGTTGACCAAAATAATGTGTGACATAGATTGTCAACCATGACTGAGACCCGAATGGCGCTAGACAGACCGCCTTCTGCCAGGGTCTAGTTTGCTTATACTCGTTGTTTGCTTATTAGAAAGCTTATATCCAGGATGTTAGTTACGATAAATTACCCAGTATTCAGATTTTTGGACGAGAAAGTTCCATGTAAGCTAGCCTCAGGAGAACGAAAGTAACCGACATAGCCCGAAGAATTGCCAAACTTAAGTGGCAGTGGGCGGGGCACATTGCTCGCAGAACGGTTGGCTGATGGGGCAGTAAAGTTCTGGAGTTCTACTTCTATCGTGTTGACATGAGCTACATAATGATAACAGCTCATGCCGTGGAGAAAAGATTAGCCAGTCAGCAGGTTGGTAGCGGGGCTGACTGCCCAGGGTGCGCCGGACGATCAATTAAATAGCGTCACTCGTGGAGGCTCTTTTAATGCAACCCCTTCAGTTCCAGTTCTGGAGTGGCGACCGCGTACTGGAAGGCGCAGCGTGGGTAGAGGCCCCCCACAAGGTGAACCAACAACCTAGTGAAGAAGGTCGCGGGTATCCGCTAGATTCGGAAAGCGCAGGAGCGGTCGTTGTGGCGATGCTTGGGGGGCCTATGTCCAGCAGTGGACGTCTTTCAGCTGAAATCATGATGATCATGATGATGATGATGATGAAGCTAGCCTTATGAAACCAGTAGTAGTAGAGCTCCTTGTGAACGAGCTTGTCCGGGGAAGTTCTACACCGCCGTACCTACCAGGCCCCTCAGAAAGTATTGCGAAAAAAAGTTTTTATATATGGGAGACTGGCCAGTTATAATGTTTTTCGAAAATATGATTATTTATAAGTAAAAATAAGTAAGTTCCAATTTCAAAATTTCCCTCCACATTTTTTGCGAGTTAATTCAAAGTATTGTGTCTCACTGAAATATGGATCTGCGCCGGGAACATTTTAGAGCTATGATTTTATACGATTTCAAGTGTCGCCTGAAACCGGATGAATCGTACGATAGACTTCAAATGGCATTCATGGATGAAGGCCCTTCCAAGGCAACCGTGTATCGTTGGTATAACGAATTCAAGCGCGGTCGACCAACTTTGGGGGATGACGAAAGAAGCGGTCGCCCTTTGACGGCTGTTACCGAAGAAAACGTGCTAGCAGTGAAAAATTTAATCCAAGACAATAGGCGAATTACATATCAGGAGATTCAACACATATTGAAGATTGGATCGGGAAGCGTTCACGAGATTCTACACAGCCATCTTCGCGTGAGGAGGATAGTATCACGCTGGGTGCCGCACAACCTCACCGATGCTCAGAAGCAGGCCCGGGTGGAATGGTGCCGTGATATGCTTAACAAATTTGAAGCAGGCTCGTCTCGGCGTGTTTACGACATCGTTACAGGTGATGAGTCCTGGATTTATCAATACGACCCAGAAACCAAGCGCCAGTCGACTGTTTGGGTGTTTCAAAATGAGCCAACGCCTACCAAAGTGAAGCGATCTAGAAGCGGGGGTAAGATTTTGATCGCTAGCTTTTTTAATTTGACTGGCCACTTGGTATCAATTCCCTTACGGGATCAAAGAAGCATTAATGCCGAATGGTATACTACCAAATGTTTGCCACAAGTTTTCTCTGTTATAAGCAACAAGCGACCAAACACAGGGCTCCGCGGGCTACTGCTCCACCACGACAATGCACCTGCGCACACCGCACTCAAAACGAGGGACTTCCTGGACAGCACGCCAGTCAAACTCCTGGGTCACCCTCCTTACAGCCCTGATCTAGCACCGTGTGACTTCTTTTTATTCCCAAAAATAAAAAATCAGCTCAAAGGGATACAATTTTCGTCGCCGGAAGATGCGCTGGCTGCGTTCGAGCAGGCTGTAAACGAGGTGTCTGCGGCGGACTGGAAAAAGTGTTTTGAAAACTGGTTTAGGCGCATGAATCTTTGTATAGAGGCTGGTGGAAAGTACTTTGAAAAGATTTGATAAAAATATATGTACGTATAGAACAATTTTTTTTAGTTTCGCAAAACTTTCTGAGTGTCCCACGTATTTCTGCCGCCAAACAGTGATACTTGCATTGCTGTGTTTCGGCGTGAAAGGTACGGGTGCCGCTGAAATTACAATCACATGAGACTTTCCATCATGTCACAATTTGGAAAACCGACTTGCGGTACCATTTTGGCGACAACCTAGTATGGGCAAAGGTAATCGCTTAACACCAGGTGGGCTTAGATCGTTACGCCATCCTATCATGAAAAAAACGGATTGCAGTATCAAATTCAATATTTAGTAAACTAATCCGTAGCACAAGCATTTTAAAATATTAAGCTCAGTGAAAAACTTTGTAACATTACCGTCTAGAAATAGACAAACTTTCCGAATCAACCATAATTTACCTAGTATTTATTACACAACATTAAATCAGACTCGGTAAAATGTAGCGTCAAATAGTTTTGTTTGTCAAGGGTCATTTACTAGCCGCTGATACGAGTGAGGGTAATGGCTGGTGAAATGACGAGCTAAATTGAGTTATAGTTGCCGGCACGAGTCGTGAGCACAGATTCCACTACGTAAGTGGTCGAATCTCTGTTCACAGTACAACAGACCAGAAACTGGCACTTGCATTGGCTTAGTTACATGATAATGCATAATTGAATATACATCGAAAACGGAATACTAGAATACGGTGACGACAGAGACTATCACGCAGGTACAATTTGTGCTCACGTCTCGTGCCGGGAACTATACCTACGTTGATATTACGTAAATTATGTCAATTTGGTTGATTCTCTTGCTCACCAACTTAATTTAAACCTCAGAGGATTTAAGCTATTCACAACATAACATAACATCACGCCTGTATTCCCCGAAGGGGTAGGCAGAGGTGTAATAGTACACCAACATTTCGCCAGTTATGTTATAGTCTCATGTAATAGAGGACGAGCCTATTGCCATTGACCGGGCACAAATCCAGACTCCGGGCTGCTACTGAGAATTTCCTAATGAAAAAACCCAATAACACTTTGCCCGACCTGGGAATCGAACCCAGCTATTCACATCTTTTTCTAATAGTGATGACAAGAAAGAGATATCAAGAATTTTAGAACTGTCAAATAAGTGTGTGTGTTTTTATGTTTACATTTCTTCGTATTTTTAATCGGGTTATTATTATTCAGGCGACTAATAAATTAAATGGCGACTTACAGTTGGCACATCATAAAATGAACCGGCATCATTTTAATGTTTTTGTAACTAATTTATAATTATTCAGGTCCTAATATTCGAGCTTTTTTTTCAAAAAATTTCAGCCTGTTTATTAAATCAGCTGTCAAAATATTAGTTTGATGTCAGCTTTACAATTTAGAAGCACTTGGGATAATTTTAATAACTGTCGAATTTATCCGAAGCTCAAAATTTGTCGCTAACTTATTAATATTAATTTTGGTTCCCGCATCCATTATTTTTAATGGCGGCAAATTAAAGCAAAAAATACGAGGCTTTTTAATCAGCACTTTCTGAGACCACGATTAAACTTACATCGAAATAATCCCATTTGACAGCTCTGAAATTGTCGCGATCCTTTTCTTGTATCTACTATTAGTAAAAGAGTGCGATAGTTGAAAATAAGTATGGTTTTTGAACAAAAGAAACAACATCAATGCCTTCTGTGTGTTTATGATAGCCTGGTACAAGAAGTAGGCTTAAAATACTCTTTTATTTAGGAGGCGTTTTTGTCCAACAGTGGGAATTTGTTAGACTGAGGTAAGAACAATAATAACCAATAATAATAATAAACTGTAATGAGCTTTAATTTTGTCTTTTTTAATCTTTAATTTTTAATCTTTAATTTTGTAATGACAAAATTATTTCTTCTTGCGATTGTAGTGAAAAGCAAACAAGAGATTACACATCAGTTGCAGTACTAAACGCTAGAGAACTTAATTAAATGACATCAGCTTCTGAATACTTGGTTTCTCTTAGAGGTATAAAAGTCACTTGGTAGTAGTCTTTATGCGAATTTAAAGCTGCATTGACCGTTTTAGATCTGAATCATTTAAAAGTGTATCGTTTTAAATCTCAAGTAACAGATTTATCATCATCATTATAAAATATCAAATCGTCACCACCCTCCACAGACAGTTTCGTAAACTCAGTATTGGTTCCCATTCTTCAAGTCAATCCATAGGTTGTCTGGAAGAGATTGCTTTGTGCGATAAGACCGCCCATTGTACTTACATTCTTCTTCTGCAAACTACTGTCTTTGTTTTGTTTGATGTCTGAACAATAAAGAATATAAATAAATAACTAACCTACTCTGGAGGGTGCTGACTGCCGTCCTGACTAAACTCCCTAATTTGCAAAAAGAGATTAAAATAGAATGACACACGAGGACTTCTCTATTTTTTGCTAGGAACTACTCAGTAATAAGATAAAAAAACAACCGATTGATAGCATCGTCAAAGCCATCAAAAGATCATTCCCAGTGCAATGGCGATGCTATTCATATTTCTACAAGACATCTTGTTTTAACAACCTTCGTATCACCGCATCGGGGTTCATTAAAAGAGCCTCCACGAGTGACGATATTTAATTGATCGTCCGGCGCACCCTGGGCAGTCAGCCCCGCTACCAACCTGCTGACTGGCTAATCTTTTACCCACGACATGGGCTGTTATCATTATGTAGCTCATATCGACACGATAGGAGGAGGACCGCATCTGTTTATGCAAATACCCACATTATGTTGAACGCTTTATCTCTCATGGCGAAAGCTGACGATATTGCAAGGGGAAAATTAATGTCGCGTAAAATAATAGCACCGTTCTGTTTGTGCAATTATAAACAATCATGGCTGGTGGAAAAATTGTTTTCTTATAGTCATCATCATCCTCCGCGTCTTTTCCCAAGTATGTTGGGGTTGATGTCCAGTCGAAGCAAAATACTGATGTTCAGCCGCATCGGCTGAACATCAGTATTTTACACGGAGCGACTGCCATCAGACCCCCGCAATCCAGTTACTGAGTAATACCGACATTCGGAGGTTAGAACAGTTGTCAGACTTTCGGGCTTCTGACTACCCGTAACGACTGCCATAGATGTTCGTATGGCAACCGGGACCGACAGCTTAACGTGCTCTCCGAGGTACGGAGGGGTCTCGATGTGCAATGAGATGGTCACCCATCCAATTGTTTTCTTATAGTATTGTTGTGTAAATATCCGAGATGAATTTGAGAATTAAGTAGGAAGGGACAGATTGCAACCAAGATGCAACCAAGATCTGATATACCTATATTTGACCATAAGCCCGCCCGTTCGCACGTTCGGTCTTATGAACATTCCATTCTTTTACTGCATAAACTTCCAACAAAATATTTTTATTATTGGCTGCTCCCAAACCTCTTTCAATATCATAATTTATTGTGTCTTTCACATAGTACCTTTCACTGATCTCAGATATTATCCTGAAAATATGGCATATAAACTTGTTTTTATTGCCATTTGCCTCAATAAATCAGCTATACTCAACAAAATATGGATCCCTAGTACTTGTAATCGATGGTTTCTTAAACTGTCACTAACATAATATGCGCTAAATAAATTATAGAACCCGAATAATAAATCAAACTGAATAATATTTTCATATTAGGGTATAATCACCATTACCAAAATACCGCAGTGTCTCAAGACGAAAGTCTTTGACCAGTGTATGTTGCCAGTATTTACTTACGGCACTGAAACGTGGTCGCTCACAATGGACCTGATAAGAAGGCTCAAAGTCACTCAAAGGGCAATTATTTTTAATATTTTTAACGCATTCATGCATGCTTTTTCTTTCCACAATTCAAATCGTTAGATATCGCTTCGCATGCGTAAATGCGTTAAAAATTATAAATTAATTAGTAAGGGTAGGAAATATCTATACGACTTTGAATTAACTGCAAACTTAGTCAAGTCGGTTAAGAAACACTGTTTCTTAATAAGATATCGCTGACGTCACCCAAAGACGTACAATAAGTGGAGGTTAATTTCGATACCACGAGCAGTGTTCGCGGTAGCTTAGTGGCTAAAGCATTGGCGTACTGAGCCAGGAGTCGCAGGTTCGAATCCTGCTCGTGAGCGATTTTTCTTTCCACAATTTAAATCGTTAACCTCCTCCTTTTTTTGAAGTCGGTTAAAAATATATTATTTTTGTAACACCTATTTAGCAAATAAATATATTGAATTGAATTGAATAAATGTCTAACATTTCTGAAGTTCCAAAATTCAACCAGAGGCAAATAGAAAAGCCAGTGAGAGAACAAATAAACAACAATGCGACTATCCGCAACTGTTTTTGACGTATCATCGAGCCATTGTGTTCGTACTGTGAAACATGTCGATACGTTCTGAAATGTTGAAAAATACAATATACCATGTCGGTGACAGCCACAGAAATAGATAGATAGAACGGTTGTAATCACAATTTTACTTGCAATTCATGCGTGGCAACTTTCGAACAAACTACGCCTCCCATATTGACGTCATTAATCCTTTAATCAATTGTACTTTACGGCTTTTGTTTCTGCAGTTAGAAACAGCACAATAAGGCATTTTTGCGGGTTTTTGTATTTATAGAAACAAGTCATCAAGTGAAGAAGTTATTGCCCGTTGCGTCAAGACACTAACTTCTGGGTTGGTTGATATTCGGTGATTTTATTGATATCGTATGGTTAGAGTTTAAATAGCTATTGGTTGACGGTTCCTGGTTGGATGATACGAAGTTATGGTTGAGAAAGTTATATTGGTTCTATTTAAACTAATAAATGATAAATACTAAATTAACACAAAAAGGTGATTTGATTTGATTTTTTATGAGTTACGCAATCAATGGTCGAAAACGTACTAATTGGTAATAATCACTATCGATGTATTTATAAAAATGCGCAAAGGCAAAAGTTCTGAGCTGTTCGGTTGTATTGCACCAAACATCAAGCGTACTGAAAAAGTCTTTGAAATGCCCTGCACTATGGTGCAGAGTATTGGCACGCGCTCTGCCCACTTTTCCATTCTATATATCTATTTCTGTGGTGACAGCCATAGATAAATAAAGCAAGGCATGTGCCAAGTAGGAACAACGCTTGACGCTTCGACATGCGCAAAATGATCATATCAGCGATGGGATTCCTCAAATTGATGTACCGCATATATTATTATCCACTTTACGCATGTGTACAATTAATATTGATTTCAGGGTTGACCCCGTAGTAAAATTTGTTCCATGGCATTCCCTGAATCCTGAATGAGCTTTTCAAATACTTATAATTTCTGATACACGTTGTAAGTACAAATGATCACTTTTTCTCTAAAACTCTGGTAATTTCGAGCATTATTTTGTCATCCTTCTTTGAGATAAATCGAAAAGGCTATATCTACTGATCAAATACATTCGAGCAGCGGCCTGCAAAGTTAGTATGAAAATGCATATCTGTCATGCTTAGCAGCCAATTTTTGTTTTCCACATCCTTACAACTTACATCACAGGTTACAACTTAATGCGATAGCGGGGCCTCTTATATCTACAAAAAACATAAAATAGTTCCCTATACTTATTATTACCTACTACACACATAAACTCCACAACAAACACTTATCATAACATATAACAAACAATAAAACATTATAATAAAAAAAAAATTAACCGGATTAAATCGCGTATATTATTTAAATTGGTTTCCCTGACGTTTCGAAAGCTTTGCAGCATTTCGTGGTCGCAGGTAGACTAAGATGACAAGCGTCTTTACAAATATTTCTAAAAAAATATTTTAATCTACCGTACAATATTATTAATTAAAATCGTTTCGATGCACGCAGTAATCACTCACAATATCAATATTTTTTTAGAAATATTTGTAAAGACGGTTGTCATCTTAGTCTACCTGCGACCACGAAATGCTGCAAAGCTTTCGAAACTTCAGGGAAACCAATTTAAATAATATACGCGATTTAATCCGGTTAAACTTTGTTTTATTATAATGTGTAGTGATCGCGAAAACCTATGAAGTTATTAAACAATAAAACCTTTGCGAGTTCACTCAACTGACTTGTGAATATATCTATTTTTACATGAATATCGTTAATAGTACCTACGCAGTGCCGTGGTAAGAGGTGTTTTCAATAGAACAGAAAAATTACTATAGAAACTCATATCAGAATCTATCGTATAGGTACTGTTAATAGAAATTTTTTATGAGCTTTTTATTCAGAAACATGGCAGTCAAGGAGGTTACTTATCAAAGATTTTATTTATTATTGCAAATAGAGCCGTTTAAAGTAAAAAAGGAAAAATTGTTGTTCAATTTTATTTTTATTTGGCGCACTCGATTTGCAATATCATTTAAGTAACAACCTAGCTGGTATTGCAGTTTTTATGGGCAAGGTAACCGCTTAACATCAGATGGGCCTTTTTACCTATTCCTCGTTTCGCCATCTTAAAAAGCAAGTAAAAAAACGTCGCAAACACAAAAAATATTGGGTAGGATCTAAGATCTATCATTCAACAAGTATAATACTACCCAAAACCCCGGTAAAGTAATTTAAACCGTCTCACTTTCATACGAACACTCACTTTCACTGACGCCTTGTGATCGATCATAGCTGCCGTCTGGTATTCCGCGTCTTACCTAAACTAATTGTATTGGCAACGGAAGCAAAGAATGTTTGATTACGTTGTGTTTTATCAATGTAAAGAAAAGTGGTTATACAACCTTATTTTTCATGCCAAAGAAATATACATACATACATACATACACCATACACACCCCCACCACACACACTCTAATATACTCATACCCTTACACACCCCCACAGACAACATATAGTTACCATAAAATTCATGTTTGTTTTCTATAATTAATAGTAATCATTGTATTTACGTGTCGAGAGAGACTGGATCCTACCAATCAATAAAAATAGATATAATCATATTAGTATCATCATCATCATCATCATTTCAGCCGAAAGACGTCCACTGCTGGACATAGGCCTCCCCCAAACATCGCCACAACGACCGGTCCTGTGCCTTCCGCATCCAGCGGATTCCCGCGACCTTCACCAGGTCGTCGGTCCACCTTGTGGGGGGCCTACCCACGCTTTTTTTCCTTCCATATTAGTATACGGAAGGAAAAAAACATTAGATCATATTTTATTCGCGATATTAATGACAATTGATCCATTGAGAGATGGATTTTTTTTATTAGGAATTGTATAGTATCTATTTTTATGAGTCAGTATCAAAAAGGAACATTTCTTGAGATGAACAACCATACTGGTAATATTTACATGTTCACCAAAATAACGTCATACCTACCTAATAATAATAAAAAAGTAAATAGTTGCTACCCTTTTTAAAACTAAGCTTGCGTAACAGTCCCAAAAATGTATATGTTCAAACAAAAGTACAATCGGTTCTTTGAAGAAAAATAGGCCTTAAAAGCAAGCCATTGAAATGCAAAATTATAAGAAAAACGAACCTCATATATGTTGATAACAATATCAATTTCTCACCGTCTAAGCACAAAACTCTTCGATAAATAACTCAAAAGGTTGTACACGTAGCCTTCGGTCTCGATGTGGAATCTAGTCGTCTGTGAAATAGACGAATCGATGGCTGGTAATCCATTGTGCAATAAACGTGATTCTATCGCTGCTGGAATGAGTATTATGTGCTAGCACGTGTCAGGAACAAATAGGGTTCTGAGAATAGGATAACTAACTATAAGAATGCATATAATTGTGACCGTATGAAGATATTATGAAGAAAATGTCAGGAGTTGAACATCTAAATGTAGAAAGGCACGGCTGGCTGTTCATGGATGAGTGTTGGAGCAGACACTTAAGTATAATTGGTAATTAAAATTGGGTATGGCAAAAGAAACATGAAAGCAGAATAAATGCAGTAGATAAAAGAGTTTTGATAAGTATGTGGAGTGAGGAAAAGCGTAATATTGGAGCTTTGTGGGGTGAAAGATGTAGTGACAAGATTGAGAAAGGTATGTTTAGATAGTATTAGATTAGTAGTTTAGAAGCGAAGGAGTTATCTGGATCGTTGAGTTTGGAAATTCATAGTCTCTGCCTACCTAAATGGGAAACAGGCATGATAATTTGTATGTGTGAATGAATGTTATGTAGAAGTCCACACTAGGATACCTCCACTCCAGTATTGTGGGTGTGTGAACAGACACAAATTTCATCATAATAATGCTCAAACACAGATTTAGAACGATTATGTGTAGACCATACAACATATACAGGGGCTCATAGCGATGCAACGACTGCGCGGATTGTACGATCTGCAAGGTTAAGCTGCACTTGCCGCGGTCAGTCTGTGGATGGGTGACCGTTTCGTTACACATCGAGACCCCTCCGTGCCTCGGAGAGCACGTTAAGCTGTCGGTCCCGGTTGTCATACGAATATCTATGGCAGTCGTTACGGGTAGTCAGAAGCCCGAAAGTCTGACAACTGTTCTAACCTCCGAATGTCGGTATTACTCAGTAACTGGGTTGTGGGGGTCTGATGGCAGTCGCTCCGTGTAAAATACTGATGTTCAGCCGATGCGGCTGAACATCAGTATTTTGCTTCGACTGGACATCAACCCCAACATACTTGGGAAAAGACGCGGAGGATGATGATGACTATAAGAAAACAATTTTTCCACCAGCCATGATTGTTTATAATTGCACAAACAGAAAGGTGCTATTATTTTACGCGACATTAATTTTCCCCTTGCAATATCGTCAGCTTTCGCCATGAGAGATAAAGCGTTGAACATAATGTGGGTATTTGCATAAACAGATGCGGTCCTCCTCCTATCGTGTCGACATGAGCTACATAATGATAACAGCCCATGTCGTGGGTAAAAGATTAGCCAGTCAGCAGGTTGGTAGCGGAGCTGACTGCCCAGGGTGCGCCGGACGATCAATTAAATATCGTCACTCGTGGAGGCTCTTTTAATGAACTCCGATGCGGTGATACGAAGGTTGTTAAAACAAGATGTCTTGTAGAAATATGAATAGCATCGCCATTGCACTGGGAATGATCTTTTGATGGCTTTGACGATGCTATCAATCGGTTGTTTTTTTATCTTATTACTGAGTAGTTCCTAGCAAAAAATAGAGAAGTCCTCGTGTGTCATTCTATTTTAATCTCTTTTTGCAAATTAGGGAGTTTAGTCAGGACGGCAGTCAGCACCCTCCAGAGTAGGTTAATTATTTATTTATATTCTTTATTGTTCAAACATCAAACAAAACAAAGACAGTAGTTTGCAGAAGAAGAATGTAAGTACAATGGGCGGTCTTATCGCACAAAGCAATCTCTTCCAGACAACCTATGGATTGACTTGAAGAATGGGAACCAATACTGAGTTTACGAAACTGTGGAGGGTGGTGACGATTTGATATTTTATAATGATGATGATAAATCTGTTACTTGAGATTTAAAACGAAACACTTTTAAATGATTCAGATCTAAAACGGTCAATGCAGCTTTAAATTCGCATAAAGACTACTACCAAGTGACTTTTATACCTCTAAGAGAAACCAAGTATTCAGAAGCTGATGTCATTTAATTAAGTTCTCTAGCGTTTAGTACTGCAACTGATGTGTAATCTCTTGTTTGCTTTTCACTACAATCGCAAGAAGAAATAATTTTGTCATTCGTTATAGAAAGACAAAATTAAAGCTCATTACAGTTTATTATTATTATTGGTTATAATTGTTCTTACCTCAGTCTAACAAATTCCCACTGTTGGACAAAAACGCCTCCTAAATAAAAGAGTATTTTAAGCCTACTTCTTGTACCAGGCTATCATAAACACACAGAAGGCATTGGTGTTGTTTCTTTTGTTCAAAAACCATACTTATTTTCAACTATCGCACTCTTTTACTAATAGTAGATACAAGAAAAGGATCGCGACAATTTCAGAGCTGTCAAATGGGATTATTTCGATGTAAGTTTAATCGTGGTCTCAGAAAGTGCTGATTAAAAAGCCTCGTATTTTTTGCTTTAATTTGCCGCCATTAAAAATAATGGATGCGGGAACCAAAATTAATATTAATAAGTTAGCGACAAATTTTGAGCTTCGGATAAATTCGAACTCATTGTGGAATTCTATGTAGTATTTCCCAAGGGATGTGTTACGCATAACTTTTTACAGAGTGGTCCGATTTCGATGATTTTTTTTTAATGGATAGGGTATATTTCGAAGTTGGTCCCATTTAAATTTCAAAATCAAAATCCACCCCTAAGGGTAGTAAAACAGGGGATGAGTTTTTGTTCACCCACTGAATTCTTACCTGTTAACCGATTCTGTTGAAACTTGACACACATAAATATAGTTCTAGACACTACGACATAATGGAGACCTGGAGTTAGATTTTAACCACAAAAAAATGAAAAATAAAACTTTTTAACAAAAAATTGAACCGACGATAGTGAAACTGAAAAGCCAAAAATAACGAATTATGAGTCACCACTGTCAAGAATAAAGATGCTGCTAATGTCAAAGTGTTACCACCGACGTGCGGTCGACCGTACTATGGGTACTAGACAATGGATATACTTACATACTTTTTTCTTGTTGTAACTTGTAATATACAAGTATACGTATACAATATACTTATAATATACAAGAAACACACCCAGACAAACACAAACACTTATGTTCATCACACAAATATTAGTTGTGTCCTGAGGGAATCGAACCCACGACGTCATGATCAGCAGTCCGACACTCAAACCACTAGACCACAGAGGCCGTTAAAAAATTAAATTAAGTACGACCAGTGGTTTTGGCCACCAAAGAAAGCAGGATGAAGGTCCGTGTAGAGAACGAGCTGACAGACGACTTTGAGGTTGTTACGGGATTGAAACAAGGAGATGCTCTGTCGCCTATGCTTTTCAATTTAGTCCTCGAACACGTTATCAGAAAAGTGTTAGCATTAGGTATTGGGTTGCAACTGAATGGAAAGTATAAGGTGATAGGGTATGCTGATGATCTAGCCCTGATGGGAAAAACTAGTCAAGAGGTTCAGAAGTCCGCGGGAACCCTTGAGTCAGAAGCTCGAAAGGTAGGTCTAAGTATAAGCCGCGATAAGACAAAGTATCTCCACATAAAACGCTACAAAAATACCCGCGTTAAGCGCAACGACCTACATGTCGGAGATACAATCTACAAAGGCGCTGCTAAGTTCAAATACTTAGGCTGTACCATCACGGACACGAATACCCGGGAAGAAGAGGTTGAAATCCGCATCCATAACACCCTGAGATGTAGTGCCGCCCTAATACATAAGGTGCTGGTGTCCAAGCTTCTTAGTAGAAACACTAAAATTAGAATTTACAAAACGGTCATAAGACCTATACTGATGTACGGATGTGAAGCTTGGACACTGACACAAAAAGAGGAGAGTAAGCTCTTGGTAACAGAGAGGATGGTCTTACGTAAGATCTTGGGCCCTGAGCAGAGACCGGATGGTACCTGGCGGATCAGGAAGAACGCTGAGATAGAAGAGCTCGTGGCTGAACCAAATGTGATAGGAGAGGCAAAAGCTCACAGACTCCGTTGGCTTGGTCACGTGGAGAGAATGGGAGAAGATCGAGATGCGAAGAGAGCCTATCTGGGCCGACCAAAAGGGCGACGCCCGGTCGGTCGCCCTAGATATCGCTGGAGCGATGCGGTGGAAGGCGATCTTCTGGAGATCAGAGCCAGTGATTGGCGAAATACTGCCAAAGATCGCGGCAAGTGGCGTTCTCTCGTTTCGGAGGCCAAGACACATTTTGGGTCGCTGTGCCAGCGGAGTAAGTAAGTAAGTAGTTTTATATATATTTACTTCTCATTCTGAGTATCTCATGCCCAGCAGTGGGGTGATAAATTATGCATTATTATGCTATGTACCTATCTACTTTATGACAAATTGTAACACATGTTCGGAACAAAATAAACCAATAGGAACTAAAACTTAGCACCCAATAGTTCTGTTCCACCTCAAGTTAGTTCCCCTTCTAGTTGCCAACATAATGGTCTCCAAGATTGCATTGTAACAGAGAAGGGTTGAACAAATAGACTAGGGTATAGACCTTAGAGTATAAACAAGGTATATAACACATCATTGAAGCATATTTCACAATACGTACCATGATATAAACAAGTGTGAAAAGTCTGTAATTAGGTTTATTTAAAAAAAACGAGAGTTCTTTAGAGCACACGACTGAAGTAAAACTTCACTAACTTATATCTCCCTCAATACTATTTCAATGAGAACTAAGGAATGGCGGCACGGCGCGCGTACATCTGCCAGCGCTGTGTCGTGGCCGGCCTAGCGCGTGCCTCGTTCCCCGCGTCCCGCTCTACCCCCTCCGTTCGCCTCACTTTTCGTAATGCATTCACCAGCTTACCCCCAAGTCAAGCGTGCCTAAAGAAGTTTTAATTCAATAAAAAACATTTGAATTTGAATTTGAAGCGTGCAGTATCCATACACTAATTTATTAACAAAGTATTCACAATACGTGATGTTATTATTTATTTATTTATTACATTATAAACAAGATACACAATCAACGTTAGTAAAAAAAATTAGTATGAAATCAATTACTGATTAATTATGAAAATAAGACGTAAAAGCTAACAAAATAAATATTAAAAGGAATAAACCGTCACAATGATGCAAAAAATATTAAAGCTTAGCTTCAGACCACTTCTTTATTTATTATTTAACGAGAATGACGACCTCTGTGGTCTAGTGGTTTGAGTGTTGGACTGCTGATCACGAGGTCGTGGGTTTGATCCCCACAGGACACAAATATTTATGTGATGAACATAAGTGTTTGTGTTGGTCTGGGTGTTTCTTATATAAGTATGTATTTAAAAAAAAAACATGTAAGTATTATATCCATTGTCTAGTACCCATAGTACAAGCCCTGCTTAGTTTGGGACTAGATGGTGTTGTGTAAAAATCTCCCAAAAGTTATTAGTATAGTAAGTATTTATAATCGTCCTCGGCCTGAAGCCTGCTATCTTTTACATGACTGTAAATATTAACGTTTAAAAAATCTAACAATAAAAATCACACATTGCTAACAAATTGCAAATAAAAAATACTACGTTACTCAGATAGAAATATCGTGTCATTGAGAGTTATCCTTTTGTTTCATAGTAATAGTCATTAATTAAATTATTTCTAATAGAAACTCTATACTCTATACAGATATGATTTTACATATCTAACAACTTATGTACCTATAATCTATTAATAAATACCATTTTTAATTAAAATTGTAAATAAATTAATAATCATTATTATCAAATTCGGGAAATTCCGATTATATTTTTTAAAGTACAGATATGTTGTTGTGCGCGCAATTTGAAGACTCGAAAACGTCCTAACGAAACGTCCACGACACGCTCGGCACCTTGCTTGTTGGAGACTAGTAGCAAAACGTCCCAATTAGGACGTGACAAAAAAATATACATAAAATGCCGTTATGTGTGTACAGAAAGTGTACTAGTTATGACGCGATACTAACTTAAAGTAACTAATTTACTTACTTTGCACTACCAGGCCCCTCAGAAAGTATTGCGAAAAAAAGTTTTTATATATGGGAGACTGGCCAGTTATAATGTTTTTCGAAAATATGATTATTTATAAGTAAAAATAAGTAAGTTCCAATTTCAAAATTTCCCTCCACATTTTTTGCGAGTTAATTCAAAGTATTGTGTCTCACTGAAATATGGATCTGCGCCGGGAACATTTTAGAGCTATGATTTTATACGATTTCAAGTGTCGCCTGAAACCGGATGAATCGTACGATAGACTTCAAATGGCATTCATGGATGAAGGCCCTTCCAAGGCAACCGTGTATCGTTGGTATAACGAATTCAAGCGCGGTCGACCAACTTTGGGGGATGACGAAAGAAGCGGTCGCCCTTTGACGGCTGTTACCGAAGAAAACGTGCTAGCAGTGAAAAATTTAATCCAAGACAATAGGCGAATTACATATCAGGAGATTCAACACATATTGAAGATTGGATCGGGAAGCGTTCACGAGATTCTACACAGCCATCTTCGCGTGAGGAGGATAGTATCACGCTGGGTGCCGCACAACCTCACCGATGCTCAGAAGCAGGCCCGGGTGGAATGGTGCCGTGATATGCTTAACAAATTTGAAGCAGGCTCGTCTCGGCGTGTTTACGACATCGTTACAGGTGATGAGTCCTGGATTTATCAATACGACCCAGAAACCAAGCGCCAGTCGACTGTTTGGGTGTTTCAAAATGAGCCAACGCCTACCAAAGTGAAGCGATCTAGAAGCGGGGGTAAGATTTTGATCGCTAGCTTTTTTAATTTGACTGGCCACTTGGTATCAATTCCCTTACGGGATCAAAGAAGCATTAATGCCGAATGGTATACTACCAAATGTTTGCCAGAAGTTTTCTCTGTTATAAGCAACAAGCGACCAAACACAGGGCTCCGCGGGCTACTGCTCCACCACGACAATGCACCTGCGCACACCGCACTCAAAACGAGGGACTTCCTGGACAGCACGCCAGTCAAACTCCTGGGTCACCCTCCTTACAGCCCTGATCTAGCACCGTGTGACTTCTTTTTATTCCCAAAAATAAAAAATCAGCTCAAAGGGATACAATTTTCGTCGCCGGAAGATGCGCTGGCTGCGTTCGAGCAGGCTGTAAACGAGGTGTCTGCGGCGGACTGGAAAAAGTGTTTTGAAAACTGGTTTAGGCGCATGAATCTTTGTATAGAGGCTGGTGGAAAGTACTTTGAAAAGATTTGATAAAAATATATGTACGTATAGAACAATTTTTTTTAGTTTCGCAAAACTTTCTGAGTGTCCCACGTAGTTTATGTGTATTGTGCTGCCGCTGCGTACGGAACATATTTTTCTTTGGTTTTGTTAGGGTATGACATATCTATACTTTTAAATATCATTGAGAAATTTGGAATCAGAATTTCGAGAATCACACAGCGAATACACAAGCTTGTTTTATTCATACTCTTTGGTTTTGACCGCATACAGGAACCTTTGACTTACCTCATTACGTTGCTTTTCTTACCTCTCGGTTAGGGCTGTACGTAATGGGATTTGGTTTAGTAAAATATTTGCTTTTTCCTCCTTATCCATAATGGAATGGTTGAATAAGTTGATCTTGGTAAAGATAATATATTTTTTCTTTGAGTTAGAATCTTGGATATTGCACGTTGGCTTTGGGATTTTGTTTGTTCATCGTATGATATTATCTGAATACAGTTCTGTTAAAATCTACGATTTTTCTACCTGGTGATAATTTTTAAGTCACTTTTTACGATAAAAACTCAGAGATAGAAATAGATAGAGTATACTTTATTTTTTGCGCAACATAAAAATAAAACTTAAGTTGTAACAAACATGAGCACAGTACTAACAATAGGCGGTCTTATCGCTAAAAGCAATTTCTCACAGACAACCATTGGATGGACTTGAAATGTATAAAAAAATATAACGGGCAGTTGGCGGTGTACTAATAGAGAAAACTTGTAATCAATAAATACCAAACTAAACTAAATACAAAAAAAGTATGATAATACTAAATAATGTGAGTCCTTTATTTTAAGTATTTAATTAATTTTTGTTTTATTATGTAATTTATGGATGAAATAATTTTATTTTTATTTTATTGTATACCAATAGTCGAATCCCTTTTATAATTAATTATAATTTTGATTCTTGGTAAACTGAATATTAATGAATCTTAATTAATTTAATTTCGTTCCTCCTTTTTTTTTTTCCTCTTTCTCTTTTTAATAATTGATCAATTGTATTGTTTAACTAATTCCTAGTAATGCTAATTTAGTGGCACTTTTTAACAAAATTTAACCCTGTTTACATGTGGATAATGTAGTGGGCTGCAATATTGTTAATATTTCGTTAAACCTATATTCTTTACATGTACACACATATTGTAGCTGTTTATTGTCCCTTAATAAATAAAATAAAATAAAATAAAATACATATGTCAAAATCAGCCTCTTACATCAATAATTAATCTAAGGTCAGCCTATTTTAAAGACAAATTTGTTGTTTGAAAAAATCCATTAGCCATTTATAGTTTTTCTTAAATGACTTTGGGTTAAAACTAATGTAAGTATAAATATTACAGATTGTATTGCTTATAGATATACCAGTCTGGATGTTTGTTTGTAAGAATAATTTAGTGTTTTACGATGGCAAGAGACGTGGAGACGAGACGATTCGACTATATTGGAGAAATTGCATGTCTCGCGTTGTTTATTTCAAAATTCCTCTCCTGTCAATCAAAACCAAAACCAAGATAATTGCTGAGACAGAACTGTTTAAATCTTCTAACAGTTATTTCCATCGAAAATTTAGACATATTTATCCTAATAGTCAATATAGACTTTCTCAAATAAGTAAATAAAAATATTTATGTAACCTTTATTAGTACCAACCCTAACGATAATGGTGAAAATAAAAAAGGGGAACATCTGGGCGGTGTTATAACATAAAATCCTTTTTCTTTTCATAAGTAGGTATGTATTGGTTTAGTTTCAATATTCTCATGAGTTTTATTTTGTGTTTCCGTGATTTTATTCTCTCGAAAATTTCTTGCGTCTTCTTCTCCTTATTCTGTCAATGCAATTGTTCAATTTGAATATTTTTCTACTACTAATGTTCTGGGTTCGCTTTCCAAATGAAGTTTGTTTTTTTTTCATTTTAAATAACTATAATTTACTTCTTACTTGTGGTTCCCAGCATAGAATAGTTTCCACCCTCTTTCCACCCAGAAATGGTCTTGAAAGGCAACCAAGGATAGCGTCATCCTCCTGAGGTCAATGGACAGCATCATCCTTTTGTCTGCTAATAACAACAAATTGTGATTACCAATCCGACTGGTAACATAGTAATCATGGCAATTTATCCTTGGATCGCTGGACAACGTGTATCAGTACGGGATCAACCCTGAAATCGCGAGAAGAAAATCAGCTAATCTATAAATTTTGTCGAGCGACATCGATACATTTTTGGGTAACAGATTTTTTTTTTTTTTTCAAATTAAATAATTTATTTATTTCATACATGCTTGGAAATACGAACATTATTTTAACAACATTCTCTTCTTAAGATAATTCTAAAATGCTGTACTGGTCAAATACATGCGAGCAGCGGCCGGAAATGTTAGTATGAAAATCGATCCGTCCTGTTTAGAGTTAAGCGGCCAAATAAATTACTATGAAATTTCATGTGTCCTGTAATTTAAAAATGGAACGAACTTTTTACTCCGAAAAATAGCAACCGAAGAGTTTACTTATCACAGATTTTATTTAAATTTCGAACTGGCTTCCAAATAGATCTGTTAAAAAAGAAACGAATTAACATATTGACGCGTGAAAAATTATTGTTGTTCGTCATTGATTCTAGAATTGACAGTACTACTTAGTTTGAATTTACGCGCATTATTTCAGAAAAGTACTATACAAGCCTTGGCCGCAACCAGGCATTGATGGACGAACGTGAAAATGAGTTAATGGAGTCAATGAGTGAATGCCTCTGTTGCTGGCCGCTGCAGTAATGTTTTATTAAAAAAAAAAAAACACAGATTATAGATATTTGTTAGGTTTGCTATTTCAGCTTTGGTTCCATGGTAAAATTTCTTCTATGCTATGCTATAATATGTGAACGTTTTTGGGATAGCGGAATAACAAATTGTTATAATAATTGGAAATCAAATATTGCCAAATGATAAAAACAAGCTCATTTTCTTTAACACGACACTTGTATTTAACGTCTCTGATTCATTCATCTGACTGTTATAACATAAATAAGTTATATAAAAGCCTAGAGCGGAGATGTCAAGCTAAATGTACCGTGAAATTGCTTAGAGCTGTTACAAGATTGCGTGTTCAAGGCGAGATTAGTCTAGACATTTTACCAATAAGAATTGACATGAGTTTTGGAAAAAAGTGGGATTTTATTATTATTATTTTATTCCTAACTCGCCTATGCTCCCGGCTTCGCCGGCGTGGTCGTTTATCGCGTATTTTTCGGGAATTGTTCATCTTCCCGGAATAAAAAGTAGCCTAACAAAACAACCAAAAAAATGTTCCGTACGCAGCGGCAGTACAATACACATAAACTAGTATAAAGTAAGTAAATTGTTTAGGTACTTCAAGCTACTTTCGCGTCATCATTGGAACACTATCTGTACACACACGACGGCATTTTAGTTTTTATTCATCACCGGTCACTCTCGGCGCCTTACTTGATGTGGATTAATAGAAAAAACGTCCTAATTAGGACATTTTCGAGTCTTCAGATTGCGAGCGCAAGTAACATATCTGTACTTTTAAATATCATTAGTCTCGATACATAATATCGCCAAAATCAGTTATTTTTCAGAATACAAACAACAATAATCACGTCGCAAATGTCACTTTTCCAGTCTTGAGGAAGCCTCATGGTTTATCGCGATGTTACTTCTCTCACCATGAGTAAGGAAAACTATCAAGTGACGGACATTTTTTGTGCAACTGTGAATACCACGGAGCATATATTGTATTGAGTGAGGTTGAGTCGAGTCAAAAACGTTTGAGGAAACAACATAGAATATGAGTGTGAGTCTTTGTATCCAACAGTTCTGGGTATGACCACGAATTTAATATAAATATATTTTTTTGGACATTTTTACACAGCACCATCTAGTCCCATACTAAGCAGAGCCTGTGCTATGGGTACAAGACAATGGATATAATACTTATATACTTTTTTTTGTAAATAATTACTTATAATATATAAGAATCGTATATAAGAATCTATATAAGAATTTTAAATATCATTGCCTATATGTTAATCTGTATGCCAAATTTCATCCAAATCCGTTTAGCCCTTACAACGGATTGAGTTACAAAAATCCAGACATCTTCACAAATATTCACGTCTATAATATTAATAGGAAGTAGGATGGGTTTGCGTTTGACCGCCACCTCACCTGATGTAGCGCTGGTGCGGTGTACGATGCTACACGCTTGCCCAGCAAAAACCTATTCACTCGAGCCTTGAAGACCACCAGATTATACTTATCGGGAAACACAGACGTCAGCGAGGAATTCCACTCCATAGCGCTACGTATGATAAAGCTATTAGCAAATCGCTTCGTGCGTAAGAGTGGAATGTCTAACATATAAGGGTGGCGCATTGACGTGCATCTGGTTGTCCGATGATGGAAATGTTTCTAATGTTCTTATTCAGAATTCAAAGAGTAGTTTAGGATAATGATCCTTGATGTCCCAGAATCTAATAAGCTTCTTCGTTCGCTAACCGATTCTTTTAAATAACTACATCAAGCCAAATTGGCTACTTAGATGTAAAAGCGGGATTTCCGGCATCCTGCTCAGGGTGCTGTTGGGACGCGTCTTCAGAAGGCTTCGTGGGACATTGGCATCGCTAGTACGAGTTTCTTACCACAATAAGAAGAATTTTAGACTTTAGTCCAACAACGCCCACATAACGTGATAGGAAAGCATTGTGGAGTGAAAGAAGATGTCAAGATTGAGAAAGGTATGTTAAGATGGTTTGGACATAGAGAGGATGGACGAGAGGGGATTGACGAAACAAGTATACGAAGCGAGTGTGGATGGAAGAGTTGGAGAGGGATGATCTCGGCGAACGTATCGCAATCAAATCGCGGACGATCTAAAAAATCCCGACGAGCGTGCATGACGAGGTTAATAAATTTAGATGATGCGAAAGAGGTGTGTCAGAATTGTAGCAGGTGGAAATCCATAATATCAGCCTATCCCAATGGGAAACCGGTGTGATAATATGTGTGTATGTGTATGTATCCTCAAATCCTAGTAAACGTTTCCTACGCCATCCAAAAAATCTTCATCTTAACCTATCTTGAAAAAACTTCCTTTGTCGCTTCGCCAAAAAAACATACCACGAATAAATTGCGTGTTTCCTGATACGATCTAAGAAAAAGTAAACAAAACTAGAAATCATGCAAATACGGTAAAAAGGTCTAGCCCCACAAAAGGTACGGTATGTAAATACCATGGGGTAAACTCTATCGGCTGAAATCGGGGTCCATGGGGAATGGTTCCACAAAATGCATGTCATGCTTTCATTTCAATTGGAAACTAGGGATTTGTGTGCAAAAGTTTTAGGGTAAGGGAAAAGCAAAACAGTCAACAGTCACCTTTGTAAGTTGTTTTGTTGTGTAGCTGCTTTTTGTCAGCTAATTGTTTATACAGTTTAATTGGCTGGTGAAGAATACAGCTGGGCTGGGTCACATTCGGGAAACTTCGTCGAATCTTCTCGTTGCCTATTCTACAGAGCCTTAAGACTAATGTCTTCAATCAGTGCGTCCTGCTTGTCATGACGTACAGAGCCAAGACGTGGACACTCATGGTACGACTTGTCCACAAATTTTAAGTAGCTCAGCTGGCTATGCTCTGAGTGTCTCTGAAGGATCAAATCCAGAACGAGTTGATCCGATAGAGAAACAAGGTTGTCGACATAGCCTACAGGATTAGCAAGCTGAAATGGCAGTGGGCCGGCCACATTGGTCGAAGAACCGATAGCCCGTGGGGTAGTCGTGTTCTTGAGTGGAGACCCCGAATCGGTAAATGTAGGGTAGGACGCCCTCAGGCTCGGTGGAGCGATGACATTGGCAAGGTGGCTAGAGCAACTGGATGCGGGTGGCTGAGGATCGATGACAGTGGCGTGCCATTGGAGAGGCCTATGTCCACCAGTGTACTAACAGATAAACAGTTTATTGATAATTAGTTAAAATTATATGTCACAATTTATACATAAGTACATTATTCATTATTCATATGAATATAATAAAACTCACTATACTTAGTGACTAAAGCACTGGCGTACTGAGCCAGGAGTCGCAGGTTCGAATTCTGCTCGTGAGCGATTTTTTCTTTTCACAATTTAAATCTTTAGATTTCGCTTCGCATGCGTAAATGCTTTAAAAATAATAAAATAAAACTCACTATTCCAAAAATTTGTCAATATAAATTATTATATCTAACATTAACCATTGATAACTAATTCATCTACAATCTAAAATTTTATTAATAAAAATAAAATCAATTTACTACGATCATTTTCATTATTTTTTTAAATTTCATTACGATCTGTGTAGAGTATATTCGTGAAAAGGTAAGAAACCAACAGACAGACAGACAAAGGTCACATTTATAATATTATATTATGGATTTTCATTTTCAATGTGTGCAACTCGAAATAATCAAGATGGATGAAGTTATTCGAATCCGGTGGGAAATAAAATTCTAGAATTCCGATTTTGAGGTGTAATTGTCTGGGGTAAATTTTAGCTGTTCAAATGAAAATTCCTTGAAATTTTTAACAGAAAACTTTTTACTACTTTATGTATCTATTTGCGCTCTGCTTTTATACTTGAAGTAAACAGGACTTTTGTTGCTTTTTTACTTTTAAATAGTTTAGTTTTCGCTATTATCCTTTCATGTAAAGTTTCAGGACGAAAATGAAAGACGATTAACCGACTTCAAAAAAAGGAGGAGGTTATGTATTCGGCGGGTTTTTTTTTTTTTTTTTTATGTGTGTACACCGATTACTCCGAGATTTATAGGCCGATTTTCGTGGTTGTTTTTTTATTTGGTAGAGGAAGTCCGCGCGGTGGTCCCATATAAATTTTATTGACTTAGGTCGAGTAGTTTTTGAACCAGCTTCAATAAATCAGTTTAATTTAGCTTCGCTGTATGCTTGTATGTATTTCAAAATCTTAACATAAACCAAAATTTTGAAGGCGGCGCGTGTTTTTCATGTATCTTCGCATAAACTGTTTTTTACTATAGATAAGCGCTCGACAGTACATTATATTTACATGACGCAAAGGGACAGTCACGCGCCACCTTCAAAATTTTGGTTTATGTTAAGATTTTGAAATACATACAAGGATTATTTTTTTACTTTTTAGTTAAGGTTTTTGAAGTTGGTTTTAATTTTTTGTTAAAAAGTTTTTTTACCTTCCAGAATTTACCTGACATTATACCTAAGTCACCCCAGGAAAATCGGACCTAGGAAACTAGGAGCACAGAAATAAGAACTACGTGTTGTGAGGAACAATTTGTCGGCTCAGTATGCTCAAAATGAGGATAGAGTTATTGTAGTTTTTAGCTAGTATGTGAATTGTAAGCTTTGTTACAAAAAAAAATGACTGTGCTTTAGACCACCCAACTGAAGTAAAACTTAACTAACTGATATCTCCCTCAATACTATTTCAATGAGAACAGGAATGGGGCGGTGCGGCGCGCGTACATCTGCCGGCGCTCTGTCCTCCATGGCCGGCGCTGTGTCGTGGCCGGCCTTAGCGCGTGCTTCGTTCCCCGCGTCCCGCACTACCCCCTCCGTTCGCCTCACTTTACGTAACTCCGTAACGCATTCACCAGCTTACTCCCCAAGTCAAGCGTGCCTAAAGAAGTTTTACTTCAATATCAGATTCTGGACATTTTATGATTACAATACACACCTACTTTAAAAAAAAAAAAAAAAAATAAGAATTATCTCTGCTCATCATTATGAACAACATTTACTATGGGACCAACCCTGAAATCACGAATAAATGCTGATTTCGACATTTGTGTTCACATGAATTCATAAAATGTAGGGAAACTTTTTGTGAATCAAAATTTATTTATTTATTTATATTTTTTTTGCGACTTCAGAGTTTTGCTTCTATGATCCAGGACAAGACTTACACTAAAGGCTAAGCTTCTATTAAGGCCCTAGCAAGACGTAGGTATAATGATTAGTTAATTAGGTTCCCGAAACAGTGATAAATACAAAAAGAAGCTGTTTTCTGGAATATTTATTATTTATAAGAACCGAATTAACGTACCGGTAATTTAGAGGTCTGATGTAACCTTTATTTAAAAGCAAACTGTTTTGGGAGGTGCAGCGTAGGTAGGACCCCCATAAAGTAGACCGGTCGCGGGAAACCGCTGGATACGGGGAGCGCAGGACCGGTCGTTGTGGCGATGCTTGGGAGGCCTATGTCCAGCAGTGGACGTCTTTCGCCTTGCTCGGTTGACAATTAAACAACAATATAACCTGTATTAAGAGAAAATGCGGTACTGATAAACTTCAATTCGTTTATAATTACCGTGTTGGAATAAGACCGATGCTCAAGGAACGATTCTATATAATTACCGTGTTGGAATAAGACCGATGCTCAAGAAACGATTCTATATAATTACCGTGTTGGAATAAGACCGATGCGCAAGAAACGATTCTATATAATTACCGTGTTGGAATAAGACCGATGCGCAAGAAACGATTCTATGCTTCAGTAGTGATCAAGTGATTAAAGAAAAATCTTATACTATAAAAACAAGACTGAACTGCGATATTCTAGTGCAGCGGTACTCTAAGTGTGTTCCGCGGAACCCTAGGGTTCCGCGATACCCCTGTAGGGGTTCCGCAAGAATTTAGAAAAAAAAAACAAAACACCTCTCTCTGGTCACTGGTCGAACGTTTTGAATCCGCCCGCCGCGCGTATACTTGTGAGCACGCAGTCCCTTTGATAAAAGCCGCCTCTGAATTAGACGCTATAGTTGTGAACAAGCGACTTTCGGCTCTATCTTCAAAAGCATAAAGTCGAGATTGTTTACAACGCATTTTTTTGTATTTATATTATTATTTCCGCTTTTTGTTTATCAAAGGCGCCGACTCGAGTATTTTTGAGAATGTTCGAGTTCGAGTCTAGGACTAAGTATAAAAGCGCTATTATATAAAAAAAGTCGCGCCTCGTCAGTCAGTTGACGATTAGCGTTCGGAGCGATAAGTTCGTACCTACCTACTTACAAGCTGGCTAGCCTGCTGCCTTCTTGTAAGTTCTACTGCCCGCTGTATTCTGATTGTATCAGTTTTGTACATTTCTTCTTTGGACTAAACTTTGTCTCATAAACGCAGTAACGATTGTGCATTATTTTGACCCTACCATCCTGACGTGTAACATTATTAATAAAGAAGAATGGAACGTTGGCTTAAAGGTGTTAAACGTGTTGCAACGACATCTTCTAATGACGCTGAATGTTCAAAAGCAGTACGCGCGGAGAATACAGCAATTACCGATCCAGACGATGATGCCACGACGTCAAGCTCCACGGTTTCAAAGACGAAAAAAAGGAAGTATGATGAATCATATATCAGTTTCGGATTTGTTGATTCCAACGGCTCACCTCTCTGCATGTTATGTAGTAAACTGCTTCCTAATAGTTCCATGGCACCTGCCAAATTACGCAGACATTTAGAAACTGTACACCCCGAGTCTAAAGACAAGAATAAAGAATTTTTTGTTCGTAAAAAAGAACAGTTATTGGAAAGTCAAAAAAATATGATGCATGTAACACAAACTATCAATGAAAAGGCCACGGAGGCATCATATTTAGTTAGCTATCGCATTGCACAAGCAGGTGAAGCGCACACTATCGCTGAGAATTTAATAAAGCCATGTGTGTTAGACATAACAAAATGTATGCTCGATGAAAAATCTGCAAAGCATCTTTCTACTGTACCGCTATCAAACGATACTGTTTCACGGCGAATCCATGATCTGGCAAGCTACGTCAAACAAGAACTAGTTGCACGTCTACAAAAAACACGATTCGCCTTGCAAATGGATGAGTCAACTGATGTCACTGGTCTGGCTATCTTGCTGGTTATCGTGAGATATCCATATGAACGTTCTTTTGAAGAAGACATGCTTATGTGTTCACCGCTGCCCACAAACACTACCGGGGAAGAAATTTTTAATAAAATAAACATATTTTTTAAAGAAAATAATCTTAGTTGGAACGATTGCATTGACATTTGTACAGATGGGGCCAAGGCGATGACAGGTAAAACAGCAGGAGCAGTATCACGAATAAAAAGTAAAGCGCCTAATTGTAGTTCCAGCCATTGTATTCTGCATAGACAAGCACTTGCGATGAAGCAAATGCCGTCAAATCTAAAATTAGTTATGGATGAAGCGGTAAAAATAATTAATTTTATCAAATCACGACCACTACAATCCCGATTGTTCTCATTATTGTGTGAAGATTATGGCAGCAAACATAAAACACTGCTGCTCCATACAGAAGTGCGATGGCTGTCTCGGGGTAAAACTTTAACAAGGCTATTTGAACTTAGAGCCGAGTTACAAATATTTCTTTCAGCAGATACAGTTTCTTTTAATTTGAAAGACCGTTTGTATGATAAAACTTGGTTGTTCCGATTGTCTTTTATGGCGGATATCTTTCAAAAACTGAACGAATTGAATTTATCATTGCAAGGTAAACAGACAACAGTGTTCCAGGCCTATAACAAAATAACTGCCTTCAAAAGAAAATTAGATTTTTGGATTATTTGCGTTGGTAAGAGAGAAATAGAAAGCTTTACGTCACTCAGTGAGTTTGTTAGCGATAACGACTCGGAAATGTTTCAAGATGATGTGTTTGAAGAATTGGTCCAATATCTCACTTCGATGCGCGCATCTTTTGTAAAGTATTTTCCCGAAGAACATAATACAAAAATGAAGCTGAATTCATGGATTCATAATCCTTTTTTACCCAACTTGCAAAAGCCCGAAAGTATGTCAAACGAGATATATGAATCTCTTTTAGAAATGTCATCAGACACAAGTATGGAGTCACTGTTCAAAACGACGCCTCTCAACGATTTTTGGTGCAGAATCCGTGATGAATATCCAATGCTTGGCAGAATGGCTCTGAATATTCTTCTCCCGTTCCCAACAACATATTTGTGCGAAACAGGATTCTCAACCTATGCAGCCACGAAAACAAAATATCGCAATAGACTGGATGCCGAACCTGATATGAGACTTCAAATGTCTTCTATCAAACCTGATATCAACCAATTGATGAAAAATAAAAAACAGTTTCATACCTCCCATTAGTTAAGATTTTTTCATTTTTAATATCTTCTATTATTGTACTTGGCATGTGGTTAAAGTAAGTAATAATTAGTAACTGTTACATTGTACTTTTATTATGCTTATATAATAAAGAATACACTTTTAAAAACTATTGTTTTATTGTAGGGTTCCGTCAAGTATTTTGCTTGTCAAAAGGGTTCCGTGACCAAAAAAGTTTGAGAACCGCTGTTCTATTGCTTATTAAATTAATTTAAATTAAATATTATTTATTCGGGCATCTAGGACCCATAATGTGTTAGTAAAAATACACTAAAATCTACGTTTTGTCTGGATTCTCTCCATATGCATCGCTATACAGCGATTCAAGTACAGATAATCCAGACGGCTGGCTATCATAGCCATTACGCGATTGGGGCTGGCCAGCACTCTGCAGAGCAAGAATGCACATCGTTTGCGAATAGTGGTGTAGAAGCAGTCTACTCCTGCTACTGCAAACAAGCCTGATGCACTGCTGAATCGAGGCAGCCCCACCAACGCCCGGAAAGCGTTATTAAATTGAACCCGTAGAGCGTTGTACGATTTTTGAGTATACCTTGCCCACAGTGCACTGGTGTAAAAAGACGTACAATACGCTTGGAACAAGGTGATCTTAGCCTCCAGTGATCAACACGCAAACCTGCGGGCAAGCATGTTCGCTCGCACGGACAACGCCCTACGTTCTCGTTCGATGTCTACATCGTTTTCTTTTCGTTCTGGTGTCTGTCACACAGTTATTGTACTAGCACGGGCACCGCCGTTAACTCTATCTTAAATACCTATGTGCAAACAAAACAATACTGTTATAATATCTAAGTAAGATAGATAAGTTGAACCACACTCTGAATAATAAAGATTTTTAATTTAATTTTATTTTATTTTTATGCTATCGTATTTTCTAAAGCTATCTGCCTTCTCAAACCATTTCAAATACTAGTTATCTTATATAAGTACAATAAATGGTTTACAAGCCATTTACTATTAACGACAGCTATTCAGAACATTCATATTAGAATCTTAGTACTACACGATTCTGCACAAAGTTTCCGCTCGACAAGGCTCAAAGTTCCTTCGGAGTGATACCAAGTGACTGGCATGTAGATTTGTAATAGTTTTTTATCTCTTTTCGTTGAATACCCTTCTAGTCCCAGATTTTAAACTTAAGGCCTCGTTGACACGATCAAAATCCTAACGCAACGTTAGTTGTGTGTCACTAAATTGGTTTTAATTGTGTGTTGTATAGGGTGTTTGACTGGTGTTGCCAAAAATTATGAAAATTGTACACAACGTATATTTTAGGATGAAGATTAAGGTTTATTACTAGGTTTTGTTAATTTAAATGTATTCTAAATATTTTATTTTCCTTTTTTAAATATCGTTTTTTAATCTGTTGATCACGTGATACAAAACGCCTTGAAACTTGGCCGCCATTTAGGGTGACGTCAGAAACTTGTACGACGACATAAGGCGAGCTAAATGTTGCCATATTAAAAGTTGTTCTATGCTATGCCCTGAATGACCTCTCCAAATATGAACACGCATGTCGGCATACACGTTGTATACCTGAAACTCTACGTAAAAAGTCTTGGGATAAGGTAATAGTTTAAAAAAACACAGCAACAGGATTTTATAGCACTGAGAGTAATCTCACTATCCCATTAAATAATATGTGAGTTTGTTAAAATGTTTGATACTCAATCACACATAAACGGCTAAACGTATTTAGATTACATTTTGAACAAAGTAAGACCATGTCCTTTGGCTCATACAATTTTATTGACAAATCGCGTGATTGAAAAATGGCGGGAAAGCACGGGAAAGTGAGTTTTACTTTTTTTTTTATTAATATCTTATGTTTGTTGACATGAAAACCAGCCAGATACAGTGAAACAGCGTACGTTATTTAGTCTGTATCCAGCTTTGTTAACCAGTATGATATTATTCATGATTATAGTGTTGAAGTTAATTGACTAGGTATAATATTTGCTGATCATTATGCAATTTTAAACGTAAATAAGCTATGATCATGATTGTGCATTATTTTGACCCTACCATCCTGACGTGTAACATTATTAATAAAGAAGAATGGAACGTTGGCTTAAAGGTGTTAAACGTGTTGCAACGACATCTTCTAATGACGCTGAATGTTCAAAAGCAGTACGCGCGGAGAATACAGCAATTACCGATCCAGACGATGATGCCACGACGTCAAGCTCCACGGTTTCAAAGACGAAAAAAAGGAAGTATGATGAATCATATATCAGTTTCGGATTTGTTGATTCCAACGGCTCACCTCTCTGCATGTTATGTAGTAAACTGCTTCCTAATAGTTCCATGGCACCTGCCAAATTACGCAGACATTTAGAAACTGTACACCCCGAGTCTAAAGACAAGAATAAAGAATTTTTTGTTCGTAAAAAAGAACAGTTATTGGAAAGTCAAAAAAATATGATGCATGTAACACAAACTATCAATGAAAAGGCCACGGAGGCATCATATTTAGTTAGCTATCGCATTGCACAAGCAGGTGAAGCGCACACTATCGCTGAGAATTTAATAAAGCCATGTGTGTTAGACATAACAAAATGTATGCTCGATGAAAAATCTGCAAAGCATCTTTCTACTGTACCGCTATCAAACGATACTGTTTCACGGCGAATCCATGATCTGGCAAGCTACGTCAAACAAGAACTAGTTGCACGTCTACAAAAAACACGATTCGCCTTGCAAATGGATGAGTCAACTGATGTCACTGGTCTGGCTATCTTGCTGGTTATCGTGAGATATCCATATGAACGTTCTTTTGAAGAAGACATGCTTATGTGTTCACCGCTGCCCACAAACACTACCGGGGAAGAAATTTTTAATAAAATAAACATATTTTTTAAAGAAAATAATCTTAGTTGGAACGATTGCATTGACATTTGTACAGATGGGGCCAAGGCGATGACAGGTAAAACAGCAGGAGCAGTATCACGAATAAAAAGTAAAGCGCCTAATTGTAGTTCCAGCCATTGTATTCTGCATAGACAAGCACTTGCGATGAAGCAAATGCCGTCAAATCTAAAATTAGTTATGGATGAAGCGGTAAAAATAATTAATTTTATCAAATCACGACCACTACAATCCCGATTGTTCTCATTATTGTGTGAAGATTATGGCAGCAAACATAAAACACTGCTGCTCCATACAGAAGTGCGATGGCTGTCTCGGGGTAAAACTTTAACAAGGCTATTTGAACTTAGAGCCGAGTTACAAATATTTCTTTCAGCAGATACAGTTTCTTTTAATTTGAAAAACCGTTTGTATGATAAAACTTGGTTGTTCCGATTGTCTTTTATGGCGGATATCTTTCAAAAACTGAACGAATTGAATTTATCATTGCAAGGTAAACAGACAACAGTGTTCCAGGCCTATAACAAAATAACTGCCTTCAAAAGAAAATTAGATTTTTGGATTATTTGCGTTGGTAAGAGAGAAATAGAAAGCTTTACGTCACTCAGTGAGTTTGTTAGCGATAACGACTCGGAAATGTTTCAAGATGATGTGTTTGAAGAATTGGTCCAATATCTCACTTCGATGCGCGCATCTTTTGTAAAGTATTTTCCCGAAGAACATAATACAAAAATGAAGCTGAATTCATGGATTCATAATCCTTTTTTACCCAACTTGCAAAAGCCCGAAAGTATGTCAAAC
Source organism: Asteroscopus sphinx (assembly GCA_949699075.1). Lineage (NCBI taxonomy): Eukaryota > Metazoa > Arthropoda > Insecta > Lepidoptera > Noctuidae > Asteroscopus > Asteroscopus sphinx. The sequence goes on from OX453025.1 coordinate 3,111,471, forward strand.
GAGATATATGAATCTCTTTTAGAAATGTCATCAGACACAAGTATGGAGTCACTGTTCAAAACGACGCCTCTCAACGATTTTTGGTGCAGAATCCGTGATGAATATCCAATGCTTGGCAGAATGGCTCTGAATATTCTTCTCCCGTTCCCAACAACATATTTGTGCGAAACAGGATTCTCAACCTATGCAGCCACGAAAACAAAATATCGCAATAGACTGGATGCCGAACCTGATATGAGACTTCAAATGTCTTCTATCAAACCTGATATCAACCAATTGATGAAAAATAAAAAACAGTTTCATACCTCCCATTAGTTAAGATTTTTTCATTTTTAATATCTTCTATTATTGTACTTGGCATGTGGTTAAAGTAAGTAATAATTAGTAACTGTTACATTGTACTTTTATTATGCTTATATAATAAAGAATACACTTTTAAAAACTATTGTTTTATTGTAGGGTTCCGTCAAGTATTTTGCTTGTCAAAAGGGTTCCGTGACCAAAAAAGTTTGAGAACCGCTGTTCTATTGCTTATTAAATTAATTTAAATTAAATATTATTTATTCGGGCATCTAGGACCCATAATGTGTTAGTAAAAATACACTAAAATCTACGTTTTGTCTGGATTCTCTCCATATGCATCGCTATACAGCGATTCAAGTACAGATAATCCAGACGGCTGGCTATCATAGCCATTACGCGATTGGGGCTGGCCAGCACTCTGCAGAGCAAGAATGCACATCGTTTGCGAATAGTGGTGTAGAAGCAGTCTACTCCTGCTACTGCAAACAAGCCTGATGCACTGCTGAATCGAGGCAGCCCCACCAACGCCCGGAAAGCGTTATTAAATTGAACCCGTAGAGCGTTGTACGATTTTTGAGTATACCTTGCCCACAGTGCACTGGTGTAAAAAGACGTACAATACGCTTGGAACAAGGTGATCTTAGCCTCCAGTGATCAACACGCAAACCTGCGGGCAAGCATGTTCGCTCGCACGGACAACGCCCTACGTTCTCGTTCGATGTCTACATCGTTTTCTTTTCGTTCTGGTGTCTGTCACACAGTTATTGTACTAGCACGGGCACCGCCGTTAACTCTATCTTAAATACCTATGTGCAAACAAAACAATACTGTTATAATATCTAAGTAAGATAGATAAGTTGAACCACACTCTGAATAATAAAGATTTTTAATTTAATTTTATTTTATTTTTATGCTATCGTATTTTCTAAAGCTATCTGCCTTCTCAAACCATTTCAAATACTAGTTATCTTATATAAGTACAATAAATGGTTTACAAGCCATTTACTATTAACGACAGCTATTCAGAACATTCATATTAGAATCTTAGTACTACACGATTCTGCACAAAGTTTCCGCTCGACAAGGCTCAAAGTTCCTTCGGAGTGATACCAAGTGACTGGCATGTAGATTTGTAATAGTTTTTTATCTCTTTTCGTTGAATACCCTTCTAGTCCCAGATTTTAAACTTAAGGCCTCGTTGACACGATCAAAATCCTAACGCAACGTTAGTTGTGTGTCACTAAATTGGTTTTAATTGTGTGTTGTATAGGGTGTTTGACTGGTGTTGCCAAAAATTATGAAAATTGTACACAACGTATATTTTAGGATGAAGATTAAGGTTTATTACTAGGTTTTGTTAATTTAAATGTATTCTAAATATTTTATTTTCCTTTTTTAAATATCGTTTTTTAATCTGTTGATCACGTGATACAAAACGCCTTGAAACTTGGCCGCCATTTAGGGTGACGTCAGAAACTTGTACGACGACATAAGGCGAGCTAAATGTTGCCATATTAAAAGTTGTTCTATGCTATGCCCTGAATGACCTCTCCAAATATGAACACGCATGTCGGCATACACGTTGTATACCTGAAACTCTACGTAAAAAGTCTTGGGATAAGGTAATAGTTTAAAAAAACACAGCAACAGGATTTTATAGCACTGAGAGTAATCTCACTATCCCATTAAATAATATGTGAGTTTGTTAAAATGTTTGATACTCAATCACACATAAACGGCTAAACGTATTTAGATTACATTTTGAACAAAGTAAGACCATGTCCTTTGGCTCATACAATTTTATTGACAAATCGCGTGATTGAAAAATGGCGGGAAAGCACGGGAAAGTGAGTTTTACTTTTTTTTTTATTAATATCTTATGTTTGTTGACATGAAAACCAGCCAGATACAGTGAAACAGCGTACGTTATTTAGTCTGTATCCAGCTTTGTTAACCAGTATGATATTATTCATGATTATAGTGTTGAAGTTAATTGACTAGGTATAATATTTGCTGATCATTATGCAATTTTAAACGTAAATAAGCTATGATCATGATTGCGCATTAATTAGTCGAAATAAATCAAATGGATGCAATGACATGAATATTTCAAGCATGAAAACCATTTTGTAATTAAAATGATAAGTGTATAGTCGATGGTTGTATATCAACAGGAACCAACCACCCGACCTACGGTACCTGAAACTTGTTACAAAATAAATACCTGCAAATAAGATATCTGACTATGCCTGAGAGACGGCTATAACATCGATACGTCAATAGGTACGAATAACAATGATCACCCATCCAAAATTTGACCGCGGTTACATTGTTCAATCTCACAGTTTTATCTATTGGCGTAGTAGCCAGAAGCTCCTCGTTAAAAATCTTCGCTGATATTATTGCACAACAACATAACATAACATCACGCCTGTATTTCCCGAAGGGGTAGGCAGAGGTGTATAGTACACCCACATTTCGCCAGTTATGTTTTAGTCCCATGTAATAGGGGGCGAGCCTATTGCCATTGACCGGGCACAACTCCAGACTCCGGGCTGCTACTGAGAATTTCCTAAAGAAAAAAACCCAATAACACTTTGCCCGACCCGGGAATCGAACCCAGGACCCCACGATCAGCAGTCGCGCTTGCGACCACTAGACCAACGAGGCGATCGAGGCAATGATACTATTGCGCTACGCTAAATACTATTATTTTTTATTGCAGATCCATAAAGAACCAAATCCTCGAAATAACATAACATAACATCACGCCTGTATATCCCCGAAGGGGTAGGCAGAGGTGTATAGTACACCCACATTTCGCCAGTTATGTTATAGGCCCATGTAATAGGGGGCGAGCTTATTGCCATTAACCGGGCACAAATCCATACTCCGGGCTGCTACTGAGAATTTCCTAATGAAGAAATAAGTAGTACACCCACATTTCGCCAGTTATGTTTAGTTATGTATGCCTCGTATTAAAGAAAGAAGAAAGAAAGAATCATTTATTTGCGTAGAATACGTTTTTTGGCACAATAAAGAAATTTTATTTATTATACAGGTGGTACCAGATATAAAAATTGGTGGTTTAGGAACATTGCTATATTCTGCTTGTATTAAGCATGCAAAAATCCAGTATAGATGAAACCAATTGAACTATTTTATTATTATTGTAAATTATTATTATTGTGCCCATTATTACACAGTATTATTAGAGTTCATAATTAAACTTACATTATTATTTTATTATTATACATTATAATTATTATTCGTTATTAATACTTTGCATTATTATTATTGGTAAACATTATTATTAAAACATTACATTAATTCTGAAAATTGTACATTATCACTACAAACTTACGACACATTATTTTGCATAAACTCTTGAATCGTGTAGAAACATTTATCTACCAACCATTTGCGTAACTTAATTCTGAAGTATTTGAATGGGAGCTCCCTTAAATTTCTTGGCAATTTATTAAAGACTGAAAAAAATAAAAAAATAAACATTATTTTTCTTTTATTTATCAAGTGGACGGGATTCTGTTTTTTTGGTACCGAAGCGGTTAAAAAACATGAACCTACGCAGGGTAGTGACCGCTGAATCTAAGTGCAAATGTTTCACAATACAATTATACTTAGTTCGGGTAGCCATGAAGAAGATAAAAATAATGATCGATCTTATTTAAGAAGATAATGATTCACGATCTGTTAATTTCGTAACAAAAGGCTATATTTTACATGCGAGGCAGTTAGTTTATCAGAATTATCTTTTCAAAATTTGGGATATTTGATATACGCTATTTTTCTGTGCACTTAAGGGTGTTTCTACAATCAGTTTTTAGGGTTCCGTACCCGAAGGGTGCCAAACGGGACCCTATTACTCTCGCTACGCTGTCCGTCCGACTGTCTGTCACAGGGCTGTATCTTTTGAACGGTAATAGGTAACCAGTTGAAATGTTTTCACAAATTGTGTGGCTATGAGGTGTATCACAACAAATACTAAAAACAAAAAAAAGTCTAAAACCAAAGGGGGTACAAGAAACCTCAAAAAACATGCATTTTTTTCAACGTTTTTGTTCCTGCTCTATCTTCAAAACGGTAAAATATACCAGCTTCAAACTTGGTCAGATTATAGTGCATATTATGTAGTTTAGGAACAAATACTAAAAATAAGACAAACATAGACATATGTGGTAGTACCTGCGTAAGAAAGACATGCAAAAATTCATATTTCGCGCACTGTTCGTTGATGTCTTTTGATAAACTCTTGTAAATTAAATCAGTTTTTATGGGGTATACATGCAGTTATCCCCTTTTGAAAAGATGCTCCTCAATTATTACTGAAATAATTTAAACAAACCTTAACATAACCATTGTAATAAGCTTTTGATTTAATAAAATAAACAGTGCTTCAACAATGAAGAATATTAATGGGTTTTCAATCTCTGTAATCGTATTTTCTTTTTTAAGGAATCCACTGTATTTTCAGTTAAATTGAATGAAAACATTATATTCTACTGTTTGGGAGTATCATTTCTGTTTATTTTACCGTGTCGGAAATTTCGGAATGATTTTACAAAAAATTCAAACAAACGAAGCAAACGGTCAAGCCATTTTTTTAAATAGTGTTATGGCCTTGCTGCTAGGAACTTTTAGCCACGTCTGGTCAAGGGATGTCAATAATCTTTATAAAAAATGAATACAAGAAGTATTTTTAATCTATAACAATTTTATTATATAGATATTTCTACAGCGCCATTGTACGCTTGGCCACCAGGGAGTAACATAGCATAACATAACATCACGCCTGTGTTTCCCCGAAGGGGTAGGCAGAGGTGTAATAGTACACCCACATTTTACCAGGGAGTAAACTGAGAAAAAACGTCACCGCTAACTCGTGCGCGTGTTATATCTGCGCTTGCAAATACGTAGAAGCTTCGCTTTTTCAGGCGTCCTCCCGTTTTTGGTAAAAATAAAGAATGAAAAATATTTTATTTCTGCACTCGATTTGACGCACACAAAACCTATGACTACAATACTTGTAGGTACATAATACTTTATAATTTTATGACAAATTAGTACCTAGTGATTATAATTATATTCTCTTTGAAATTAGTGTTGAACAAATTGACAACTGACAGCACTGAAAATAAACAAACTATTGTCTATGGCATATGGGTAAGTCTAGTCTATCGCAGCTAATCACAAAATAATATCTCGATGGAAAGTATCCTATGTGTTAATCCAGGAGCTATATGTGTGCCAAATTTCATCCAAATCCATCCAGCCGTTTCAGTGTGATTGAAGGACTAACAAATCAACAAAAAACATACTTTTGCATTTATAATATTAGTAGGATGTAGACCCAGGTTATGATTTTTCTAGAATCTGCGTTTTCTTCCTAATTTAAAATCCAATTACATTTTGCCATTTTCTGTACATATTCCTGGTAAAAACAAAACGGTGGTTCACCTACACCCTACATATATGAATAATAAAAACAGTGTAAAAGAAAAACGTATTTGTTCGAGCTTGTTGCTGTAACCGAAACTGTAACACGTTGCTTTAATATTTATACAAACGTTACTAGAGTTTTGTTTGAGCAGACAGGAAATTTCTGACTTGTTTGAAGTGAAGGTCATTTAGAACTTTGATATCGGTATCTTTTTCTTGCAGGTTTCGTTGAAGGTTACAAAAGTATCAATATGAAGCTGGTTAGTGTTGCATAAAAATGTACTATCGATAGTCCCCCTCAAATCAGTCATACTATCGATGTATCTAAACCAAAAGTTCTCCAACTCTATAGTAATTTGTGATTTTTCAACACAGTTGCTCGTAAAGTGGCTCTTATTGCACCGCTTTTAGGTTCATAACGTAGCTTATAAAGCACGCGTGCTTTTTAGGGTTACGTACCCAAAGGATGCTGACGGGACCCTATTACTCTCGCTATTTTCACATAATATGTGTTACTATGGTGCCTATCACGACAAATACTAAAAATAAAAAGTCTAAAACTTAAGGGTGTTTCTACAATCAGTTTTTAGGGTTCCGTACCCGAAGGGTGCCAAACGGGACCCTATTACTCTCGCTACGCTGTCCGTCCGTCCGTCCGTCCGACTGTCTGTCACAGGGCTGTATCTTTTGAACGGTAATAGGTAACCAGTTGAAATGTTTTCACAAATTGTGTGGCTATGAGGTGTATCACAACAAATACTAAAAACAAAAAAAAGTCTAAAACCAAAGGGGGTACAAGAAACCTCAAAAAACATGCATTTTTTCATCGTTTTTGTTCCTGCTCTTTCTTCAAAACGGTTAAACATACCAACGTCAGACTTGGTCTGATTATAGTGCATACTATGTTGTTTAGAAACAAACACTAAAAATAGTGCAAACATAGACATATGTGGTGGTACCTACGTAAGAAAGAGATGCAAAAATTCACATTTCGCGTAAGTTCGTTGATGTCTTTTGATAAACTCACTAAATTAAATCAGTTTCTATGGGGTATCAGATCGATGGGTGGTACGAAACCCTTACTGCGTAAGGCCGACTCGCACTTGGCCAGTTTTATTACATTGTATTATCACACTAGTGTTTTCTACTTTACAGTTTATTTTTAAATCGCAGCAAAGAGTTTTTATGCCTGAACAAACTTTAACATTTTTGTGAATAAATCAACTATATTAAATTATTATTATTATAAAAAAAAACAACAAATTAACATTATTTGTGTTATAAAAAAAAAAGTTTTTTTTTTTTTTATATTAGGCTGTTTGGCGGTTTCCTTCGACCACCTGCGCGCCCATAGCTGTACGTCACCGTGCGATTACAGTAATCCGCGCGCCATTTTTCACAAATTCAATATTTGTCTATAACATGTTTATGCTTTTTTCTTCGCAAGTGTGTTGAAAAACGTCGTATGACACGCGTGAGCATTGCCTATTATACTCTCGGCTCCATTACGCCCTCGCCTTTCGCTCGGGCTGCAATCCAGCCTCGAGTGTAATATTCAACTTAGCTCACTTGTATCATAATGTACTGTTATATATTCACGGGATAAGACTTACAAGTTTGGTCGAATCCGCCCTAATTGGTATGAAGACATTAAACCTACAAATAACTTACGTAATCAGCTTACAGAGTCCTTAATACCATTCAAACGAACAATATTCTAAGTCAAATGCCTCCCTGTCCGGTCGTAACTTCAGAATTCTCCATGTTAAGTGGCACACACTAACTTTTAATGGAGTAAGTCTTAGATTAGTAATTCTAAATTGCTTAAAAGATTTAATCACGGTTACACTACAGTTAGTATCTTATTGTTCAAGGAAAAGATGAGGCCATTTTCCACTAGGAGGTGTCGTTAATGGGCCTAAGAGATTAAGTTGGGCTGCAGCTTTCTTCTTCGCGCTAATAATGGATAGTAATAAATCCAGCAACCTTTATACAACAGGTCACAGAAGAAACGCAAGAGCTGAAAGTGGTTTGTTCAGAATCACTAGGAAAATCGATTGCTATAGTTTTTATACCATGTTACATTTCACCATTATTTTTTTCAACATCCATTTTGGATAGTAAGAAAAATTTCACATCACCAAAATGGTAAAGATGCATGCACAGCAAATAATGAGCTGGATCCCTTGCTACACATATTATGTTGTATACATGTTGTGTTCTCAGTAATTTGTACTGTTACCTTTGCATGTAATATGTATATTTTGTGTATAATAATAATAAGAAATAATAATATATAATAAATTCTTGTTACAAATTTTGCATGGTTCTTGACCAAACATGTAGACATATTTACTATTACTATTTAAGAACTTTTGTACCGTGTTTTATGAGCAAAATAAATGATTATGATTATGTGTGGCAAAATAAATGGTTTAATAGTATGTATCCACAGAAATAGAATTGGTTTACCATTCTATGGTTGTAATAACAATTTAACTTGCAATTCATGCGTGGCAAGTTGGCAACTTTCCGAACAAACTACGCCTTACATTTTGACGTCATTATTAAAAAAAAAAGTTTAATCAAATGTACTTTACAGCTTTTGTTTCTGCAGTTAGAAACAGCACAATAAGGCATTTTTGCTTTGAAATATCCCGCACTATGGTGCATGGTGCTGCCAAGCGCGCTCTGCTCACATGGCCATTCTTTCTATTTATACGAGGGACACTCAGAAAGTTTTGCGAAACTAAAAAAAATTGTTCTATACGTACATATATTTTTATCAAATCTTTTCAAAGTACTTTCCACCAGCCTCTATACAAAGATTCATGCGCCTAAACCAGTTTTCAAAATACTTTTTCCAGTCCGCCGCAGACACCTCGTTTACAGCCTGCTCGAACGCAGCCAGCGCATCTTCCGGCGACGAAAATTGTATCCCTTTGAGCTGATTTTTTATTTTTGGGAATAAAAAGAAGTCACACGGTGCTAGATCAGGGCTGTAAGGAGGGTGACCCAGGAGTTTGACTGGCGTGCTGTCCAGGAAGTCCCTCGTTTTGAGTGCGGTGTGCGCAGGTGCATTGTCGTGGTGGAGCAGTAGCCCGCGGAGCCCTGTGTTTGGTCGCTTGTTGCTTATAACAGAGAAAACTTCTGGCAAACATTTGGTAGTATACCATTCGGCATTAATGCTTCTTTGATCCCGTAAGGGAATTGATACCAAGTGGCCGGTCAAATTAAAAAAGCTAGCGATCAAAATCTTACCCCCGCTTCTAGATCGCTTCACTTTGGTAGGCGTTGGCTCATTTTGAAACACCCAAACAGTCGACTGGCGCTTGGTTTCTGGGTCGTATTGATAAATCCAGGACTCATCACCTGTAAAGATGTCGTAAACACGCCGAGACGAGCCTGCTTCAAATTTGTTAAGCATATCACGGCACCATTCCACCCGGGCCTGCTTCTGAGCATCGGTGAGGTTGTGCGGCACCCAGCGTGATACTATCCTCCTCACGCGAAGATGGCTGTGTAGAATCTCGTGAACGCTTCCCGATCCAATCTTCAATATGTGTTGAATCTCCTGATATGTAATTCGCCTATTGTCTTGGATTAAATTTTTCACTGCTAGCACGTTTTCTTCGGTAACAGCCGTCAAAGGGCGACCGCTTCTTTCGTCATCCCCCAAAGTTGGTCGACCGCGCTTGAATTCGTTATACCAACGATACACGGTTGCCTTGGAAGGGCCTTCATCCATGAATGCCATTTGAAGTCTATCGTACGATTCATCCGGTTTCAGGCGACACTTGAAATCGTATAAAATCATAGCTCTAAAATGTTCCCGGCGCAGATCCATATTTCAGTGAGACACAATACTTTGAATTAACTCGCAAAAAATGTGGAGGGAAATTTTGAAATTGGAACTTACTTATTTTTACTTATAAATAATCATATTTTCGAAAAACATTATAACTGGCCAGTCTCCCATATATAAAAACTTTTTTTCGCAATACTTTCTGAGGGGCCTGGTATGTATGTATCGAAGCTGTTGTTTATTTATTATTTATTTATTATATTCTTTATTGTACATTACACGAAATGAAAACAAAGACAGCTACGAACGAACGATACACGATTGTTGTGTACGATAGCTACATATTATTTTTCTTAGAGGGCTTGCGATGCGATATGATGATAATGGTGCGGTCACGGTACACGCTATAACTACTTAGTGTATAATTATCCTGCTTCACACTATCGACTTAGCGTGATAATGTTATATTTAATAGTAAATTACTGTTGAGGCCTCAAATAAAGAGTACTTCCGAAGTGATTTTAAAACTTTTTAACTAAACGAGGCCGTTAATTGCAATTTCGACCGAGACTTGTACTTTTCTCACATTTCTCAGGAAACAATACATAAATGAATTCAACTGTATCTAATTTTCATTCGCGCCAATTCGTCCACGCGCGATTCTAGTTCTATTTTCAAATTTTGAAAAAAAAAATGCGTTCAGCCTTTATAATGACCCAATTTCCGAGCATGTTGGCGAAAATATATTGAATAAATTGTGGAATGAAAAATTTGAAGCAAATTAATAGAATAATGTAATATTTTCTACAAAATGGATTTGCATATTTGTGCAGCTGTAAAAATTATCTAGGGTAACTTGTAAAAAATGTGTGTTTGCTGTACAAAAATCACACAAATAAAATTTTACAAAATAACTACCCAATTTCTGACACAGAACTGTCTCGTGTACCTAGACTGTATTTTCATTTATTTTCTTTCCTAAAAATATGGCACGAAAACTGGATTTGTTAAATTAATTTCTAAGGCACATGTCCAGTTGTCTCATTTAATCTGAGAATAATGACTTTTGGCTCAAACTTCATCCCCTAATCTACCAGTGTGTTACATACATGGAGTAAGAAGAAATGGAGTGCTATTGTGCGGGTAAACCGTTTCATCTGACTTCGAGTTTCAAGCTTTTTGTCCCTGTCTTAAAAACGGGAATACATACAAGCGTCAAACTTGATCTGATTGTAGTGCATTATCTATAGTTAAACAAAATATAATAAAAAAGATGGTATAAAAACCTTGACGCGTGAGTCCGGTTTGCACTTGGATTTTTCGTCTTTTTATTCTGCTGCAATCAGCGAAGAGTTGACTATTTCTTTTCAGATGTCTTTTTAGTGAAGTTTTTGGTTTTAAATCTTTACCGTGCGATTTTTGAAAAAGCATCCAAAGAATATCGTAACATAATAGGTACAGTACGACACAAAAAATAAAGCACGTCGTCAATCTTCATTCGCGCAGACACGAAAAGACGATCGACGAAAACACCCGAAATATCACAAAAATATAATCAAACTTATTCAATAACCATAAGGTGTTAAAATTGATTGACGTGAAGTCTTTTTCTATTTCGCTCACACGCTTCCGTACACCAGCGGCAGTGGCAGAAGTAGGTACGGTACGGTGGTAGTACTTCTTCGAACGAGCTCTACTACTACTAAAAGCCTTTGAAAGGCCACTGTTCTGTAGTGGACACGTTCACTTATAACATTTTTTTTTAACAATGACGATGACACACGGCTTCACATCAAGTTGTACATGTCCAGTATAAGCTGACCTCGCACTGTATAGGTTTTCCTTACAACGCGAGGTCAACCTTTACTGGTTTTGTACAGCTTGATGTGTAGCCGTGTGTACATCTTACCAAACAGTACAACTGACGTCATGTAGCAAAAGAGACCACACACAACTTATTTAACGGCCAAAATTAATATCCAATCTATCCACGATTCGTCCTACTAGAGATAGGAATTTGACATAAGCTCCATACAAAACATGTCAAATTTATATCTCTAGTAGCGTAAATCGTGGATAGATTGGACATTAATTTTGGCCGTAAATGTTTTTCGAGAGAATATATCTTAGCTTAGCATTCCATTTTCAATACTCCTTGTTACGCATAAAACGTGGCTGCCAACATGTGATAGCTAACATAATAACATAACGTTAATTGTTCCGGCGCCATATTGTGGGACAACGCGAAGTTAAACTACGCGAATATTATGTTTGTTTTATGTATAATAGACGAGTAAATAGAGCTTGTGGTAGAAGAATACACTGTGTAGATAGTGGAAGAATACCTACGTCATTTGTGTATAATATACTTAATCATCTTTACTTTTGTGTATGAAAATATAAATGTGTACATTGAGATGACCGCTGATAGAGATGCATCAAATAAATAGTAGATTGTTATACAAGGGTCGAAAGGAATCAATTCCCATACGAGGTATTAAGACTATAGTCCGAGTAGGAATTGATGACTTTCTCCCGTGTTAAACACTCTACTATTTCTACATATATGCATCAAGCATCTCTATCAGCTGTCATCTCAGTGTTCACATTTCCATAATACACAAAAAGATGATTAAGAAGGAGATGTTCATACATTTACTGGGTTGCGGGGGTCTGATGGCAGTCGCTCGGTGTAAAATACTGATGTTCAGCCGCATCTGGCTAGACTGGAAGCCGACCCTAATATAATTGGGAAAAGGCTCGGAGGATGATAATGATTATACATTTATGTTATACATTTCAAATGTAAGGAAAGTAAAAAATCTTTCCTTTGAAATTTCTGGCAAAAGGTTTTCGATTACTGTATTTGCCTGGTCTTTAACCGAATTTGGGTTCAACGTATCAGAATCGCTTGAACTAATTTTTAATCATATATTAGTCTATAAAACCGTGATTTTAAATTTCGGTACAGCTTACAGAGTTAGTATCCTGCCAAATTATATACCCCCAGTTTCTGGAAGGCTGATCAATTTAATCTATTGTCAAATCTAATGTCAGCCCTGTGATTGGTCCGCAAAAATACTAACAACCAATCACATCGCTTGACCTGAGATTTGACAGTCGATTAGTTAATTTTTGTGTTGATCAGCCTTTCGGAAACTGAGGGATAGTCTTCTTTAAATTTTAAACATGGAACACACCGCGTCACCGCCGGTGCCGGCGGGCTGGCCCGCCGGCAGTTTATTCACACTGGCTGTTTATACACTCACAAGACCGCAGCATTTTTTTATCGATATTTTTCTTAAATAACTGAAAAAATTCTTAGCCGACTATCTATAGTTCTATTTTTAAAATTAATTCCTGCCTTAGGGAGGGAAGCAATTAAAAGATGAAATGAAAAGGATATATCTTGATTCATTTTGCTTCTGTTTCTTTAAGAACTTCGATTTCATTTAAATGTCTTGAAAAAATTGCCTCGATAATTGACTTTCGTGGGTTGAATTCATGTAAAGCTTGACTCAACTATAACTCAGCTTTGCGTGGCGATGTGGCGGATTAAACTTAAGTTACGAACTTAAGTTCGGTCCGTGACATCGCTGCGAAACCAGCTCATGATTAAAGGCTCAGATTGAGTTTGAAACACAGACCAGTAAGCCTCAAAACGCCCATAAACAAAGTTTTGCTTGAGAAAACAGTCGTAAATGTTGTTGTTATTTGTTGTTACTAGGGGGCGGACGGCGCGTTATGATTGGTCGGCTCAAATGTTCGGTGATATGATTGGTGCTGCTCGCTGACGGAGTGACGTCCCGATTGGTGACTGGGCGTAAAATATGCAGTGCTACTGCATATGCTTTGTGACCGGGGGTATACGGCTAATAGGCGTCTAGAGGCTTACTGGTCTGTGGTTTGAAACTACTCGGGCAACCGCGACAAAATGTATGTGAGTAAAACTGAATACAACGTGTAACAGAACAAACACAAGACTTCAGACACAATATTATGATTATTATCTGGTATAGTACATTACTGCCGCAGCTGGCAATAGGAGCATTGATACACACATACGTGAGTCAACCTATGCCTGGTTGCTGCCAAGGCTTGTATAGTACTTTTCTCACATAAACATAACATAACCAGCCCATTACTGTCCCACTGCTGGGCACGGGTCTCTTCTCAGTATGAGAAGGCTAAGGCCTTAGTCCACCACGCTGGCCTAGTGCGGGTTGGCGGACTACACACCCCATCGAGAACTGTATGGAGCACTCTCAGGTGTGCAGGTTTCCTCACGATGTTTTCCTTCACCGTTAAAGCAAGTGATAATCGAATATAAATCCGCACATGAATTCGAAAAGTCAGAGATGCGGGCCGGGATCGAACTCGCTTCCTCCTGCATGGAAGGCAAGCGTTCAACCACTAAGCTATCACTGCTTTTTTATATTTTCTCAAATAATGCATGGAAATTCAAACTAAGTACTACCTATGTAAATTCTAGAATCAATGATGAACAACAACCATTTTCACGCGCCAATATGTTCATTTGTTTCTTTTTTACTTGAAATAGCTAGAGGAGGCCTTTGCCAAGAGGCATGTGGAATTGAGTGAAATACTCTATCCTTAACAATTAGCAACAAAAAATTTAATAAAAGCCCATTACATTTATTATAATACTACAACTCTACATACTCAGATATTGATAAAAATGTAAATATAATTTACAACTTCAATGGACCAAAATGTGTGCCTCCATCTTGGACGAATAAAAAAGGCGGACGGAATCTCGCTGAACAAAAAGTGAAGCACCTATTGTAAGACGGCACGCTTACGGGCTGGCACGCACACATTCATACCCTTAGTAAGACAAAAAGCCACGATTACGCAACTAATCTCATGTGACGGTAGTCGTTGTCGTAGTGTGACAAATAAAATAACAATATTTATCCATGGGGTAATTGTGTAATGCATTCACACTGACATTAGCTTTCATTTTGAAATAACAATATTCATTGCGTGGTACATAGTTGCCGATAAAAGGAATAGTCAAAACACACGAAGCAATGAACATTGAAATCCTATTGATTGCGATCGCGAGTGAGTTACGCAATTCGGTAGCTGGTTTATTAAAATTATGTCGAAATTATAGTGTGTTTAGGAAAAATCAAAGTGCTTCAATCTTTTCTTATCGAGATTCCATCCGCCATTTTGTATTCGTCTGAGGCCTCCATTTCAATTTTATGCTCGAAAAAATAACCTACAAACTCCAATGGGACCGAAAAAGGATTAAAAGAATGACCATGTTAGGCTTACTTGGGTAAATAGGTCGATTAATTCATGAAAACGGTTGAGATTTAACGGAATAAAATGGAATGAATTTCCAATGTAAATAAATAAATAAATATTTGGTTAATTTTTTTACACAGCATTATCTAGTTCCAAACTAAGCAGAGCTTGTGCTATGGGTACTAGACAATGGATATAATACTTATATACTTTTTTTTTTGTAAATACATACTTATAATACATGAGAAACACCCATACCAACACAAATACTTATGTTCATCACACAAATATTTGAGTCCTGTGGGAATCGAACCCACGACCTCGTGATCAGCAATATGTCATGTCCATGTGAGTAATAATAATAAAAATAAGCAGATTCCCCTAAATACTCCAAATTAAGAGATTATTATTTAAGAGTAGCAGCAATATTTGTCCAGCATAGTGATTCGCAAAAACTTTTTTAGCAGAAAAAAGTCTATCTAACATGGTTTATCGATCGCCAACCTGCCTGCCAAGCGTGGCGATTATAGCATATACCCTTTTGAGGAAGGCCTATGTCCAGCAGTGGACGTATTTCCAGCTGAAATGATGATGATGATGAACATGGTTTTACAACGTTTTTATTAACTCGCTTTCATCAAGTCGTCTGTCTGTTCGGTAAAAATTTTGCAATCGTTTTTAAACCAACTTCCCGGTGAGCAAAAGACTTGAAACCTTAAACGTAGCATTAACGTGTTACATTTTATCCCGGAAAGATGAATAGCTCCCGAGGGATTCGTGATAAAATTAAAACTTAAATTGTGAAGAAATTGAGGAACCATCGTCATAATCTCACATCGAACACATTCCATTGTTTCATACACCACCCAAAACGCCCACACTACACATCACATACACACTTACACCCTATATAAACCGACACACACTACACATCATATCACACACCTCATCACACCACACCCATTAACTCGTTACACCTATCACAGCTTTGGTAGTTACGTATCTTATATTTCAATTTTTCTATTTGTTTTTGTAAAACCTAAAATTAATAATTATTTTTTTCCTTCTGCATGCATCCTTTCCTCGCGTTATTGTATTATTTACTTCTGATAGAGAGCGCCTTGACTTTCATAATACAAGTTCTACTTAGTTTGGAAGTCAAAAGTTCAATTTCTTGTGCCTATGTTTTATGCGAATAACGTTTATTAAGCTATTGCATAGCTTCAATCGCGGGCCTTGAGCGTGGAGACCGAATCAAGAAATTCCATAACGAAAATAACCTAACACCCCCCACTCCGACCGGCACAGCGGTGATACTTTTTAGTTTTGCCATCTATCGATGAATAGCAGAACTTTTAATGACTTTTTGAAATATCACGCTTGTCTCTTTAGTTCTGCAAATCGCCTCTAGGTGGCATTGGTTGTATCGGCGTTACTGTGCATGCGTAATCCCCCTCTTCGCCCCGCAATCTGGTGACTCATGCCTGCTTAGGGTTTCGGCGTTAGGGCACCTCCTCTTTGTATTTACATAAAAAATGCTATGCAATAGCTTTACCGCGGCAGTCTCCGAGTGCCACACGTCTTTTTTATATTATTATAAACGACATCTACGCCGGCGAAGCCGCGAGCATAGGCTAGTACTTAATAATTATTCGATAGTACCATCACTTGAATAATGACAATTGTGCTTCCGATAACTTCTAGCTGTAGTAATAATTACTTTTCACCTCATCCATTATGCAATTATGCGGTTTTATATTCACCGCACGTGAATGAAACACATGATTAAGCACACACATTTACTTAAATTCTCTGCTTAAAAATTAAACAACACAGCACAGCATAACCAAAAGCCTTTCAATTTCTTTGACAAGAAATAAACAAAAAACAACCGTTAAGTAGTGGCCATGACCTCAAAACAGATAACTAAGCTTCCAAGTGAAAGTACCATAAGTTAGTAGAAAAACATACGAATCATGTCAACAAATAAAATAAATTCTTAAGAAGTTAAGAACTTAGATAGATCAACAGCTTTCTATGTTAATTAGGTATTAAGAAATTGCTTACATTTTAGGCTGGTGTTCATAAAAGATAAAATATAATATATTTCTGCAGGAATCGAACCAGTGACTCGTAGCGCAACAGCTAATTACACATCCACTGCACCCAAAGTGCTGTCAAAATTAGAATGAATATTATGTCATAGGATAATCGGACAGATAGAATATTTGCGAAAATCCTAGGACGCTTGCAAATAACCGGATGATTGGAATCAGAAAGATTTTCGTAATCATACGAGCAATTATCTGGATACTTGCAAAAATCTCAGTTTGTTTAGGACGATTGGAAACTTGAACGCTGATCGGCTAATGTAAAACTCGGATTTATCTCAACTTTATTCTGGTTTATCAGAACATGGCTCTTCATAAAGGTTAAGTATAGACCACAGACCAAAAGATCTCATTATTTTGGTGTGAGGTATCTAGACCTAGAAAATTAAAAGAGTGACTAAAGGCAACAGGTATATTTAGTTAAATAAAGTATTTTAGTGTAAAAATATTATCAAAAAAAAGTCAACAAAACACTGAAGCAATATCAGACAACAACAAATGACGAAGGAATTTAGCCTTTAGTCAATCAGCGCATCCGTCAGTGCATAACGATCATATCAGCCAATCAGCGCTTATAACGTGAACGTTTATCCGCGACTTACCTAAGATAAAACTGCCCCCATCTATTTTTCACGTCTTCCTTGTCCATCCAAAGGTTGTCTGGAAGATATCGCTATTAGCGATAAGACAGCCAATTTACCCTTATTTTACATGTTAGTCCTAAGTTTAATAATGTTATTGGTGTACAATAAAGAATATTCTATCTATCTATCTATCTATCTATAAACCGGATTTTCGCGATGATCCTGAAAATAGGTCGGATGATTATGAAAATCTTTTTAACCGACTTCAAAAAAAAGGAGCAGGTTCTCAATTTTATTGTTTTTTTTGTTTGTTACCTCAGAACTGCGTCATTTATCAACCGTTTTAGATATTTTTTTATTTGAAAGGATATACTTCCAGATTGGTCCCATTTTTATCAAAACCTATTTTAGATAATGGGATCCATGTGGAATTGCTCAAATGTTACAGGCATACATATAGCAATTTTGGTATTTTCATCAACAAATCAAGCATTTGTTTTCAGAAAGTATCAGTTAATGCCACTAAAAATAGAACAATAAAATAAACTTGAAAAATTAAAAACCGACTTCAAAAAGAATAAAATAATTTGTGTGAAACAGTTTAGGAAGTCAGTGCCATTTTTTTCTTAAATAAAACCGATTCAAAGATTATTTTACTCGTTTTGATGTCGGTTTTAACTTTTTTTAAAGATATTTTATTTAGATTCCAATTATACGGTCCTTTGCAATCGACCTAGGATTATCGCAAAGATCCGATTTTTTCAACTATCCTACGACACATATACAAGGGCTAGTAAGTTTAGTAGCTTCAGAGTTTAATTTACCAGTCAAGACCTGGACACAGACCTGGAGCTTGGCACTCAAACACCATGTAATATCAAATACGCTATGTTATTTCTTGTAGTTAAAACAGCCATTTAACACGTAATAAACCATGGAAGGTACCAGGAATTCATAGCCGGATGAGCCAAGGCCACTATGTTAAATCAACTGGAACTTTCTATGCAAATATCACTGACAAGCATTGAACTTAGAGGGAGAAACTTTGTGAGGACATTGACAGACAACTTTGCAAATATTTATGCTAATTATAGTGTAAAAGGCATTGTTTTATTAAGGAAACGGCACAGTCGAGAAATATTGTATTATTTCATTTAACACCTTCAAATTACTTTGACATGTCATATTGCACTAGTCAAGTTTTCCTGATTGCAGGACTTTCCAGGGCTTTGTGATTACCATTGCAACCTTGTAACAAGAATTGACTGTTCAATTTAACCTACTTCGAAATGTATGTATACGATTGGTCTTGTTTCTTCATCTCTTTTGATTCCTTTTCCATAATTGTGCTGCTGGAGACCCATAAATCTTAGTTCTAGTAGAAAAATACAGCTTGGCTGGGCTGCATTCGGGTAATGGCATCCAAAGGTTGTCTGGAAGATATCGCTTTTAGCGATAATACCACCCATGTAATCATAATTTATACGTTGTTCCTGTTTACTACTACTTTCATGGTTTACAATAAAAGTATATTCTATCTATCCATCTAACATAGAATAGTGGACACCCTCGCATACATTCTCTCACAAAACATCAGACATACTTGCAAAATTTGATTCCATCCGTCCGCAAACACATCACATTCAGGGTTAGCAATCAGGAGGGCGTTGAGCGCCTTTAAGGTGCGGCACACTGGGGACTCTGCCCTGGAGTCAGTTCATTATAACAGCTGAGCGAACAATTCGTGTCGGTGGGTCTGACGGTGTCTGAGGTATCTGTAGTGAACAGAATAGGCCATAGACCGTCAAAAGTAAAGGATAAAAAGGGTTGAATAAATGCGAAGATAGCAAGTATTCCATGATTCCTTGCTGGAAACCGCACGGCATCATATGTTCACGATCTCAGTATTATACAATAACTTAGAATTGTGGTATATATTGTGAAACTGTAACCAGCTGCCAGACACTATTGTGGTCGGTGTTTGGGTCTGGATATACTTGTTACCATTATATAACACATTGTGTATCGAATTCGTGGTAAAGACAGGTGTGGAACTATTGTTCCCATTGTATCTTGTCTCGATATACATAAATTTTACTTATTATAAAATAACATAAACATAATACAGATAAAACTTTTTAACAAAAAATTGAACCGACGAAAACAGAAACTGAAAAGTGAAAAATAACTAATTATGAGTCGGCGCCAAACGAACTTTTAACAAGCAAAGTGCGTGCTAGTTGCAAGTGGCCGAGCGGAGAACGCATTTTTGGAAAGTTATTATTTATCGTTGAAAATTTCACGTTGTATTTGATGTGACGTTGTTTTTATTATTTATTTAAAGTAATTTAATGATCTTCGTTGATTGGTTGTTTGGCGCCGACTCATAATTAGTTATTTTTCGCTTTTCAGTTTCTGTTTTCGTCGGTTAAATTTTTTGTTAAAAAGTTATATTTTTCATTTTTTTGTGGTTTTAATCTAACTCCAGGTCTCCATTATGTCGTAGTGTCTAGAAATATATTTATGTGTGTCAAGTTTCAACAGAATCGGTTAACAGGTAAGAATTCAGTGGGTGAACAAACACTCATCCCCTGTTTTACTACCCTTAGGGTTGGATTTTGAATTTGGAATGGGACCAATTTCGAGATATACCCTATCCATTAAAAAAAGAATCATCAAAATCAAAAGGCGGACGAAATCTCGCTAAACAAAAATTGAGGCATCCATAGTAAGACGGCTCGCTTAAAAGTACGGGCTGGCACCCACACATGCACACCCATGTCCCATAGTAAGACAAACAGCCGCGATTACATAACAAATCTCGCGTGACGGTAGTCAGTGTTGTAGTGTCATAAATAAAATAACATTATATATCTGGTGTCTTAAAATTATGTCGAAATTATAGTGGGTTTAAGAAAAAACGAAGTGCTTCAACCTTTTCTTAGCGAGATTGCGTCCGCCATTTTTATTCGTCCAGGTCTGTATGTATAAATTTTTGTGTAACAGAAACTGGCTTAAAATTGGCTTGCAAGATTTGTAGCAAACAGACAGACAAACACACAACAAAGCAGGCAAAAATCTTTCAAAAAAACTAACTACCAGAACTAAAAAGTATTAAAGCAGATTTTTTTATAATACCTTGGTATCATCATCATCATCATCATCATCATCATTTCAGCCGAAAGACGTCCACTGCTGTACATGGGCCTCCCCCAAGCATCGCCACAACGACCGGTCCTGTGCCTTCCGCATCCAGCGGATTCCCGCGACCTTCACCAGGTCGTCGGTCCACCTTATGGGGGGCCTACCCATACTGCGCCTTCCAGTACTCGGTCGCCACTCTAGAACTTTACTGCCCCATCGGCCATCCGTTCTGCGAGCAATGTGCCCCGCCCACTGCCACTTAAGTTTGGCAATTCTTCGGGCTATGTCGGTTAATATACCTTGGTATATTAACTATTAATTTTTATTCATCTTAATAATGTTAACATGATTTACTTGTCATTCTATCTAACTCCTTCTTACATAAAGATGCACCTACAATAAAAACAAGAGTTACATACACTAGCAGGTAAAGTAACGTAGAAAGCAGCGACCGGCGCACGCGCCGACTGAATCATTTGCATTCATTTACGACGCATGCTCACGGCTCACGGGCCATTTCACTGTTTAGTCCAAGTTATGAAATGAAAGCGATTGGTTGGTTGATTGTTCTAACATAATATTATAATCAAAATTAAATGTTCGACGTTTATTTGATATCATTTGCATGCTTGACATAGTTATGTAACAATTAGATTATAATTATTAATAATGAGCTAATAGTAACGTAAATTGCAATTATGTCTTAAACATGTAGGTGCATACATACATACATACATATTATCACGCCTGTTTCCCATTGGGGTAGGCAGAGACTATAGATTTCCACCTGCTACGATCCTGACACACCTCTTTCGCTTCATCTACGTCCATTAACCTCGTCATGCATGCTTGTCGGTTTAGAGAACTCTTAACCTGACATTTTTTGAGAACATCCGCGATTTGATCGCGATACATGTATGTGCTTCATTTTATTTTACATCTTGCATGCCTTATTTGTATGTAAACGCATGTTTGACAAATAAATGATCTTTATCTTAATCTTTAAGGTGAATGCTACAGGGTAGCCCGCGAAATTCAAATTTTTTGGCGTTTTTTTGCAAATTGCAGCTTTTTTTTTTTTTTTTTTTTTCTCTTTATTTTTTTTTAGGGACTTCCAATCATTTAATGATTATGCCAGTCCCATCGTATCATTAACTTATTACAACCAACAAACAACTTCTTAAGACTATTTAGCATAAATTTAAACACTAACTTAGCCGCAACACCTATAGGGTTAGCCAGTATACTTTGGAAGACACCTACATCTAACGAATTTAATTTTAATCTTTTACATAAATGGTGCCTTTCCAAAGCATTCCGAACACAATCCATCAATCCAAATTGTAGCTTTAATTTGCGTTGTACGTGGGACACTCAGAAAGTTTTGCGAAACTAAAAAAAATTGTTCTATACGTACATATATTTTTATCAAATCTTTTCAAAGTACTTTCCACCAGCCTCTATACAAAGATTCATGCGCCTAAACCAGTTTTCAAAACACTTTTTCCAGTCCGCCGCAGACACCTCGTTTACAGCCTGCTCGAACGCAGCCAGCGCATCTTCCGGCGACGAAAATTGTATCCCTTTGAGCTGATTTTTTATTTTTGGGAATAAAAAGAAGTCACACGGTGCTAGATCAGGGCTGTAAGGAGGGTGACCCAGGAGTTTGACTGGCGTGCTGTCCAGGAAGTCCCTCGTTTTGAGTGCGGTGTGCGCAGGTGCATTGTCGTGGTGGAGCAGTAGCCCGCGGAGCCCTGTGTTTGGTCGCTTGTTGCTTATAACAGAGAAAACTTCTGGCAAACATTTGGTAGTATACCATTCGGCATTAATGCTTCTTTGATCCCGTAAGGGAATTGATACCAAGTGGCCAGTCAAATTAAAAAAGCTAGCGATCAAAATCTTACCCCCGCTTCTAGATCGCTTCACTTTGGTAGGCGTTGGCTCATTTCGAAACACCCAAACAGTCGACTGGCGCTTGGTTTCTGGGTCGTATTGATAAATCCAGGACTCATCACCTGTAACGATGTCGTAAACACGCCGAGACGAGCCTGCTTCAAATTTGTTAAGCATATCACGGCACCATTCCACCCGGGCCTGCTTCTGAGCATCGGTGAGGTTGTGCGGCACCCAGCGTGATACTATCCTCCTCACGCGAAGATGGCTGTGTAGAATCTCGTGAACGCTTCCCGATCCAATCTTCAATATGTGTTGAATCTCCTGATATGTAATTCGCCTATTGTCTTGGATTAAATTTTTCACTGCTAGCACGTTTTCTTCGGTAACAGCCGTCAAAGGGCGACCGCTTCTTTCGTCATCCCCCAAAGTTGGTCGACCGCGCTTGAATTCATTATACCAACGATACACGGTTGCCTTGGAAGTGCCTTCATCCATGAATGCCATTTGAAGTCTATCGTACGATTCATCCGGTTTCAGGCGACACTTGAAATCGTATAAAATCATAGCTCTAAAATGTTCCCGGCGCAGATCCATATTTCAGTGAGACACAATACTTTGAATTAACTCGCAAAAAATGTGGAGGGAAATTTTGAAATTGGAACTTACTTATTTTTACTCATAAATAATCATATTTTCGAAAAACATTATAACTGGCCAGTCTCCCATATATAAAAACTTTTTTTCGCAATACTTTCTGAGGGGCCTGGTATATCGGTAAAATAATGATTGGCGGAAATAATAACAATATATCTACTGAATAATACTCATGAAAAATATTAACCTAGCTCTATAAGCTGTACAAGCTCGATAATATTAATTTACGATCAAATTATCGATTTTCGAGCTTGTACAGCTTATAGAGCTAGTTTAATATTTTTTTATGAGTATTATTCAGTAGATATATATTTATCATTTCCGCCAATCATATTTTGATTGATATACAACGCGAAATAAAGCTATAATTTGCAAAAACACCAACAATTCTGAATTTCGCGGGCTACCCTGTAGCATTCACCTTAATGTGGGCTTATAATCATTTATGTATCGCCTCATTCTTACTAAAATAAATTATTGATCCATCTTTCTTTTCTTTTAAAATATGTGCACAAAAATTCGCATACCTAAAGGTGGATTTGTCGGACACCTAATAATAAATAATAATAATAATAAATATCTTCGAGACAACACACATACATATTTAACATTTTCTGTACCATATCCTTGCGAATAAATATCTTTATCTTTTATGTTTAGCATTGTTATTATGATAAATATATACTATGTAGGCATTTCAGGTCATGTGCATGACTGCCTCATTTTTCGAGCTTATTGCTAAGCGTGGGATCCTGGATTCAATTCCCGGGTCGGGCAAAATTGTACTGGGTTTTTTTATTAGAAAATTCTCTTCAACAGCCCAGAGTCTGGATTTGTGACCAGTTAATGGCAATAGGCTCGCCCCCTATTACATTGGACTTATAATATAACTAGGGAAATGTGGATGCAGGTACCATGCATCTCTGGCTATCCCTTCGGGAAATACAGTCTTGATGTTGTGTTATGTATCAATCTTTTCAAAATTAAAAATTGTTCATTCTTAGTGTTCTTTCAAGCTATAAGTTTTATTATCATGATAAATTATAAAAAGGCACCCAAATATTAATCCGCTGGATCCGGGGAGTGCAGGACCGGTCGTTGTGGTGATGCTTGGGGAAGGCCTATGCCCAGCAGTCTTTCGGCTGAAATTATGATGATGATTAATCGTTGTAATACGTAAATGAAAATACCTACACAGATAAAAAAAACTTCGCTTGATTAAAAACAGAATGATAATTTCTTCCTATCATAATTCGGACGTCTACAAAATTAAAAACAAATGTCTTTAATAAGCTAACATATCGACAGTGACAAAGTAAAATTATAAAAACAAAAAAAACATATTTTTTTGGAAATATAGGTTTTAGTGGTTACAATTATTTGTGATTGAAGCCTCCTTTTAAGCAAGAATTGCCTGTATTAGGAGACTCCCCTCTTCTATAACAAGACGTACATACGTGGGACACTCAGAAAGTTTTGCGAAACTAAAAAAAATTGTTCTATACGTACATATATTTTTATCAAATCTTTTCAAAGTACTTTCCACCAGCCTCTATACAAAGATTCATGCGCCTAAACCAGTTTTCAAAACACTTTTTCCAGTCCGCCGCAGACACCTCGTTTACAGCCTGCTCGAACGCAGCCAGCGCATCTTCCGGCGACGAAAATTGTATCCCTTTGAGCTGATTTTTTATTTTTGGGAATAAAAAGAAGTCACACGGTGCTAGATCAGGGCTGTAAGGAGGGTGACCCAGGAGTTTGACTGGCGTGCTGTCCAGGAAGTCCCTCGTTTTGAGTGCGGTGTGCGCAGGTGCATTGTCATGGTGGAGCAGTAGCCCGCGGAGCCCTGTGTTTGGTCGCTTGTTGCTTATAACAGAGAAAACTTCTGGCAAACATTTGGTAGTATACCATTTGGCATTAATGCTTCTTTGATCCCGTAAGGGAATTGATACCAAGTGGCCAGTCAAATTAAAAAAGCTAGCAATCAAAATCTTACCCCCGCTTCTAGATCGCTTCACTTTGGTAGGCGTTGGCTCATTTTGAAACACCCAAACAGTCGACTGGCGCTTGGTTTCTGGGTCGTATTGATAAATCCAGGACTCATCACCTGTAACGATGTCGTAAACACGCCGAGACGAGCCTGCTTCAAATTTGTTAAGCATATCACGGCACCATTCCACCCGGGCCTGCTTCTGAGCATCGGTGAGGTTGTGCGGCACCCAGCGTGATACTATCCTCCTCACGCGAAGATGGCTGTGTAGAATCTCGTGAACGCTTCCCGATCCAATCTTCAATATGTGTTGAATCTCCTGATATGTAATTCGCCTATTGTCTTGGATTAAATTTTTCACTGCTAGCACGTTTTCTTCGGTAACAGCCGTCAAAGGGCGACCGCTTCTTTCGTCATCCCCCAAAGTTGGTCGACCGCGCTTGAATTCGTTATACCAACGATACACGGTTGCCTTGGAAGGGCCTTCATCCATGAATGCCATTTGAAGTCTATCGTACGATTCATCCGGTTTCAGGCGACACTTGAAATCGTATAAAATCATAGCTCTAAAATGTTCCCGGCGCAGATCCATATTTCAGTGAGACACAATACTTTGAATTAACTCGCAAAAAATGTGGAGGGAAATTTTGAAATTGGAACTTACTTATTTTTACTTATAAATAATCATATTTTCGAAAAACATTATAACTGGCCAGTCTCCCATATATAAAAACTTTTTTTCGCAATACTTTCTGAGGGGCCTGGTATATATAATAATCTATTAATTAAAGCAAGAATTATATAATCAATGCTGGAATATAATACTAGTAAGTTTATCTAGGTGCTAATATTAAAAACAACTATTTGCTTACGAATTAGACGTGCGAGTGTGTGTATGTGTGTGTATATGTATGTGTAAATGTCAGAATTTCACTAACACTGAACCATTCAAAAATCTTCAAACAGGAATCCCTTTATAGATTCTTCACACATTTCGAAAACAAGCAAGAACCTCGCAATTCATAGTATCGTACATTTTGCTAAACAAACTTTCATTTTATTAGTTTACCTAGCTCCAACACATAAGTGTGTTTTGACGAGTTACAATGTTGCAGAAGTTTTTAGCCACAGCACTTTGTTGTGTGAAACTTTTTAATGTTCTCTCTTGCTATGTTAGTGGGTTGGTGGCCTATTTTTTGAGGAAATAGAGGCATTGTGGTTAACTTTGTTTTTAGTCACACTGGACAATCTTCAACATAGACAGACATATTTTGGGACATTTTATACAGCACCATTGGGTGCTAGACAATAAATATAATACTTATACACTTTTTTTTGTAAATACATATAATATATAAGAAACACCCAGACCAACACAAACAAAGGTAAAGGTAGGTTTAAGGTAAGCCTTTATCACATAAATATTTGTGTGCTGTGGGAATCGAACCCATGATTCATGATCAGCAGTCCAACACTCGAACCAATAGATCACTGACGTCTAGTGGTTTGTCCAGACAGCTGATATTATCAGCTATAAATAAACTGATTAAATAATGATTTTGTCACAAAGGGTGAATGAAGGATACTTCGCCATAGCAACACGAATAACTTGTAGTCATCAAACGCAACACTTGAGAATTCAAACTAACTAACTAAAATCTTGTTATTTTTCATGAATTTTCTCACTACAAGAAACTCTAAGAGGTAAAAAGTAATCAGGGGACTAGTAATGAAACCAACCTTTATTTTGTTTATTTCTTATCAACTACAAAATGATCCTAAAACACAATTTCAAAATTGAAAAACATTCAGCAAATCGGAATGGTATTTATTTCACTAACAACATTCCTAATTGTGTTAATCTCAGAAACATTCCACCGATAAACATTATTATGATCAGTATTAATTATACAATTCAACTAATTCGAGCAATTTCCTATCAAAATCAAAATTACAATCGTCTACAGCAGTTTCAAATGGGATGGTCCAAATATGAAATATTTCATTGCCAAAGTTTAATGTAAATTGATTTTCATGGAGATTCTGGGGAATTATGGAATTCGAAACCCTTTTAACATTGTATCCTCGTGTCCTTTGACATAATTTGTGGAAAGGGTTAATAGTATTGTGGTCTTATTTGCACGACCTAAATATTTGACCGAATTTCGATACTATCAACGACGGCTGAGGCTTTAGTTTTTGTTGTGCTAATTATGTATGACATACGAATTTAATTTATTTTGTGATGTGATGAGGAGGAATGAGGAGCATGTTACGAGGAAAGTTTTAAGTATGAATGTTGATGGCTATAAGAAAAGAGGGAGACCGAAGAAAATATGGATGGATTGTGTGAAAGATGATATGAATAGAAAGAAAGTGAACACGGAGATGACAGCTGATAGAGATGTATGGAAGAAAAAAACATGCTGCGCCGACCCCAAATAAATTGGGATAAGGGCAGGAGGATGATGATACGAATTTAGTATGCAAAGTAATATAAATTCAAATAGAATAAAAAATATATATGTGATCATTTCGTACAGTCGACCATACGTCAGTGGCAACAGTTGACTCTAACAGCGTCTTTATTTCGTAAGCAGTAAGGGCGGTTTTCTAATTCGAGTGATACTACTGACGTGCAGTCGACTGTACCACTGTGTCTTAAACTTAGTGAAGATCGGCAGTTGTTTTTCTTTTATTTTTTCACTATCAAAGACCAAATGTCTTTGAATGAACTGGGTCAGTTTTGGTCAAGTGTTTATTTTGTTTTGATTTAATTGTGCGCAAAAAATCCCTTAAATATAGTTCAATATGAATTGGGTCAGTACCTAATATTATTCATTTTGTTTTCCTACAGCCCCTATGGCTGCACTTTATATGTTTTTTTTATTTTTTTTTATTTGTTGCGGTACATAGTCGGTTTGCCAAACTGAGACATGAAGATGGAAAGTCTCATGTGATTGTATTTTAGAACAGATTAAATTTCTTATAAGATGGCTATTGTTATGTAAATAAATTGATTATAATTTCTATGGCTCTCTACCCTTGTAATGTAACTCCTTATAACTACCCGCTAACGCCCCCGCTACATCTCATCTCTTGCGCCGGTCCTCTAGCATGACCGGGCGAAAGTAGCCGATCGCAGCTCGGTGGAACATTGAAATATTTAATAATTATTTAAACTGCCTATGGGAGTGCTCTGAGGAGTTGTTCGACCTTATACCAGCCGCTGACTTCCACCATCGTACCACCCGCTATAAATCTAAATTCCATCCTCACCATCTTGATGGTTGGTGGTCAACTACAGTACGTTTCACACGCCAGTTTTTGCCTCGTACAGCAAAACTGTGGAACCAACTTCCGTCAGCGGTTTTCCCGAACAAATTCGACATGGGAGCCTTCAAGAAAAGAGCATACGTCTTTTTAAAAGGTCGGCGACGCATCGGCGACTCCCCTGGTGTTGCGGATGTCCATGGGCGGCGAAGATTGCTTACCATCAGGTGACCCGCATACTCATTTGCCCTCCTATGTTATAAAAAAAAAGAAAAAAAAGAGTAGTTATTTTCGAAATAGTGTAATATATTTCTAAGAAGAATTTCGTGATATTTTACGAAAAAAGTGTTTTAAATTCGTGGTCATAGCCAGAACTATTGGATACAAAGATTCACATCCATATTCTAAGTAGTTTCCTCAAACGTTTCTAGACTCGAATCAACCTCACTCAATATAATATTTGCTCCGTGGTATTCACAGTTCCAAAAAATCTCCGTCATTTGATAGTTTGCTCCCTCAAGCACCAAGTTACATCGCAATCAACCAAAAACTCCTTAAAACTGGAAAAGTGTCATTTGCGACGTGATTATTGTTGATTCCATTCTGAAAAATGACTGATTTTGCCCATATTATGTATCGAGACTAATGATATTTAAAAGTACAGATATGTTACTTGCACTCGCAACTGAAGACTCGAAAACGTCCTAATTAGGACGTTTTTATGTTAATCCGCGTCAAGTAAGGCGCCGAGCGTAACCGATGATAAAAAAAAACAAAATGCCGTCGTGTATGTACAGAAAGTGTTCCAATTATGACGCGAAAGTAACTTGAAGTAACTAACTTACTTAAGAGTTTATGTGTATTGTGTTGCCGATGCGTACGTATTTTTTTTTTTCATATGTGACATATTATTTTTAAATATAATAGGTGTCAGAGTGATAATTTCATTCAAAGTTCCGTTCAAAATTGAAGCATAAAAACAATCTGTGTGTTATGTGTTATTATTTTTATTTAATGGTTGCCACTACCGTTTTTAGGGTTCCGTAGTACTACAAAGAACCCTTATAGTTTCGTCATATCCGTCCGTCTGTCCGTCTGTCCGTCTGTCCTAATCATTTACAGCTTAATAACTTCTACAGTTATAAGCATAAGTAAATGTTTTTTTTTTTTTTAAATAATATAGATATAGATCTCAATTTTAAAAGAATAAAAAAATCATGATTACGTATTTTAGGGGTGTCGCCCATACATTTGTCGTATATAAATTTTTTTTCGCTGCACCCCCTCATGTGGGGTATTATTGAATAGGTCTACTAAAATGAAGGTAATTTTTGATACACCACTTTTTTATCAAGTGTACCATCTGCGAAATATAGCCTGCCAAAGTGGCTCGCAATGTGTTCCCCCTCTGCCATTTCTAAACTATGCAACGTAGAAACTTATAATCTTCCACATTGATAGACCTTTATAAAAACTATCTTTTAAAATTATTTCGAGCATATTGTGATTATAAATTTTTGAGTTATAGAGAGAAAACTGAAAAATACTTAAAACGTCCTAGTTCAAAGGTCATTGACCTTAGAGAAAATGATCTTAGCAAATAATGCTTCTTAAGCTACTTTCTATTTGAAAAAATCACAAAAAGTAACTTTGTGTTATGTTGACGACACACTTCTTAAATTTGGCGCCATCTAGCGGCGTCTAACAACACTCTCTGGGTCGCCAATGCTGCCGTCAAGTGCCGTCTATTACATTTGGCACTGTATAACGCCATCTAGCGGCTACTGACATTACTCTCTGAGTCGCCAATGCTGCCGTCTATTGCAAAAACCAAAATAGCCGTGATTAATATTCGATTTGATTTGTTTGTAACACCTACTTAAGGAACCCTATAATACTGAGCATGGCCCGACATGCTCTTGGCCGGTTTTTTTTAATATTTTCTAATCCACACGGTGCACTGGGAGTAACTTCTCGTCTAAAGATAACCACAACATTTTCACTTTCTCAACATTATATTTTATAAGTGACATAAAGGGACAAAAAATATCAAAATTCAGAACGCCGGCGCCATCCCACAAAGAAAATGACCGGACGACAAGAAACAATTTTGAACCCTTTCATAAGTTTCGGGATCGCTTCACCAGTGTCATTTAAAGAGATTTAGTAATACTTAAGAATCATTTACAGCTGTAATAAAAAGTTTTTATATTTCAGTAGAGAAAAATTCGCTGCTTAGTATATTTTCTTTTACAATAGAGGGTGGCAATTGAGCAAGCAGTCACCTGATGGTAAGCAATCTCCGCCGCCAATGGACATCCGCAACACTAGGGGAGTTGCCGATGCGTTGCCGACCTTTACAAAACATTTGCTCTTGTCTTGAAAGCTCCCATGTCCAAATCCGCCTCCCCCAAGGTCATAGTCGACTTCATGATTAACTTGCAGCTTGGGGAAGTGCTGTAATGCTGCAAGAGGCGTCACAATAGATCTTATCAGGTCGCAGTGGCTTAGGGGCGTTCAAGACCCCTACCTCTTTCCTAAAAATAAAAATAATGTCCAATTTGTTCGAAAAAACCGCTGAAGGAAGATAGTTACACAGTTTTGCTGTACAAAACAAAAAATGGCGTGTGAAACGTACATTTGACCCCCAACCATCAAGATGGTGAGGATATAATTTAGATTTATGGCGGATGGTACGGTGGTGGAAGTCAGCGGCTGGTAGTAGGTTGAACAGTTCCTCAGAGCACTCCCCATTGTATTGCGATAGAGAAAACATAGAGATACAATGTCTCTTCGCATTGCTACAGGGTCATGCCGATTGGAAATAGCATAGTCACCCACGATTTGAGCCGCTTTACGTTAAATGCGCTCTACGTTGAGTACATTTTTCAGATGATCTTGTCATCTATTGGGTGTTTGATTTATTTAATCGTATGGCATATTTATAGGCTACCTATACATCTATATTATTATTCATATTATTATTGTGTGGGGGTTTGTGTGTGTGTGTGTGGCTGTTCGATAATAATTTAATTCCACACTGCTTAATATTTTCAAGTCTCAAAGAATACCAACGACGTTCGTATAATTATTATTACATCGAATTTTTATTTGAGTTATATGTTTCAATTTCATTTCTTTTACCTTCATTTTCAGTTTAACTCACTATAACATAACATAACTGCCTCGTTGGTCTAGTGGTAGCAAGCGCGACTGCTGTGCGTGGGGTTCTGGGTTCGATTCCCGGGTCGGGCAAAGTGGTATTGGGTTTTTTCATTAGGAAATTCTCAGTAGCAGCCCGGAGTCTGGATTTGTGCCCGGTCAATGGCAATAGGCTCGCCCCCTATTACATGGGACTATAAGATAACTGGCGAAATGTGGGTGTACTACACCTCTGGCTACCCCTTCGGGGAAATATAGGCGTGATGATATGTTATGTTAACATAACAGAATATAACCAGCCTATTACTGTCCCACTGCTGGGCTCGGGCCTCTTCTCAGTATGAGAAGGCTAAGGCCTTAGTCCACCACGCTGGCCTAGTGCGGGTTGGCGGACTACATACACCATTGAGAACTGTATGGAGCTCTCTCAGGTGTGCAGGTTTCCTCACGATATTTTCCTTCACCGTTATAGCAAGTGATAATCGAATATATACATAAGCAGTGATAG
The DNA here is from genome assembly GCA_949699075.1 of Asteroscopus sphinx. Classification (NCBI taxonomy): domain Eukaryota; kingdom Metazoa; phylum Arthropoda; class Insecta; order Lepidoptera; family Noctuidae; genus Asteroscopus; species Asteroscopus sphinx. The sequence continues at coordinate 3,143,638 of OX453025.1, forward strand.
CTTAGCGGTTGAACGCTTGCCTTCCATGCAGGAGGGTGTGAGTTCCACCCCGGCCCCCACCTCTGACTTTTCGAATTCATGTGCAGATTTATTTAACTCGCTATATGCAAATTTTATTCAGATTTCTCATCGCACTTAGGAAAAACAACCAAAAATTCCGAAATCTAAAAGCTTTCACAACTACCCACCAAACATCTCATTAATTTGTTTACAAAACATCGTCTCTGTCTAGATCTTCTCACACATTATATTAATATATTATACTTGTATGAATATTTATATGATCTTGACATTGACTTTTGACTGTGACATACTTGAGAAGTGAAACGCGTCGCACAGACGTACATAAATATGAATTTAACGTCTTCTTTTGCATTAGTATTTTTTTATCTTGCTTTGTGAGCCTCAGTTGCAATCATATTAGGATTTTTTTATCTTGCTTTGTGAGCCTCAGTTGCAATCATATTAGGATTTTTTTATCTTGCTTTGTGAGCCTCAGTTGCAATCATATTAGGATTTTTTTATCTTGCTTTGTGAGCCTCAGTTGCAATCATATTAGGATTTTTTTATCTTGCTTTGTGAGCCTCAGTTGCAATCATATTAGGATTTTTTTATCTTGCTTTGTGAGCCTCAGTTGCAATCATATTAGGATTTTTTTATCTTGCTTTGTGAGCCTCAGTTGCAATCATATTAGGATTTTTTTATCTTGCTTTGTGAGCCTCAGTTGCAATCATATTAGGATTTTTTTATCTTGCTTTGTGAGCCTCAGTTGCAATCATATTAGGATTTTTTTATCTTGCTTTGTGAGCCTCAGTTGCAATCATATTAGGTTTTTTTTTATCGTCATGATCCTTATCGGTTTTAGGTACAATGATTTAGCCTATATAAATAAATAAATATTTTTGGGACATTTTTACAAAACACCATCTAGTCCCAAACTAAGAAGAGCTTGTAATATGGGTACTAGACAATGGATATGATACTTATATACTTTTTTTTTTGTAAAAACGTACTTATATTATAATACATAAGAAACACCCAGACCAACACACCCCCTCATGTCACATCACACAAATATTTGTGTCCTGTGAGAATCGAACCCACGACCTCGTGATCAGCAGTCCGACACTCGAACCACCAGACTACAGAGGTCGTCAATTTATTTTAACGTATTTTTATTTATTGCTCGAATATAACTAACTTACTGAGCTTCGAAATATAAGAGAGTATTTCCACATGTAATGTCATCCCGGTCGAATTTCGGTCACGGCAGCCAATCTCAAGGGAGACTAGCCATCTGCGCGGGACATATTATAGTGCACAAGTGTGTGCGCAAACACAGGTGCACTCTCTGTTCCCTCACTCTCTTAATCCGATGGGAGGGCAATCCCACACGACCGGAGAGATATTAGGCGCAGGACCGACGGCTTTACGTGCTCTCCGAGGCACCAGGGTGTAGCAGCGTCAACATCCTGACTCCGGTTGCTTCTGAAAAAAATTTCTTGACAGAAAAATCCCAATAACACTCTTTGCCTATCCCGGTAATCGAACCCAAGATCTCACGTTTAGCATTTCCACATGTAACTATACTATTACAGTCGTTTTCATAATTAAACAAAACTCTAACTTCTTTATTTGGATTTACCTAAACTGCTTAACCGAAAAGTAACCTATGTCCATTAGAAACTGTCCAAAGCTCCCACATTGTGAGCTTTAAACAAATAAAAACTTATATGCCTAAGCATAAGTGTCTAACTACAACCAAATTGCGTCAGAATATATGAAAATTCCAGCCATAAAAATCTCATATCACACGCCCGCATCCTATTACAAAGGACAAACTTTATCCCTCATTTTCCGTGTTCATGTTATTACTGGAGAACTAAAAACACGGACTGGCATCATTGAGGTAACAATGTACTACGTACTAGATAAGACGCCTCGAATCGATTGTTTGTACTACGTTTTAGAGCTCCTGCACTCTCACTCACTTAGGCCCGTATTACATAACGATCCTCAAGCGTTGATCATTGTTTAAAACTAGTTTTGAGTTGAGCTTTGATTTTAGAACGTTCCTTAAGCCTTCAAGAAACGAGCATACGTCTTTTTAAAAGGTCGGCAACGCATCGGTGACTCACCTGGTGTTGCGGATGTCCATGGGCGGCGGAGATTGCTTACCATCAGGTGACCTGCTTGCTCGTTTGCCCCCATATGTTATAAAAAAAAAAAAAAAAAAAGACATTTATTGATCACAGTTCAGCTGAGTTTAGCTTTATTTTATACTGTCACCTGTTTCGATATTTGGGCAGAGATTTGATCTGTAATCACTCTAGTGTGGTCCAGACTACACTTCAGAGAGATTTCAGAGATTTCTATTCTATTTCAGGTCAACTTCGTGTGTTATGTTGTTGAATTAAAGTTTATAATTACCGTAATGGAATAAGACCGATACTCAAGTAACGATTCTATCCTTAAGTAGTGATCAGGTGATTGAAGTTTAAACTGTACTTGAGGAACCTTCTGTAATACCGGCCTTAGCCACGCTCGCGCTGCGCGTGCTCCGCGGCCAGCAAGTTGTGCGATATTTTTTGTTCGTAATGTCTACTCTAGTACGTAGTACATATAACCTCAGTGACTGGTATCCGTGTACACGACTTACCTACTTCAAATTTCAATCTGGCTCTCAAAAGTTTCAAACTTCAGCACAATACCCCAGCCTTTGTAAAGGTATTAAACTTAAATTATTATACTCTAGTATGCGGGTGCATATAAGTTTCATGTCAGTTATTTGTCATTTCCATAAGTTGGATGGCTTCTGGGTATTGTGGTTGGTATTCTACATGATTAAGCATTCGTTCATGTTTAGAACCATTTAAATTAACTTCTTGTATGCATGGAGAAGTGAATGTTAAAGTCAAATATTCTACATAGGTTACATGCATAGCAGGAATTAAGTGTCGCAATTAATTAAAACATCATCAACTCAGCCTATTGCAGTACACTGCTGGGCATAGGCATAGAATAGATAATAATACTTCTCTTCTTATGGCATAAGCTTCTTCCAAGTTGCGCCACAACACTCAGTCCTCTGCCTTCTGCATCCAGTCTCCCCAGCTACTTTCATCAGGTCGTCAGTGCACCTGGCTGGCTGGTTATCTAAAACATACATACATATTATAGTGTCATCTATTTCCCATTGAGGTTAGCAGAGACTATGGATTTCCACCTGCTACGATCCTGACACACCCTCGTTTCATCTACGTTCATTAAAATCCTTAAGCATGCTCGTCGGCTTAAAGTGCTCTATACTGGACCTTTTTTTGAAAACTTGCGATTTGGTTTATTATCAAGACAATCATGTTGGGTAATTTTTCACTTCATTAATTTGTGTAATTTCATTATTTTTATCATAATTCTTCTTATCTCTTGATAATGGGCCTTCTAATAGATTGGTATGTTCCTCATAAGACTATTGTTGCTGCCCATTTTCTTAACATAGCCCAAATCCCTTTTCTTGACCTTACAAGTAAAAACTGAAGGGAACAACATTGTCAAATGACCATAGACTAAAAACCTCCTATTTATTGTTTCGACTTCAACATTTCCGTAAACAGTCACCATATTTATAGATTCTTTCCTTAAAAGAATTCAGATCTCAATTTCCGGCAAAGTCAAGTGAATAATGATCGATCTGTGGCGACATCAATAAATACGTGAGCAGTAAACATGTTTTGTGGTGGAACTTTCTTTTTATACTCGTTTTCGTGTGTGACTTCACTCACGTTCGTCTCTGATGGATCATCTAGGTCATTTTCTAAATATAGGAGGATGCAGATAAAGTGTGGGTGAGAATGTCTTGAGGATAATAAGTGATAAAATGTGGTTTTTTTTTCGCAATTTATCGTTTATTCTTATGTTGTCTATTCTATTCTACACTTCTTTTTACTTATTGTTATATTGTACAGTCGACCGCATGTCAGTGGTAAGTGGTAACTTTTGAATTACAAAGGACGCTGTCAAAGTCAAACTGTTACCGCTGACTTGCGGTCTACTTTACTTTACTCATTTTCCTTTTATCCTTATCAATTGAGAGGTAATATACTGGATAATTTTAAAGTAATAAGCAATTCTTTAAGGGATAATTGCACTCAACCGATTTTTTCTCTCTATTTCAGTGTTTGTCCCATGGTAAAAGTTGTTTAAATTTATTAGTAGAATCATCCCTTAAAAATTCTAATGAATTCAAAATTATCCTGTATACATTTTTATCTTAATAAGGCAATAGGAGTTCTTCGAATTCACGACCTCACAATCGTCAATACATCGCCAGCTACTTTTCTCGCTATTTTAATTAACTATAATTCATTTATTAGACCAAACAATCTAATGGCAAGGAAAAGTGTAACAATAAAATCCATTACTGCTTTTAGCCCAGATAGGAGACAAATTAAGGAGTAATATCACAGCTTACAAATGAAGTTACACTAATGAGCTCGTGACACAAATGATATCTAAACCACTAATGATATCATCATCCTCCGAGCCTTTTCCCAATTATATTGGGGTCGGCTTCCAGTCTAGCCAGATGCGGCTGAATATCAGTATTTTACACGGAGCGACTGCCATCAGACCCCCGCAACCCAGTTACTGGGTAATACTGACATTCGGAGGTTAGACCAGTTGTCAGACTTTCAGGCTTCTGACTACCCGTAACGACTGCCACAGATAATGATATGCATAATATTATTATTTATTGGTTTAAAATGTAAATTAATTCTTCTTATGACCAACATTAAAACCTTTGACATCGAAACTACAATTAATAACCTTTTAACAATTTACTAACAGTTATCTTCATCAATATGGCTAAACTTACTTTGTAAAACAACAAAAAATGTATATCATTAGCGTGATTTAGATATTATAATTTTTATAACAATCTCATTAGTTTAAAATAATTAATGTTACCCAATTTTGTGTGAAATCAACCCTTTAATGAGTCTATGAACGTGGTAATACCCAATTTAAGAAATTCTGTATGGAGAATTGGATCAAAATATATTCATGCCCTTATTAGCCATATTTGTCTAATGTTAATAAAATCTTCACTTTTCTCCTGGTTATATATTATATATCTGGTTGACTTAAATATTGGCTTATAATCATACAACATTGAAACGAAATTCAACAATGTTAAATTGTCTTTTGCCAGATCAACATGTTATTTGAACATTCAAGCAATGGCTATGGTATTAATAATTAGCATTGATAATACTCGTAACGAATGCCGCTGTTTACAACAATGATTGACGCTCGATTAAGAGTTTCCATTTATCATGCCTTGAATAAGCATGAAATTGCATCTTCAATGTACCGACGACATACTCTTCACAAAGTCTATTGTTGTCGTCAAGAATTTCTGGACTCCATAGTATTGAAGGCTTTTGTGTGTTTGTTGGAATTACTTAGTCTATTATGTTCTGTTGTCATATGGTTAATGACATCTTCATCTTCTTCAGATCCATAATAATATTTGATCAATAGACTGATTTTTTTGTCGTTTAACTTAGTGGTCATTAAGAGACCTTTGTATAATGTAAAGTCGTTTATGTTTTAATATTATGACACATTATTTATCATATAAATATTAGGTTTAGATACTTCAGATTCAGATTCAGATTCATTTATATATTTATACTTCTATTCATTATACAGAAAGATTTCTGGATTTAAAATATGTAATTGCAGTAATCCCTTTTCCTTTTCGGTTTTCCTTTCCTTTTGTATTGGGCAAATGTAAGTACAGTAGGCAGCTGTTAAATAAATAAAAAACGATATGTTCAAAATGTAAATAAATACTATCCTAATACTAATCCATTCAAAGATTTCTGCAAAACACATTTACTGTGTTTCTTCCCACGCAAATTCTTAGTCACTCCAGTAAATTGGTTAGGTACTAGTACTACTACAATTACTTATGCATTCGGAGTACGTACTTTCACGCTGAAAGCGGGTGTTATGGTATTTCCAATACAATATACTTGTATAACCAAGGGGGTTAACTTACAAATATTTGAACTAGGGATAACACCCAATCTATTACGGCGGTCGGAGAACTTATATCGAAATATTTTCTTTGTTTGTACAATAATTCATTTTAAAATAATAATTATAACCATTCTTAGCCCAAATCTTAAGATTTCTGCTTGTTTGAATAAGAATATATGCAACTTGGTAAGTAGGAAGCACCATCATTATTATTTTTACAGTAAAACCAGCTAGGTCTCAATAAAATACAATTTTCTAGCTGAGTACACTGAGGTATAATACCTCAGTGGCTGAGTATAGTCTTGTACAAACCCGCAAAATGAAACAAAGTAAGACAAAATGTGATGATGATGTGAACAAGTCCCGTAAACTTAGTTCAATAAAAATGTGATCACCAATACAAGTAAGGTGGACATCGTAAATTACTATCATCAACATCTCCAAAATATCGTAAGATGAAAATGTATAGACAGCAAAATCCTGTTTCACAGGATAACTTAATATTGCTGAAGAGAAATACTGTTATATCTTATGTTGATTGAATTCAATACTGCGCAGTAAAATTGAATTAACCTGATTCAAAATTGTAAAATATATGTTATAAAGATAATAAACAAATACATGTCGTCAAAACCAAAATGTCTATAATCGAAAAACTCTTCAGTCCAATTCAAGATAAACTTATTAAAAACTCATTTAATTACAAGAAACATTTTCTTCACGATTTTTCTCTCGGCACTTTCCAAATCTAATTACATTCCCGAAAAGTACATTAAAGGACAAATTTAAACCAAATCCAACTTTGTAAACAGACAGAAACAAAACGAATTAACAGAACGCACGCAGTATAAATAAATTGGACCCAAGATGGAACCTTGGGAGACGCCATTGGATCCAATAGGAACTTAATCACATACATTAGAAGTTTGCAAAGTACTTTGCGATTGGAATCAAGTTGTAACATTTCTGGAACCGTTTTGTTAATATCTATTGGATTGTTTGTATACGATTTTAATTTCTCGTTTATGGGAAATATGGAATAATATTTGTCTAGCCTTATTAGCCTTAAGCTGTTTGTTTTTTACTATATTTGAATTTAACAGTACGTAGGAATGATTATTATTAGTAATAATTATTACTTAAAATATATTTTTACTCTGTAATCCATTCTAATATTATTTCTTTGTTACAGGTAAGTTGTGATTGTACTCCTGGATTAAAACTTTACGACGTGAATGTTGCTACTGTAAGCGGGTATGGACTATAATTTATTAAAAATTTTGAGAAGTGGTTATAGGAAACTCACCATTGAATTGGTATGTTAAATTAAACCATTATTATCAAATGTATTATGGCTTCCGTTTTATACTTACATATTATATTTTATCATTGAAAACCACGATTATGGCAATTAAAAATGGTACAATAATTATTATAATAAGCCTTGAAAATTCTCCTTCACGATTCGTAATTATACCTTAGTCACGTATGAAATTAAGCATATCACAAAGTTCAAACATATGAAGTTTTAATCTAATTATCTTTTGTATAATTACGCATATCACATAGGATTAGGAATTAAAATGTAAATTATAAATTATGTTCCAAATTACAGTGAGACATAACTTGCCTTCTGTAATTTGTAATCCGTATCACTAATCACTAACTCAGGAAAGTCACAAGCTCAAGCGTTTTTGGATTCTAACTAAGCAATTAGTATTAGTGCTAAAATATTCTCAGCTAATGATTAGATTTCGGTACTTTGATCTCTCTAATAAGCGTAACTTAGCAATGTAAGGTTACAGATACCCAAAGGGTGCCAAACGGGACCCTATTACTCTCGCTACGCTGTCCGTCCGCCCGTCCGTCTGTCTCTAACAGGGCTGTATCTTTTAAACGATAAAATAGAGGTAGCCGGTTGAAATTTTCTCAGAAAATCTATTGCTCATTTGCTATGACCTCTATCACGACAAATACTAAAATACAAAAAGTTTAAAACGAAAGGGGGCCATACAAGGGACCTCGAAAAACATGCATATTTTTTCAATGTTTTTGTTCCTGCTCTATCTTAAAAATGATAATACATACCAGCGTCGATTTTGGTCTGATTATAGTGCATACTATCTAATTAAGTAACAAATAAGAAAAATAGGGCAAACTTAGATGCATAAAATAATATAAAGTTAAATACTTTTGGGACATTTTTACACAGCACCATCTAGTCCCAAACTAAGCAGAGCTTGTACTATGAGTACTAGACAATGGATATAATACTTATATACAATTTTTTTTGTAAATACATACTTATAATTAAGAAACACCGAGACCAACACAACACACACCCACACACGGTAACATTATATACAAAGTGGATTATACAATTATACGACATTATATAAAACCACGTACAGAATATCATCTTTTCCGTCCTTACACAAGAAATAATCGAATCCAGCTAATAGTTCAGCCACACAAGAAATTATTTTAATTTTATTAATTTTGAATGGAGGACCATTTTTCCGGCAAACATCGTTATTATTTGAGGAAAGAGGTAGGGTCTTGAACGCCCCTAAGCCACTGCGACCTAAAAGATCTATTGTGACGCCTCTTGCAGCATTACAGCACTTCCCCAAGCTGCAGGTCAATCATAAAGTCGACTATGACCTTGGGGGAGGAGGATTCAGGTCAAAGACCTGTGCGAATCCATATGATTTTTCAATGATGACAGATGATTACAAAATTAAATGGTGTTACGTATTGTTTCGACATTTGAATATTAATTTGGTAAAAAAAACTTTTTTTTTTACTTTTCGATAAACAACTTATTTATGTGTTTAAAATGCTTCTATAGACTAGTAATAACCGTGTTTTCATTTATCGTCGTATTGTCATCTCCACTTTGTATACATGCTGAAATTTGAATCGCTTATTTCCCGAAAAGGGGTAATTGTGGTCATCATTATGAACAACTTTTACTATGGGACCAACCCTGAAATCGCGAAAAAAATATCAGTTGGTCCCTACATTTGTGTTCAGTTAAATCGATAAAATGTAGGGATCAACTGATTTTTTTTTCGCGATTTCAGGATTGGTGCCATAGTGAAAGTTGTCATAATAATGAGTACAATTACCCCTTTTCGGGAAATAAGTGATTCAAATTTCAGCACGTATATGGGCACGCTAGTGTTGCCATCAATTAGTTTACACTTTCTTGACAGGACTAAGTAGCTTCTTGGCATCGATTGAACATAGCTTATAACACCAAAATATATTAATCTAAACCCAGACTTTTGTTTTATTATAGAAATTTTATATTTAATGTTCGTAATTTTGTAAGTTTCGTAAATAGTTATATTTTTCATAACTCACTTTAAGTTTTTTTTGTTGCCAAAAAGGCCTTGTTGCCAGAATATTTAAAGAAAAATACTTTAAGCAAGCCGCAATTCATCTTATCTATGGCCGCGGCCGCAATTAAAAATAACATATTATTTAAACTACAAACGAAGGTTTGATGATAATAATAACTACAAATAGATCAATATTTGGATACATATTTGGGTAAGATCCTTTTCCTTCGGATGATAAAATTTACCCCGAATTATTGTTTAGCCGCCTAGCGCTTTTTTGTTTGTATTTTCATTAACCGACTTCAAAAAAAGGAGGTTATGTATTCCGCGGGTTTTTTTTTTTTTTTTTTTTTTTTTTTTTCATCTATGTACACCGATTACTCCGAGATTTGTGGGCCGATTTACGTGGTTGTTTTTTTATTTGGTAGAGAAAGTCTGCGTGGTGGTCCCATATAAATTTTATTGAATTAGGTTAAGTAGTTTTTTAACCAGCTTCAATAAATCAGTTTATTTTAGCTTTACGTATCTAGATGATCTGCTCATTGGTTCCTCATTCTGAGAATTCTTGGCCGATATGCGTGTTTTTTTTACACGATAGTGATTGGACGTTTGGAAGAACATGAGCGAGACCTTTGCCCAGCAGTGGGATAGCAAAGGTTAATAAAAATATATTCTCAAATTGGTTATATAAACATTTATGAATCAACCCTCAACTAAAAAGTATGAAATAAAAACTTTTTAACAAAAAATAAAACCGACTTCAAAAACCTTAACGAAAAAGTAAAAAATAATCATTGTATGTATTTTAAAATCTTAACATAAACAACATTTTGAAGGCGGCGCGTGATTTTCATGTACGTTCACATAAACTGTTTTTACTATAGATATTGCGCTGGACTGTACATTACATGACGCAAAGGGTCAACCACGCGCCGCCTTAAAAATGTTGTTTATGTTAAGATTTTAAAATACATACAATGATTATTTTTTACTTTTTAGTTAAGGTTTTTGAAGTCGGTTTTATTTTTTGTTAAAAAGTTTTTATTTATTATTATAAATCCTGATAGGCCTAATTAGTAGATTTGAATACTTCAAATTGTGTTTAAATTGTTCTTACTATAATTACGATAAATTTGAACTGAACTTAAAGACACCCTCAAAATATATTTTTTTAAACGAAGGTGTAATAATTTTGTTTTTGAACTTTTGTAGAAAAATAAATAAATAAACAACATGGATCCGGGAGGTCACCCTGGCGAGACGCCGACATATACAATTGAATGACGAATTCAAATCACGCATACCAATTCGTATTATATTTGGATCTTATAGAGTTGCACTGCAACTACAAATTTACACCTACTCCAGTTCCAACGAACGTATTCAATTAAACATCAATTAAAGTGAATGCTTGTTAATTGAAGTCCGCATTCCACTGTTTGTTCATGCCAAACATAACGGTTGTTGAATGGTCTTTGTGCTTACCTAGTTGGTTAGATCATCATCATTAATTAATACTTTTAGGGTACTGCTTGGGCTGCCTCGGTTCTGCAGTGCATCAGGGATGTTTGCTGAATACCATGTGGACTGTTTCTACATAACCATTCGGAAGTGGTGCATATCCCTGGTGCGCAGGGTACGCGCCAGCTCCAACAGTTTCCTCAAGTTATTTGCGGACAGATTTGACTGTCAGTACATGAACCATGCAGCATTGGTTCATGTACTGACTAATAAAATATATTGATTGTAGTTATTTTATATTTGATTATTTTGTTTAGAATTTAATTTATTTCCATGTCTGACTCTCTGACATGAATCATATAATTTTATTTTATTTTAATTTTATTAAAATTGATTATTTTATTTATGAAAATGATTCAAATAATAAAAATATGACAATTTATATCTTTGATTTCCCGTACGCAAAATACACGCTTGGACGTGGAGTTGCGGAAACCAGCCCGTTATACTATACTATACTTTATCTTTGATTACAATTTATTTTATTTTATTTTTTGCAATGTTTATCTACCTTTACTATGATCCAATGTTGATTGAAATAAATTAATTTAAAAAAAAATTGAATTATATATATTTTTTTTAAATTAAGAACTGAGAGGGTAATTTTTTTTATAAAACTTGTTTTTTTTTTTCGATAAACTAATAACAAAACTAATGTAAGCCTTTTTATCACTTTAGCGTCGAAGGAGATATAGACGAGATTGACCTCACGCCAGTGGTGACACTAGAATTACGAAAACCACCCTTACTGTTTACCAAATAAAGACGCTATCAAGATCAAACTGTACTACTGACGTGAGGTCCACCGTGTCCTTCGATCAACAATAGGGAAGGTGACAATATTTTTTTTATTCATTTTTATTAGAAAACTCGAAACTGTTTAAAAAAAAATTAGCAACAGTGAAAAAACCTATAAAATATTCCATAAAATGTCCAACTTATAAGCGATTTAAATTTGTTCATTAGACAGAGAAAGCACTATCAAACAATGACGTCATTGTTCAAAACCTTCATAGTAACTTGACATCCCTCTGTACAATGTCCGTTTCGCACGACAAGGACAGCAAATACCACCTCCAAGAAATTAAAAAGCGTGTATCTCTTCTCTTTTTTCATGGATTTTCTTTATTTTTTCTACAATGTTATCCTTTCTGTACCTCCTTTTAAATAATATAACATTTTTGGTCATTTTTAACAGTAGTCAACTACCGGATTGTTAATCTAAGACTGTGTCCAATATATTAAGTGTTTTTGAAACTGATTATAATTTAGATCTTCGCCTAATCATCCGTTGGTAATTCATGATACTGCAACACTTTCACAGAATATTTAATAGTACACACGGCTACACAACAAGCTGTACATTCCAGTATAAGCTGACCTCGCATTTTATAGGTTTTCCTTACAACGCGAGGTCAGCCTATACTGGTTTTGTACAGCTTGATGTGTAGCCGTGTGTACTAACACTTTACTGCCGCGTTACAGTTTAATTAAGCTTTTTTTAACATCATCATCATCAACTCATCCTATCGCAGTCCACTGATGGACATAGGCCTCTCCCAAATTGCGCCACAACACTCAGTCCTCTGCCTTCCGTATCCAGTCCCACCCAGCCGTGTTCTTCAGGTCATTGGTCCAAATGGCGGGGAGGCGCCGTACGCTGCGTTTGTTTTATAACATATGGTAGGTAAAATAAAATAAAAATTACAACAGATATTGGTAAATCTGGTTATATAAGAAAAATGAACCCAAAAAATAAGCTAGAAAACCACTGAAGAAAAGGCAAATTTAAAAGATACATACTTCTGAACACTTTAATATATGAATTACTTAGATAATCGCTACTATTCCTACCCAAAGTTTTCTTAAAAGCAAAAACTAAAATAGTTTGGGGGCATTCGTTGCACATCTCATTACAAAATAGGCAAAACTTTTAATTACAAAAGTCAAACATTCTGCAGACAATGTAATCAACGCTTCGTAACTTTTAAACTTGATTACTGCAAAATAACACTGATTACAAGCTGTATCAAAAAGTTTTGGGAGCTACGAACTTTTGGGATGTTGACCCCAAGTAGATGAGAATACAATTGAACCAGAAAAACATAGTTGTCTATTGCCTCAGGTTCTCTATGAATATCTAGTCGTTATAAATTAAGTCGTCTCACGGCACAGTGTTTTGTGACCGCTGAAAAAGTGACATCCCCTTTTTATTCCTGCGAGAGTAAAACTCCCGCCTCGTTACTGTACATAGTATTCACACAATGTTTCGGTATTTTCAGTGCCGAAAATTCGAAAAGAAAATATATTTCCTGAAGTAAGAGAAATATGAAAACTTCTTAGGTTTTCGCGATCACTACACATTATAATAAAACAAAGTTTAACCGGATTAAATCGCGTATATTATTTAAATTGGTTTCCCTGACGTTTCGAAAGCTTTGCAGCATTTCGTGTGTTTACAATTTTTTTAAATTTAAATAATATACGCGATTTAATCCGGTTAAACTTTGTTTTATTAGAAATATGAAAGTTTCGATCAGGCGTATGTATAACACCTGTTATGATACAATTTTGTGCAAAATAAGAACCCCCTAAATTGGACCACAGAGAAGTTATGGACATTTTAATTTTTTTTTTTTTCTAGGACGTAAAGTGGAACTGGGTCGTGATAATCTACCAATATGTTGATCGAAGCAGCCTTAATACACAGTATTTTTTCGTGACCTAATTCAGTGTTATTTTTTTTTACAATTCAGATGTTTTTAGGGTTCCGTACCCACCCTTTACTCTCGCTACGCTGTCCGTCCGTCCATCCGTCCGTCCGTCTGTCTGTCACAGGGCTGTATCTTTGTAACGGTAATAGATAACCACTTGAAATTTTCACAGAATATGTGTTGCTGTGAGGTGTAATACGACAAATACCAAAAAATAAAAAAAGTCGAAAGCCAAAGGGGGTCCCCATACAAGAAACCTCGAAAAACATGCATTTTTTTCCTGCTCTATCTTCAAAACGGTAATACATACCAGCGTCAAACTTAGTCTGATTATAGTGCATACTATGTAGTTTAGCAACAAATACTAAAAATAGGGCAAACGTAGACATATGTGGTGGTACCTACGGAAGAAAGAGATGCAAAAATTCACATTTCGTTTCGTTGATGTCCTTTGATAAACTCTCGTAAATTAAATCAGTTTCTATGGGGTATCAGGTCGATGGGTGGTACGGAACCCTTACTGCGTGAGTCCGACTCACACTTGGCCGGTTTTTATTTCACTTACAGCTAAGAATAACAAAACTACCTTTTTTATTGTTTTATCATTTTTAACGCATTTACGCTTTCGAAGCGAAATCTAACGATTTCAATGAATCCTGCTCGTGAGCGATTTTTTCTTTCCACAATTTAAATCGTTGCCTTTTTAATGTTACTAGCAGCTATTTGTGCTACTCTGTGCTACTCATAACAAAACTTTTTTCAGTGCACTGTATTCTATACTTTTTGCTTCATTACAGTCGAGCGCAATATCTATAGTAAACATAAAATAGTTTATGGTTTTTAATCAGTGGGCCTAGTACGAGTTTGACACTTACGAATACTTTCATCGTTTTCGTCGACTTTCATTCATAAATCAGTAGCGCCCCTGGCGGATACGAGGAGGAACTACAGATTTATTAATGAAAGTCGACGAATACTTTGAAAGTATTCGTAAGTGTCAAACTCGTACTAGGCCCCCTGAGATGTGAACGTACATGAAAACCACGCGCCGCCTTCAAAATTTTGGTTTATGTTAAGATTTTAAAATACGTACAATGATTATCTTTTACTTTATATTAGTTAAGGTTTTTGAAGTCGATATTTTTTTTACTTTTTAGTTAAGGTTTTTGAGGTCAGTTTTATTTTTTGTTAAAAAGTTTTTATTCTTCATCTTTTTCTTTTTTTTTTACATCGTGATCTCAGTGTTAAGTGAAACTTCCTTGAACCATCCCTGCCATTACTAAAATTTACTGCAATATTAATATCAAATAATTCACCTAGGTTATCGCACGTAGCTTCGTCTGAACAAACTTTAGTCTGTAACGAACGCAATATATCATTATAAGACTCGCGCAGTAAGGGGTATATTCAGCGACGTTATTAACCTGTGCACATCAAATTATGATTCTAGGATTACAGTCTCTTGCAACCGTTTTGTAAATAAACCTGCATACTGGTGAGGTAATAAGACTCATCGTGTTTGTTGTTAATTTTGTTTGTTATTGTAAACTATGGTAGGGTAAACGATACTGTATATTTAAGGTCAATCGTGTTGTGTTTAAAATTACTGCAGAAATAATATGGTGCAAGCTTTCTACACAAATAACGATTAAGGGAAATTCTTGTTTTAGCTATGGGTATTATTTATCTTCTATATAGTACCCGTGTGTGGTAGTAGAGCACCTTGTGAAAGAGCTCTTCCGGGGAAGTACTAACACATAACATAACATAACATCACGCCTGTATTTCCCCGAAGGGGTAGGCAGAGGTGTAATAGTACACCCACATTTCGCCAGTTATGTTATAGTCCCATGTAATAAGGGGCGAGCCTATTGCCATTGACCGGGCACAAATCCAGACTCCGGGCTGCTACTGAGAATTTCCTAATGAAAAAAACCAATAACACTTTGCCCGACCCGGGAATCGAACCCAGGACCCCACGCTCAGCAGTCGCGCTTGCAACCACTAGACCAACGAGGCAGTCAGGCAGGCGTAGGCAGTTGAATAATAATAAAAACGTTCTATATGTGTTATAATGAAGATTGTAATCGTGTAACTCGTAATTGAAAATTAATGTAGCTTAAACAATTTTTTTAATAAGTTTTAACAACTAAATATGAAAGCTTTTTTGTTTAATAACAACAATATAACCACCCTCGCTAAGCAACGGAGGAAAAAATTCTTCATTACAATTTTCAGTCCTTCAAATAGTTTAACCAACCAATAGCTAAACAACATTTACAGTTCATTGGTCTTTTAGATGTACCTTTCCTTTAAAAAAAACCTTTCGCAACAGACATTCACATATCAAAGCTCTTTTAATAAATTTTCGTTTCAAAACTCCTGGACCCAAAATGTCCCCTTGCAGTACACCCTAAATGGCTTGAAAATATTATAAATTTGTGTTGATTAATTACACTTTGAACTTTAATAGTAGTTATTAAATCTTACTCTACTTTGAACTGTGGGGGATTTTAATACTTTTGAAGATAAAAACTAATGAAATTTCGAGTTAAATTTAATAGTGGGTTTATCAAAAGGCAATATGAGAATATATAATAATCCACTTACTTCATTTAATCGTCCCGTCTCATGCTTGGCTTCGGCCTGCCAACGAGGTTCTTCGCCCTCGCAAAAAAAGGAGAAATTAAAGATACATATATCTATATCAATATACTTTTCATTATACATACACTAGTTAAAATTGAAATTATAATCAAAATGAAAATGTTAAAAGTTAATTACTATTTTAGTTGTAGCCATTCTAATTGTGGTATTCACATTCTAATTAACTTTATTTGCTTTAAATGTGGAAAATGTGAATGTGAAGCGTGAAATCTGGAATGCGTGTGTTTTTAATTGTTTTTTGAATAGCAAAAAACAAATGTAACTTTTTTATTCAATGTATAATAATCGTAGCCCAAGAAGACGCCATTGAACTTTATTGCAAGCATAGCTGGATGCAAGCAAGCAAGTTTTCATCATTTCAGCTGAAAGACGTCCAACAGACATAGGCCCCCCCCAAAAAGAGGGATATGCCATAATCGCCACGCTTGGCAGGCGGGTTGGCGATCGCAGTTGGTTGGTTAAAAACTCTGAGAACACTACAGTACTGCTCATCCTCTTGTGAATTCCTTAGTCGCCTTTTACGACACTCATGAGAAAAGATAGGCTGGTGCAATTCTTTATATCAAGCATGTTTTGAACTTCCCAAATGCCAAAAGTTGATAAAGATTTACTTCTTATAGAAAGCTTATCACTCATAAATCATCTCATAACTTTAACTGAAGCGTGGTATGATAATTATTATAATCAATTATAATTATTAGTATCATTAGCACTGTGATTGCCATATTATGACTGAAATTATTGACTTCAGTGTATAAAGTTACTACCTACTTACTATCAAGGAAACACCAAGCAACTAAATAGCCTAACCTCTCAGCACAAACTATACCAGATTATCGTAACAGATATCACAAAACTTAATAATTTCATTGGAGTACTAACGGTACTTCATAAAACAAATTACGAACACGGTACCTACGTACCTACTCTACAAAAAGATTTATGTTACCAAAGTTGTACCAATAGTTCTGTTCTTATAACTAATATCAACAGTGATTTGGACGAGTTCTGATTCATTTATGAGTTTTCTAATATCAAAGTTACATGACGTTTCGTATTACTCCTAAAAGTTCCGGCAAAATACATAATTCCAATAGTACTGTTGTTTACTCTTTCACTGTTTTTGTCGTTCACTACATAGGAAAAAGCAAATCTTATTAATTTCACGCTGCCAATAATTTCATCTCATATAAACGTTTAGAAAACTAGTCTTTTTTATGCATTTTTTTGACATTCTTAGATATCAGGATATCTTGAAAAATGCCTTTTTATCAGCACTATTAATTTAATCACTGACAAAATGTTTAATACTTTTTGTGGAGGAACGAGGTATCATATTCCACCAACACAAAGGTTGGATCCTCCGACCAGGCTGGGTCTGCACCTGGCGGGATACAGCCCAACGGTTGATGTTGGGCTCTTGTATATATGTTAATTTTGCGTGTAAATTCTACTTACGCGATGCAGGACAGTTCTTATGTATGTATGTGTATTTTAAACACAAATAAAAAACTTTTAGTTTTTTTTTAGTACCAGGTCTTAATTAAAAAATTAAAGCGAGATAATATTGCATTGTCATCCAATTCTGAGCTACGTATGTTTAAAGTTTCAAGTCTCTAGTTCATCGGGAAGTTAGTTTAAAATCGATTGCAAAATTTGTACTGAACAGACAGACATGACTGGGAACGAGTAAATTAAAACGTGGTAAATAAAACATCCAAATTTAGTGGGTTCTTCTTATTCTAACGATATTGAGTAAATTGTAGACGCATCTTGTGGGTAGGCCCCCTACAAGGTGGACCGACGCCGACGACCTGGTGAAGGTCGCGGGAATCCACTGGATGCGGAAGGCGCAGGACCGGTCGTTGTGGCGTTTGTGTCTTTCGGCTGAAGTGATGATGGATGATGATGATGAAATAAAAAATACAAAACAACAACATAAACATAACATCACGCCAGTATTTCCCCGAAGAGGTAGGCAGAGGTGTATAGTACACCCGCATTTCGCCAGTTATGTTATAGTCCCTTGTAATAGGGGGCGAGCCTATTGCTAGTGGGTATAGTTCTTATTATTATAAAGATATTAAGTAAATTGTAGACGCAAAGTAGCAATGCAATAGTCATGTTTGTTACCGCATTATCGTAAAATTTAAGATCCCCGTTCGATTTTAACTGCCCATTCATATTTGATGTTTTCTTTATAAAATCCTCCTTTTATTGGGAATAAACATTTAGGATCCTTGTTGGCGGTTTATAGTAGTTTTTTTTAAAGATAGGTATATAAACTCAAAATATTTTAACAGAAGACTTCTAAGAAGTATGTAAGTTTGTTATGTTTTATCTGTGTTGTTAAGTATTGCGTGCTAAACGGAAGTTTTTTAAATGATTATTATATGATTTATATAACCTAAAAATATATATAATTTAATTCTATCTAATGCTTATTAATAATAAAAATGCTATGCTGTGTTCTATAGGTACTACGTAATTTGTATACCTTTCAAGGTTAAACATAGTGTGACTTAATATTCTAATTTTCCACCAAGTTTTTAACTTTTACCTATGTTTTACAAATAAATTATTTCGTTTTATTTTTTATTTTTTTTACATTCGAGATCATCCGCCCCACTGTCGGTCACAATAAATACATATACTACCCCCATCGCTCGGCTATTTTTCAAAAGTATATCCCTAAAATCAGATAAACTAAAGGCAGTATTTGAACAATTTTATCACTCAAATAAAAATATAGGATGCAATATTGAAGTCAGCGATTGTTATCTCAAAACCTAATAAGCAAACATATTGTTATTACCTATTAAGTTTGATGAAGCTACATGTTTTTAATAGGTACCTTCTAAATTAATTATTTTCCGTATAATTGTCGTATCGAATTGCCACGCGAAGCTTCCATGTCCAAATGATAAATTGATACTTTGATGTGACTGGCGGTGGTATTAATTTTAGTTATTGGAATATTGGTTATCTACCATTGGTAAAACAAGATTTAGTCATTTAAAATATATCGATACTTATCGTCGATATCGTCTCCCTCATCACTTGTTACTTTAAGACGCTGACAACAGCCAAATACCCCAAATAGGCTTCTTTTAAAAACATTTTTACCTGTGTCTATTCAGTTCGTGGCAGTGAAAAAAATATATGTTAATCTTGATCGTATTTTCTGAAACTGTATTGTGCCCAAAACACGTTTTCTTGAAGTTTTCTCTATAGAAAAGAATTGTGAACTAACCTCTTTAAACATGCTTTAAAGCAAACAATCTCTATTATTTACTAAATATTATAAATAAAATTAAGAAAACATTTGAGAAAGACAATAATCTAAACATTTGTTGTTTCTGTTTTTGAAATAAGCTTTTAGTTTTTTATTAATAAAATATATTGTTAATTTTCATTCAAGTTGAGCGGCGTATCCGATGTCCCTCGGCTCGTTGCCTCTCTTTCAGTTCTGTACGAAACGACAGTGACCGCAGAGGTCTGATTTTTTAGGTGTTGTCAGCCTCTTAAGAATAACAAAGGTGACACGACTCGATGGCCGGACTACTACCAATAGTTCGTTTACATGCAGGTAGATCAAAAACTTAATCACATACAACAAACGAAATTAACTTTCATTATATTTAGCATTCCTTACTTACTATGTTGAACAAGTTGAAGTTTTCATTGACTAATAATGTAAAATTAATTGTTTTATATGCGTAACTGCATTATATAGTGTCGTATGTGTCTAAACCTCGCACTAACACCACCACACCAGGTACGTTTCTTGTCTATTTATTTACTTATTATTTATTTGTTATTAGGAAAACCAACAGCTATATAAAAATTAATAAACAGCTACCATAGGTTACATTAAGGTGAATGCTACAGGGTAGCCCGCGAAATTCTAAATTTCTTGCGTTTTTTGCTAATTGTAGCTCTGTTTTGAGTTGTATATCAATCAAAATACGATTTGCGGTAGTAATAACAATATATCTACCGAATAATACTTATAAAAAATATAAACCTAGCTTTATAAGCTCTAGAAGCTC
Source organism: Asteroscopus sphinx (assembly GCA_949699075.1). Classification (NCBI taxonomy): domain Eukaryota; kingdom Metazoa; phylum Arthropoda; class Insecta; order Lepidoptera; family Noctuidae; genus Asteroscopus; species Asteroscopus sphinx. The sequence goes on from OX453025.1 coordinate 3,163,987, forward strand.
GATAATCGATAATTTGATCGTAAATTAATATAATCGAGCTTGTACAGCATATAAAGCTAGGTTAATATTTTTTATGAGTATTATTCAGTAGATATATTGTTGTTACTATCGCGGATCATACTTCGAATTATACACAACGCGAAATACAACTACAATTTGCAAAAACTGCAAGAAATTTTGAATTTCGCGGGCTACCCTGTAGCATTCACCTTAAGCCAATTACAGGTTTCCACGGATAGTAATAGAATAAATTAACACTGATTTTAACGATCACTGGCAAGGACAAAAACTACAATTGATTAGAGTTGAAAAATATTACATAAAATACTTGAATATTACTTATTCAGTCATTCTAAAGAAGTAAAGGTTTAGCACATTGCGCACCGTAGAGCTTTTTGAAGTAAATGGGTCAAATGAGAACTCTTTACAAAGTTCAGTTAAGTCTTTGCTCGCCCGCACGATATATGAATGTTGCCTATAGTTCGTGGAACAAAAAGGGATGGAGATATGTAAATTGAACCTAATAATTTTTCGGGGAACATTAAATCGTAGCTTTTGTAGAAGATCTGGGCAATCAATTTCATTACGTAGTATTTTTAATAGAAATGTGCAATCAGCTAGTCGACGACGATTTACAAGTGGCTGTAAGTGAAACTTCCTGCAGAGATTTATGTAATTTTCAGAACGATATGGTATTCGTAGACGAATACATAAAAAACGAATAAATCTTTTTTGGATATTTTCAATACGATTGATGTATTTATCATAACACGGGTTCCAAATTTGTGATGCATATTCAAGGTGACTCCTTACAAATGAACATTACAAAATTTTAAGGGTTTTGGCTTTTTTTAAACATCCCGCAAGTCTCATTACAAAGCTCAATGATTTTGAGGCTTTAGCTACTATTTGCTCAACGTGCAAATTGAAGTTTAGAGTCATGATAGACACCCAGGTCCCGTACTCCGTCACATCTTGATAATGATTGGCCCTTCAGTCCGTAACTAGTAGGTAATGGGAGGTGTTTCTGACTAAACGAAATAATTGAACATTTAGCAGGATTTTAATCCAATTTATTGATCTGACAGTATTCATCCAACCGACCCAGGTCAGACTGAAGGGTCATCATGTCCTCAACCGATGATATCGACGAGAATATCTTCATATCGTCGGCAAAACAAAGCAGTTTAGAGTTATGTATGCAAGATTCGATGTCATTCACATAAATAATAAAGAGTAGAGGACCCATTAAAGAGCCCTGAGGAACACCGCTGGGAATCGATACCCAACTCGAAATGTAATTGCTGATAACGACAGTTTGAGATCTATTTTCTAATTATGAAGAAAACCAACGTATTAGATCTCCCCTTATGCCATTGTCGAAAAGTTTAATTTTGAGAATGTTAGCATGTCAATTACATCGTAGTCTTTATTACATTATGTATGTTTAAATGTTTTATAAAGGTGTCTTAGCCTATATACAATACAAAACATCGTTTTATTTTGTATGATGCTTTTAAATAAGATCTAATTGTCATTATTTTGTGTTTTTGTATGTCATAATAAAGAAATTTGAAAATCAGTGGTACAGTAATGGGTTAATTGTGTCACGTTATTTAATTCACATCTTCATTTATATCACTACCACTGCTAATGCTATCAGTGACCTCACACAGCAGTTTTATGTTCACGACCCATTAGCGAAGGGGCAAATGAGAATTTATGGGCAGAAAAATGCTGCATCAGACATTAGTCTCTTCAATATTACATAACGACCTACAGCGCGCTCGTGTCTAGTACAAAAGTAATATGCAAAATGTTTAAGCTTGTTGTAAACACAGACATTGTAAACAATATAGACGAAGTGCTGTGAAAAATTATAGTGAAGCCAGAAAAAACTATGCTCCTTCGTGTACAACCAGCGCTCACGCAGTCACGCACACACCATGCACCTGATGGATATTTGCTATAGCGATGCTTACTGGACGATGCCGTGACATGTGTACTTGTTTGAGGTGCATGTGTGTGCGTGCGCGCTGGTTGTACACTATGTACACGAAGGTCCATAGTTTTTTTTTTGGCTTCACTAGATTGTTCGCAGCACTTCGTCTATATTTTTTACTATGTGTGTGGTTGTAAAATAATGTATAGCTTCACTTTCTGGGTTATTCACGAAGTGTTATAGTGGCAATTTATTTGACTTATTTTATTCTTGTCTTAATTTTATTCTAGACTAATGTATTAACCTTGTATTGATTCTCAAATCTTTTAGATTTAAATTCTGTTACTTAAATTAATGTACAATACTGAACCACATTTCCTTTTTAATAATATGAATTGATTGATTGAATTGGTGATAATATATGAGTTGAATTGAATTGGCGGATGACATAAAGTATTGAAGTAGGTACTTCCCCAGGATTTCGTAGTGTTATGAAATCTAGAATCCTGTAACACCTACCTTAAGTTATTTTATAAATTTTGCCATCACCCGAAGTACTCTTATGCAATGTAACATTTATGTGAATATCACTGGATATTAATTTATGTAAACTTCCTGTAACATAAATATGTACAATCGGAAATCTTTCAGGTGAACCACCACTGAGGCTAAAATCTCTTGCACTTAATATTCCATGACAGCCTAGGTACGTGTAATGTAGCAGGATTCGTTCAAGGGATTTTGTCGTTTGTAAGGATCGTAATCGTACATATATGGACTATGCCTTAGGCACACCTCGGCCACTCAATACAATATAAATGCTAGCACCACCTACATACACAAGATTACGTCTGTATACGAACGCGCACACACATGTAGGTTAGGGTTGCTCGCCGCTCGTAATGCCGACTGGGTTCCAAGCGCTTCTCAGTAGTTTTCAGAGATGGCGTGCTTGTATAGCGACTGGCGATTGACAGCCATTGCAATCTTGCAGTCCAATTGCCGGCAAACCGCGGGTGAGTGCGGGGTGCGGGTGTGAAATCTTTAATTGGCGGGGGGCAGTGAGTGGCCTTTCTGTACGATAGTACTATTAGGTATTATGTGCCTTAGGCATCTCTCCCAATATCAATAGTTTGTCAGTATTCACCTCGAAATTTTCGCTATAATCAGTTTCAATTCCAATATTTCCTTACCACAAATATCAGACCAATTATCACGTGCACCCAATCTACAAATTGGTAAAGCCTAAACTATTTGCCCTCCATTCGTATTCATCACATTTCTCAGACGTTTTTCTCATTCAATTCATATCAAATTCATAGCATTACACGGTTGTCTCGTCATATGACGTGCCCACAATGTTCAAGCAATAAAGTCATGAGCTTGAAAGAAAATAAAATGTCTATACTTAGAAACACACGGTTGCTGGACTCTGGGCGGGTACGCTGCAAGATTCGCAAAACGTAACAGAGTAGGAAGATAATGCAGAGCGCATGTCATGCCCCCAATCAAAAGTAGTAAGAGGAACTCCGTGGTGGTTTTAGTATGTAAGAGTCCAACACCGGCTCTGTTTTCCACTGGGTTAGTGCATCCATGAGTATTTCCCCACGTGAAAAGAATACGCAAAACGTTCCCATGCTTGAAAGAAATAGAACCCGGATTGTAATATCAGATGGAAATGCCGCTGACTTTATATTTACGCTGTAAACGGTCAGCATACTGTGAGATCAGAGAAGCAATTAAAAAACGGCAGTAATATTGGAAACTCATCATCATCATCATCATTTCAGCCGAAAGAAGTCCACTACTGAACCACACCTCGGATACTCAATACAATATAAATGCTAGCACCGTCTACATACACAAGATTACATCTTTACACGAACGCGCACACACGTGTAGGTTAGGGATGCTCGCCGCTCTTAATACCGACCATCTTCCTAGCGCTTTTCAGTAGTTCTCAGAAATGGCGGCTTTTATAGCGACTGGTTATTGACATCCATTGCAGTCTTGCAGTCCAATTGCCATCAAACTGCGGGTGCGTGCGGGGTTCGGGCGAGGAATCTTAAATTTGCGGGGGGCGGTGAGTGGCCGTTCTGTATGTACTATTAGATATTCTGTGACTGAACATAGGCCAGAAACTCGCTATAATAAAATTATCATGGATGAAATGAGCCAGTTAGCAAAAAATACGTTAGATGGCGTGCGTCAGCGGTGACAGCATAATTATGATTGTAATTCTAAAAACCCACTTCGGTTTTCTGCTTCTCAAAATGTTAACTATTGGAAACAAATATTTATCTTATTTTCTATGCCAATTTTATCAACATAACAAGTAACAGTTACATTTTATTTTATATGTGGACCCATTCCGTTCAGTCTCCACATGATTCCAGTAAAACGCTTTTGATATCGGGCCCACACATACTTCTCCGCCATGAATCTCTCCACAATAAAAACCAAAGAATTCCTCTCTGGAAATAATATTAATGTCACAAAGATTTATGCCGATTCCACTTTATTTTGAACACGCTCACTTTGTTCTAACATATTCGGTAAATATCGGTATGACACGATAATTTTGTATAACATATTCAGTGGTCTGAAAAATTTGTATTTAGTTTAATGGATTTCGTATTTTTATATTTGTATTTGCCATAAAGACAACTGTTATTTTCGTCATATTCAATGGTCTGAAATATTTGTATTACATTTCACATTTTTAGATTTGTATATTTTCCATAAATAAGAATCATGTCCTCCCGGCCGAATTTCGGTTACGGCGGCCAGTCTCAACGGATACTAGCCATCTGCGAGAGACATAAGTAGTATTGTGCACAAGTGTATGTGCAAACTCAGGTGCACTCTTTATTCCCTCACGCTAAGCGAGAGGTCCTGGTTTCGATTCCCGAATTGGGCAAAAAGTGTTATTGGGATTTTTCTGTCAAGAAATATTCCCAGTTTAGCAGTTCGGAGTTAGGAAATTGGCTGAATTGACTCTGACGTGATTCAATTCGCACAAAATACGCAAAGATTTGTATGTTGAAATACATAAGTAAGATCAATATTAACCGACGAGCATGCATGACGAGGTTAATGGACGTAGATGAAGCGAAAGAGGTGTGTCAGGATCGTATCAGGTGGAAATCCATAGTCTCTGCCTACGGCAATGGGAAACAGGCGTGATAATATGTATGTATGTATGTAATATTAGGGAATATATTGAATCTATCATTAATTTAATAAAATAATATTGACTTCTATAATAAAATAAAAATAACTTTTTTGCAACTTTTCTAAAAAAGATTGTTCACTCTTCTTACTTATTTTCTTATCAATGAATATCGGAGAATTTGCAGCGCTTAAAGATATACATATTTGGTTGCCTTCGAAGATTTTTAAGATTATAAGTTAACATAATAAGGACGAAATTCAATGGCTCTGTTAAATACTTTTTTTAAGAAATGAAAATTATTAACTACTAATGGTGATACGCGATTTAATCCGGTTAAACTTTGTTTTATTATAATGTGTAGTGATCGCGAAAACCTAAGAAGTTATTACTAATGGTGACTTTGCTGAAGTTTAAATTTTTTTTGTTACTTGCATTTTCAAACAGCGTAATGTAAACATTGAAAATCTATTATTTCTACTCTCTGATGTTTCTCGGGCACTACGGGAATTAAAGTAATCACAAACAATAATGAATTATCATGATGATGATTATGTTTCTAAAACCAGTCAAAGAGATGTTTTTTTGTTTATTTTTAAAGCTTCTCAAGAATTACACGTTTCGTGCTGGTGTTTAATTAATAATTGTTTTGTCACGGTTATCGTTGTTAGTGTGACGATACAGAATTTCCATGCATCAACCAATCAACCGTGTTTCCCATAATATTGACTAACCGTCGTGAAATCCAATAATTGCGGTGAATATTATTTTATTGTCACTATTAGGCGTTGTGCTAATACAACGCGACTACGTGACTATCGCAAGCTCGCGTATATTCCGTTCGCGCACTTTGTTGGTGACATGACATTATCGCGTGATCATCGCTCGAATGCTAATTCCACGTAATTTCATGACGCTTCGATCAAGTTGCAGTGACGCTAAAGTTGAGTTCAAATTAATTTTTGTGACAAATGTATTCTTGTAATCTTTGAACTGCGGGTCAACTACACAACAACCAAACTTGGTTACGTTGTGGCCATATGAGAGAAAAAAAATTACTCATTAAGATAAGAATAATAATAATTTGTTTATTAACTGCGTTAAAATCGATTATTTTTCAATGAATATTAAACTAATTATTTTATTATTTTAACGCATTTTACGCATGCTAAGCGAATTCTAAAGATTTAAATTGTGGAAAGAAAAAATCGCTCACGAGCAGGATTCGAACCTGCGACTCCTGGCTCAGTACGGTAGCTTAGTGGCTAAAGCACTGGCATACTGAGCCAGGAGTCGCAGGTTCGAATCCTGCTCGTGAGCGATTTTTACTTTCCACAATTTAAATATTTAGAATCTTAAACTAATATTCCAATACTGATTTTAGTGCTTTTTCTTACTACTTTTCTTACTGGGTTTGTATCCACGGATCCCAGGATCAGACTGAATTACTAATCAATTTGCGTTCGGGATCACGCACTAGTGATGCGCAGCAGTAAAATGACATTATTGCGCTCATCATTTCAGCCGAAAGATGTCCACTGCTGGACATAGGCCTCCCCCAAGCATGTTGGGGGGATATGCCATAATCATCACGCTTGGCTTGCGGTTTGGCGCTCGCAGTTGGTTGGTTAAATACTCAGAGAACGCTGATGCCCATCCTCTGGTGAATCCCTTAGTCGCCTTTTACGACACCCGTGAGAAGAAATAGGTTGGTGCAATTCTTTATGTCCAGCACCACACGGAACGCGCACTTTATTGCGCTCGTGTCACGTGAACTTTACGCGAGCGTAGGTATCTAACAGCGGTTGCCAAAGATAAGAGAATATGAAAAGCGTTAGAAGTTTTTAAACTTTCGCGAATTTCACTCATATTGAACTAAGTTTACGGGAGTTGTCGCGCACAATTAAATCAAAATATAATAAACATTTTGACTAACCTCGACGTTTCGATCAAGTTGCATTGGCCGTGGTCACGAGCAGACTATATTATTATTATTATTATATTGTTTATTATATTTTGATTTAATTGTGCGCGACAAGTCCCGTAAACTTAGTTCAATATGAAAAGCGTTGTTTTGTTATGTTGTTAGTTACGTGAATTGACCTACTGTACATTTTATCGTGGGCTTGCACGAACAAAATTCGTGCAAGCTTGCGATGTTCACCTAGTCGCGTTGTATTAGGAGACTGCTTTATAATAGCACGCTCAAAAATTTCGCTTTTTATTGTTTCTGGCAAATATGGCAGTTTATTTTATATTTATTTATTTATTAAGTACGTGACTTGCCATAGAGTATTGAAGAGGTTTTCATTCTTCACTGTAGGTATTTAATATTTTTGAATTTATTATACCCACAATCTTCTAACAAACAAGAAAAACATTGTGTGAAAAACTGCTAAGCCAAGAGAACTCCAAAAAGTGCTTAGTTGTGTGTAGTTTGCCAACGGACCCTTTTTCCGTGGGGTAATCCTCATGGACGCACTCCGCCAAGGCAGAAAAGCAGGCAAGGATGTCGGAGTCAATGGTGTCGAACTACACTTATTTTAAACTATCGCTCTCTTTTACTAATAGTAGATGCAAGAATGGGATGGCAACAATTTTATAACTGTCAAATTAGGTGGAATTTAGATTTCCATACAAGTTTAGTCGTCGTGATCTCGGAACGTGCCCACTAAAATACAAAGAAATGTAACACGTAAACTAATTTGACAGTAGGTACTAAAATTGTTGCCATCCCTTTCTTGTATCTACTATTAGTAAAAGAGTGCGATAGTTTAAAATAAGTTTAGATCGTGAACAAGAGAATCGACACCAATGTCGGACTCTTAACGACTAACGGCCAAAATTAATATCCAATCTATCCACGGTTTACCCTACTGGAGATAGAAATTTGACATATTTTGTATGGAGCTTATGTCAAATTCCTATCTCTAGTAGGGCAAATCGTGGATAGATTGGGTATTAATTTTGGCCGTAAAACCACCACGGTCTTCCTTTACCTACCTTTGGCCGGGGGCGTGGGCTAGGATCGTGAGCTTAAGTTTAACCACTGATAATATATTACTATGTTTAACTATACCCTTTTTATTCTGAGAAGTGATTCATGCTCACCACTAGAACACTCGTAAGCTGATTAGCTTCTCCTCCTATTTTCTTTCCTGATTAATTTCGTTGCGGCACAGATAATATAATACTATATAGTAGATGCGGGTTTCAAGACAGTTCAATTATTTCCCCGGGACGCACTAAGCTTCATTGTTTCGGCGTTCTTTTGGTTGGTCGTCATTATAGATCCTGGCTTACAGGAGTTGCAATGGTTGGGAAAGTGTGGAGGGCTTGTTCCAAATAAAAAAAAACCTGATTAGCTTATGCTAAGAAATTATATTAGTCTTAAAACAATAGCAATTTAGGTTTTCATTCAAAATAATGATAGTCCGGTCACATAGACGTCGTACTGCGAACAATCATAGCGAAGCCAAAAAACCCGTGCTCCGTCGTATACAACCAACGCTCACGCACGCACATGCACCTCAAACCGTGCTCACGCCTCGCGCGGCATAGTCCAGTAAGCATCGCAAAATCAAATATCCTTCAAGTGCATGATGTGTGCCTGTGTGCGTGAGCGCTGGTTGTACACGAAGAATCATGGGTTTTTTGGACTTCACTATGATTGTCTGGGAACAATTCGTCGTTCGTCTATATTTTTTATAATGTCTGTGAGTCCGGTAAACGTAATTCAAAACAGGATTCAACTTTACGCGGTCACATTTCTCCACACAAACCACTAAGGACTAAGGACGGAAATATATGGGAAGGAATTCACTTGCAACGGTTGGCATTTTGACAAATTACGTGCTTTGTATTCTGTAGCCTCAGTGGACGTTGGGGCATGACTTACAAACTTATGGGCTGCATCTGTTATAGCGAAACCGATAGATTTGCCTAGAAATACGAGTATTACTGATACAAATTTTAGGTCTCTGAATCGGTTGTGAGTTCGTAACTTATTGGACGGACTATGTCAATGTAACTCTATGGTTGTATGTTTTTTTTTTCCGCCAAATCTGTATTAATTTATTGATTTATTTTATTAAAAATAAATCAATAAATATGTGTGTTTATGTTTTTAACTCTTCTCTCATTTGATCACACATGTTGTGTCCGCCATAATAAGTTGTGCAATAGGCTGAGGATGAGGACATTTATGATTGTTTTTAATTTAATCTTATACGTGGGACACTCAGAAAGTTTTGCGAAACTAAAAAAAATTGTTCTATACGTACATATATTTTTATCAAATCTTTTCAAAGTACTTTCCACCAGCCTCTATACAAAGATTCATGCGCCTAAACCAGTTTTCAAAACACTTTTTCCAGTCCGCCGCAGACACCTCGTTTACAGCCAGCTCGAACGCAGCCAGCGCATCTTCCGGCGACGAAAATTGTATCACTTTGAGCTGATTTTTTATTTTTGGGAATAAAAAGAAGTCACACGGTGCTAGATCAGGGCTGTAAGGAGGGTGACCCAGGAGTTTGACTGGCGTGCTGTCCAGGAAGTCCCTCGTTTTGAGTGCGGTGTGCGCAGGTGCATTGTCGTGGTGGAGCAGTAGCCCGCGGAGCCCTGTGTTTGGTCGCTTGTTGCTTATAACAGAGAAAACTTCTGGCAAACATTTGGTAGTATACCATTCGGCATTAATGCTTCTTTGATCCCGTAAGGGAATTGATACCAAGTGGCCAGTCAAATTAAAAAAGCTAGCGATCAAAATCTTACCCCCGCTTCTAGATCGCTTCACTTTGGTAGGCGTTGGCTCATTTTGAAACACCCAAACAGTCGACTGGCGCTTGGTTTCTGGGTCGTATTGATAAATCCAGGACTCATCACCTGTAACGATGTCGTAAACACGCCGAGACGAGCCTGCTTCAAATTTGTTAAGCATATCACGGCACCATTCCACCCGGGCCTGCTTCTGAGCATCGGTGAGGTTGTGCGGCACCCAGCGTGATACTATCCTCCTCACGCGAAGATGGCTGTGTAGAATCTCGTGAACGCTTCCCGATCCAATCTTCAATATGTGTTGAATCTCCTGATATGTAATTCGCCTATTGTCTTGGATTAAATTTTTCACTGCTAGCACGTTTTCTTCGGTAACAGCCGTCAAAGGGCGACCGCTTCTTTCGTCATCCCCCAAAGTTGGTCGACCGCGCTTGAATTCGTTATACCAACGATACACGGTTGCCTTGGAAGGGCCTTCATCCATGAATGCCATTTGAAGTCTATCGTACGATTCATCCGGTTTCAGGCGACACTTGAAATCGTATAAAATCATAGCTCTAAAATGTTCCCGGCGCAGATCCATATTTCAGTGAGACACAATACTTTGAATTAACTCGCAAAAAATGTGGAGGGAAATTTTGAAATTGGAACTTACTTATTTTTACTTATAAATAATCATATTTTCGAAAAACATTATAACTGGCCAGTCTCCCATATATAAAAACTTTTTTTCGCAATACTTTCTGAGGGGCCTGGTATATTTGTTGCCTAAAACCTTGCATATTATAACTTAGCAGGATGAAGTCACTGACTCCTGAAACACAGGTATAATGCCTAGCTCGGGAGTCAGGGTCATACTATGTTTGTACCAGTTTTATGTCAATAAAGAATTTATTTATTTATTAATTTTTGTTGTATATTTATTGTAACAACAACCTCTATAATAAAATATAATAGTATTTTGTTGACAAGAATTGACAACAAATTCTCAGAGAAAATTAGGGCTTATTTTTAATCGAAATAGTTGTTGCTAACGCTATTTTGATTATTATCAGTTTAATTTCATATTAGTATTATCCCTCCACGGTCACGAGGCCACCGGCGCCGGTGCCAGCGGCAGCTAAACAATAGAATTAGTATTTATCTAATGTGTCTCATTAGCAAAGTTTTGATGGATTCAGTAACTAATTTAATTACTTTAAACAATGTTTGATCCTCATTATAAATCTATATGTAGGTACACATATTATTTACTTGAAGTAATTAGTTTTGAAATTTTATTATGAGGTGGAGTATTAAATTAAATAGTTCTATTATTTGATGTTATTCAAAACCCTTCAAAGAAAAACATCATTAAAATCAAATCATAATGTAAATACAAATTATTACCATAGTAAAATAATTCAAACATAATAATACATTATTCCCCAACACTCAGTGTAAACTTTCATAATTAATAACTACGACTTAATTAAAATGCCATTCTGAACAATCTTGGGAATTCTGTACTAACATCAACTGATAATAATAACCAATGAACAAGAAATTTACTCATATTGTTTCGACATCAGAATGACAAAAATATGCAGTCTCATCCTTATCTAGTTATGTAAAATTATTTGCTTTTTACGGTTCCGTACCCGAAGGGTGCCAAACGGGACCCTATTACTCTCGCTACCTGTCCGTTCGTCCGTCCGTCTGTCAGTCACATAGCTGTATCTTTGTAACGGTAATAGATAACCAGTTGAAATTTTCACAGAATATGTGTTACTATGGTGCCTACCACGAAAAATACTAAAAATAATAAAGTCTATAATCAAAGGAGGTCCCCATACAAGAAACTTCTAAAAAAATGCATTTTTTTCAACGTTTTTGTTCAAAGATTCAAAGATTTATTTTGCCAACTATGTGTACATATTGGTGGTAGGTTATAAATATAGTTCTTAAAAACTTATTCGCCTTTTTCAGGCATTGCAAAATTTTTGGAGTTAATTAATTACAATTCAATATATTAATATTAGATAGTATTGAGCTTATACTTGCCGCTGCTTGCTGCTTTTTTTGCTTGCTTATTTGAGCTTGCTTAGTGTTGTGGCGCAACTTGGGAGAGGCCTATGTCCAGCAGTGGACTGCGATAGGCTGAGTTGATTGTTGATTGAGCTTATACATCTAAAATAAAATTATAATAGTTCCTGCTCTATCTTCACAATGGTAATACATAACAGCATCAAACTTGGTCTTATTATAGTTAAAAAAAAACCTAAGAAGTTATTATTATAGTTAATTATATTCATTACATGCACTAGCATATAATGTTGTTTAACAATAAATAGCAAAAATAGGGCAAACATAGACATATGTGGTGGTACCTGCGTAAGAAAGAGATGAAAAATTCATATTTGACGTTGATGTCTTTTGATGAACTCTCGTAAATTTAATCAGTTTCTATGGCGTATCAGGTCAATGGGTGGTACGGAACCCTTACCGCGCGAGTCCGACTCGAACTTTGCCGGTTTTTTTGTTTTAGTAAAAGCCCAATTTTTATTTCCATATAATCTTTAATAATATAATATTAAATAAACATATTTTTATATGTATATTTTTTTGTTTCAGATATCCCGATAAATGAGCCCAAGATAACCAAAGAGTGGACGTAAGTGATGAAGTTTGAGAGAAACCACAAACATGGACACTATAGAAAGTTTAAGAAATAGCAGAACAAAATGGAGGTTCAGCAACCTCCTCACATTGTACATACTTCTTCTTGCTGCACACTGCCAAGGAGACTCCAGTCATACTGATAAAACCAAAACAGATGTAAAATTAGATAATAATGTAGATTCTATTCACTGCCATAGCTGTTATAGGAGTAGTAACCAAGAATCTAATGTAGAAAAATTTGTAGATGTTGTAGATGATATTGTTGGACAATTAAACACCTACACTGATGAACACTTTAATTTAAATAAGACAGTTGTATATTTAGAAAAGGCTGTTGAAGATATACTAGATAGAGCCTTAAGTAAAGATAGATTTAAAATTTTCGAAGGAGTTGAAGTAAAACCTGCGGATACTGAAAATGATACAAAAATTGAAAAGAAAAGCAATGAAGCAGGAAGAGCACTATTTAGCAAATACACATATGAATACAGAATGTATCAAAAGATTAAGAATTTCATCAACACACATATACTATCGATTAATTTTCCGATGGCAGCAAAATGTAAGTATGCGTTTTAATTGTTAAATTATTATATTATTCTATAGGTTTTATTCCTACAAAAAGTTTCATTCCCTCAATGTTGAATTTTTCTACCCTTGTTTTAAGTAGCAGTTATCTCGAGTTATCTCGGAATGTCAGCTTTTTCATCATAATTATATGCAAATCATCATAATTATGTTCCGTGTGGTGCCGGACATAAAGAATTGCACCACCCTATCTCTTCTCATGGGTGTCGTAAAAAGCGACAAAGGGATTCACCAGAAGATGGGCAGCAGCGTTCTCTGAGTATTTAACCAACCAACTGCGATCGCCAACCCGCCTACCAAGCGTGGCGATTATGGAATATACCCCCAACATGCTTGGGGGAGGCCTGTGTCCAGTAGTCCACTACTCCAAAAAGTCGTTGTTAAAGACGTCTTTCGGCTAAAATGATGATGATGATGATATGCAAATAATAAAAATTGCATCACGAATATGGTTATGAGTGTAACGTGTAAATGACACCTGATGACCTAGTTGTGTCTTGACACTCCATCCGTAACCACATTTAAAATCTAAACGCACTGCAACTGCAGTAAAGATCTACTACGCCAAAGATTATTATATTATTATTAATTGCTTTCAAATAATAATATAAAAAAAAAAAAAAAAAAAAAAAAAAAAAAAAAAAAAAAAAAAAAAAAAAAAAAAAAAAAAAAAAAAAAAATAATAATATAAAAAAACTACCGGAGTAAACCAAAATAAAAAGTCCCGAACACAGTTTGCAAGTTGTTCAATTATCATATGTTTGATAAAAGCTAAATATTTAATCCAATCCTTTCTTTTCCAGCGTTCGGCTTAAACAAATTATTCATACCGATATTAATAGGAGGACAAGTATTAATAAAAACTATACTTTTCGCGATGTTCCTGCCAAGCATCCTGGGAAGTTTCGGCAAAATTCTCAGTAAAGGTAAGCAAGCGACAAACTTCTAATGATGTCGTAACTTAAGAAGATATTAAGCCATCCAGCTTAAGAGCGCGTTATTTAGTACAAAGAACATCACAGTTAAGTTACCCGTAAAATTATATTTGGGAGCGAAATTTTCATAAAAGTTGTCTCATCAATATTCCAAAGTAAAAGTGATTTTGAAGTAGAAGTTTTTTGCTTAGTGATTAATTATTTATTACGTGCTAATAAGTCTAAAAAATTCAGCTAAGCAAAATGGGTCAAAAGAGTACCGATTTTATAATAAAAATAAGAATTTTAAAATAATGTGGGACTTCAAAATTCAATAGCAACGAAACCGGAACTGGGTCGACAATTGTAGGACTGAACAACCCCTGCACAAATGGAAAGCAACCCTATTAAAATGACCCATTTACGTAGTATTGTCTTTTGTTAGCCAAATACCCCAATATTAACATAACATTAATTGCGATCCAAATCTGGTTATAAACAGGCGCATCAATCATCGTGTTAGAACTCATTAGCTTGTCCATAAGGAAAATAAAAATAAGGAGTTACAAGATTTTGAGTTGATTCCGCCAAAATAGTTCGTCAAACTTGGATCCAGTATGCAACTATGCAGCACCGCCCACAAATATATACACATGCAGAATGTGCCATTAACATAAATATTCCATATTTTTTAACCGACTTCAAAAAAAGGAGGAGGTTATGTATTCCACGGGTTGTTTTTTTATTTGGTAGAGAAAGTCCGCGCGGTGGTCCCATATAAATTTTATTGACTTAGGTTGAGTAGTTTTTTAACCAGCTTCAATAAATCAGTTTATTTTAGCTTCGCCTATCTAGATGATCTGCTCATTGGTTCGTTTTTCTGAGAATTCTTGGCCGATATGCGTGTTTTTTTTTTCACGATAGTGATTGGACGTTTGGAAGAACATGAGCGAGACCTTTGCCCAGCAGTGGGATAGCAAAGGTTAATAAAAATATATTTTCAAATTGGTTATATAAACATTTATGAATCAACCCTCAACTAAAAAGTATGAAATAAAAACTTGTTACCAAAAAAAAAAACCGACTTCAAAAACCTTAACTAAAAAGTAAAAAATAATCATTGTATGTATTTTAAAATCTTAACATAAACCAAAATTTTGAAGGCGGCACGTGATTTTCATGTACGTTCAGTCGTTCACATAAACCTGTTTTATACTATAGATATTGCGCTGGACTGTACATTACATGACTCAAAGGGTCAATCACGCGCCGCCTTCAAAATTTTGGTTTATGTTAAGATTTTAAAATACATACAATGATTATTTTTTACTTTTTAGTTAAGGTTTTTGAAGTCGGTTTTATTTTTTGTTAAAAAGTTTTATTAGTATTTGTCGTGGTAGGCACCATAGTAACACATATTCTGTGAAAATTTCAACTGGTTATTTATTACCGTTACAAAGATACAGCTCTGTGACTGACAGATGGACGGACGAACGGACAGGTAGCGAGAGTAATAGGGTCCCGTTTGAAGTCGGTTTTTTTTTTTGTTAAAAAGTTTTTATTTAGAATAGAAATCATTTATTTGGTAAAGTACATAATTAAGTTGGTTTATTATTTTAAAGT
Source organism: Asteroscopus sphinx (assembly GCA_949699075.1). Classification (NCBI taxonomy): domain Eukaryota; kingdom Metazoa; phylum Arthropoda; class Insecta; order Lepidoptera; family Noctuidae; genus Asteroscopus; species Asteroscopus sphinx. The sequence goes on from OX453025.1 coordinate 3,179,660, forward strand.
TCCTTACAAAATCTGCTTACAGCTAAGCGTACAAATATTAAGCAGATTAGTCCATCATGTCATGGATTTCCACAAAGTAACGCCTGTAAAGTAAATTCCATTCCATTCTTTTTCTATAAGGAACGATGGTGACTCCAGATAGACTCGTCATCAATCCAGGAAAGGTGGTTCTTCAGTTAGATGCTAGTTTTCCAGAAGTATTAGCCTCGATTTTGAAAAATACTCACCATTAGCTCACAGCATCAAAATTATGACTAAATTGTAATAAAATGTTAAAATTTTAGTGAAATGTATTCATTGGAAATACTTAAACTGTATTGGATTAAAGCTAAATGTGCCTCATTCACATAATTTTCACTTTCCCAGAAAGCATTTACTTTATTAACAACTTTTTACAAAACAGTCTCAGTGTTAAAGAGTCTATTAACATTTACAATCAGATCGTAATCTACATCTTTATCAAGTCTTTCGTCACATAAATTATTCTCATATATTATCTGTGCCTTTACTGTAGCCATAAGCCCTGAAGCTTTATCGCTCATTGTTGTTAGAAAACGTTACTTCATTCGCTTTTCAATGTTGACAGTGAGGCATGAGGGCTCGTTAACTTTGAGCAAGCTGTTAAGTACAAGAGGTTATAAACTCGGTTTAAAGAGATGTGAACATTTTATGGTACTGTCATCGTGTTTTTATTCGTCGAAGAAAATGTGTGTGTCAGCTGTTATTTTAAGGAAGAAAATCGTAACAATACCACATCTTTGTACGGAACGACTGTTAGAATTTTATATAAAAAACTATGTTTTTCTGAGTCTGGAAAACATCTCAGCAGTATATTTTCTCATTATAACTTTGCTTTAGGTGCTTTTTTCGTTTAGACATAGTTCATACAGAAACACATCACAATTTTGAAATTCCATTCCATTGCATTTTTAAATATATATTTTTGGGTCTTTAAAGACCCAAACTCTCTCAAGAACATTTGCATTTTTTTTAAAAACATCGACTGATTCAAATTCGAATTCAAATAGCCTTTATTAACAAACTTAACTATTTTGCATTAAATATTATGCATTGTCGACATCTGTAATCTGTTAGTTTTGCTTCCATAGGCATACCCAGGTTTTTTTTATTATTATTCCTTAGCATAAAATGTCAATTAATATCATCCATTGATTATGATTAATTAATTAGGAATGACACTTTCATCACTTCCTTAATCTGTGGTTTAAACTAATTAATTATATTTTTACCTTCTCCTATTTCCAGGGTTGTCAACAATATCAGCGTCATCTTCCCAAGCCAGCTACCCTCCAGTCAACACTGAAGACCAGATCGGCTATAATTCTGACAACAAAGACTTCATGGGCTACGAGACTAGTCAAACTGGAACATTCATGTACCCTCAAGATGGCATGTATGGCAATGAGGCCACTGAGGATAATGAATTGGGGAACGTTGATATGTCGCGGTAAGGTTTTTTAACTATTTCTGATTTTACGTTGTCGGTTTCTCTTTTCCTATATTCCATGGTAGCAGTAGATGATATTCCATGGTGGCCAAGGTCAAGTTTTAGAAATCCGGGCCATCAGAAAGCCCGTTGGGTTAAAGATATCGACAAAACCGCAGGAAACACCTAGATGAGAGATGCACAAGATCGACGAGGCTGGCAAAATGGAGCAAAAGCAGGTCTAAACCCAGCAGTAGGGTAATACCGGGCTAGGATGATGATAACGCAGATAATGTTAACTGGACTAGTAATATTTACTTTTGATACACAACGATTACCCTAATATATATATTTTTTATACGTAACGGGTTTGCGTTTGACCGCCACCTCACCTGATGTTAAGCGATGGTGCGATCGATTATGGTTCACGCATTATCATCAGCAAAAAATATAGTCCAAAATCATCAACAAGAGTCAGTTATCAACTCAGCCTATCACAGTCCACTGCTGGACATAGGCGTCTCTCAAGTTGCGCCACAACACTCGGTCCTCTGCCTTCCGCATCCAGTCCCCCCCAGCCACGTTATTTAGGTCGTCGGTCCACCTGGCAGGGGGGCGCCCTACGCTGCGTTTGCCGATTCGCGGTGTCCACTCAAGGACTCGTCAGCTCCAGCGGCCATCGGTCCTTCGACAGACATGGCCAGCCCACTGCCACTTCAGCTTACTGATCCTACAAGCTATGTCGGTCACTCCGGTTCTTCTCCGGATAATCTCGTTACGGATTTTATCCTTCAAAGAAACTCCAAGCATAGCTCGCTACATAGCTCGCTGAGCGACTTTGAACTTGTGGGCTAGCCCAACTGTCAGTGTCCACGTTTCGGCACCAGTCAGAGTCAGTTATGAAACGCTCTAACTTTTTATCACCACCTAGTAAATATAATACGCAATCTAAAATTGGCACAATAACGGCAATCATACAATCATTGTCACAGCGGAAACAAATAATGACAAATTGGAAATCAATTTACAAAACACACAAAATGAAATGTATTACATTGAATTTAGTTATCATTTCCTGAATAACAAAACAATAAGGACATAACCTAGAACAAAATTTGAAATAATTTCCTAAATAATAATCGTGCTTTTACAAAATTATCGGTTTACCGTCGTCAAAGCGACTTCATTGAGAGGAGATTGGGCGTGATTTGATCATGCCTACCAATTTACATACTGCCAATTATGGTAAAAATTCTTAGAATCAATTTTTTCATTTTCTTAGTCAATTTCGATATTTTTTTAGAATTTTTTTTCTAGCGAAATGTGGTTAAAAAATATTAATTTAATCATGGTATTGTCGAGTAAATGGTGAAGAAGAGAAAACGGTTTTAGTTAGGAACTAAGCATCTCTAAGAAATTTCTCGTACTTTTTCCTTAGTGGCGATACTGGTTATGCAAAAAAGCTAACAAAATGCTTTCCAGTATCGAAACTATTTAGAAATAAGCCGGGATAGAGTATTTTATAATGATGTCTATTTCTGACTTCCAGGTTTGGCGTGGATGGTCAGAAAACCGGGTTCATGCCTTCAAAGAACAGCTATTACAAGAATCAAATGACTACTGCAAATAACTACAAGGTATGGTTTCCTCTATGGCTTATATCACCTCAATATTTGCCAAGAGCTTACCCAAAATTTCGATATGATTATGATATTTGCTTACAACGTTCTGCTGATACTGAGACTTTGCCCACGGCTTCGCGCGTACTGAAATAAAATATAGTCTATGTTGCTTCAGGATAAAGTAGCTATCTAACGGTGAAAGAATTAATGAAATCAGTTCAGTAGTTTCAGAGTTTATCGATTACAAACAAACAAATATTTCGTCTTTATAATATTATTACAATCACATGAGACTTTCCATCTTCATGTCTCAGTTTGGCGAACCGACTTGCAGTACCATTTAGGTAACAGCCTAGGTGGTATTGAAGTTGTTATGGGCAAAGGTAACCGCTTAACATCAGGTGGGCCTTTAGCTCGTTTCGCCATCCTATACTATAAAAAAAATAAAAAAATATTAGTATAAATAGATACGTTTATTTCTGTTTTATAAAGAGCGGCTGCCATCTAAAACCCTCAAAAGGCAACATTCAGGATGAAAATACTCAACTCACAATAAATAAGCTGAGATTCTCATAGGTTTTCAAATTCAAATTCAAATTCAAAATTATTTATTTGGCAAACAGGTATAATGTACAAGACATGGTGTTAATTTTTAAATAATCCAGTATCACTATGTTTTGCCTTGATAGGCGTACACATTTGATAACATAAAGATAATACTTATTACAGATTTGTGGAAATTAATTGTTTAATAATAATAACAGTTTTTATTAATATATATTAATGAATAGTTTAACAAAGAAATCGGACTCTTGTGTTTTTACCTAAAGTTTGTTGTATCTGTCAGAAAATCATTTACTGAATAGTAAGCGTTCAGAACAAGAAAATCTTTCGAGCTTCTTTTTAAATGTACAGTCAACAAATCGGAATCATGTCCCAATCAGCCGATAATTCGTATGAAATTGTCAAAACTGTAAAATTTTATTCTTATTAGCATCGTACTGCAGTTAGGACATTCTAAATATTAAGGAAACTGCGTTAATACGGGTCAGAGGTATATGCAATTTTGAGCTTTTTTATTAAATGCAATAGATTAATAATAGGATAAAAAGTTACGTTTTTGAAAAAGCTAGAATTATGTTTTGAATTTCGAATTAACAGTCGTTCCGCATGGTTTACCTATAAAAAAGACGTAAACATATTTTTTTTTTCAAACACCTATACGAACTCTTTTATTCCAGAAGAATATCAATCAAATTAAAAGAAACTAACTGTCACTGTACGATAAAATTGATGACAAGTTTGTTGCCAGGGAAATATCTTTGAGCGAAACTCGACCTAATTGTATGAGAATGTTTGTAGAAAATTAAGCTTATAGTGGGTCATGATTCCGTTTGGTTGAGTGTACGTATATCATTAGTCGATTTAATGTTTTTAGGCAATTTATTAAATATTTTTGGAGCCATACCTAAAAAGCTATTTGAATATAGTGCTGTCTTATGAGGTTTCACACGAATAATATTTTGAAGGCGTAAATTATTTAGAGTTTCGAAAAAGTTAAAATGTTGAATAACAAATAATGCTACCTCAAAAATATATAAGCATGGGAGGGTTAATATTTTATTTTCAGCTAATAGTATAATTTATTTTTAATGAGCTTGCGTTTGAGTGCCACCTCACCTGATGCAATCGACTATGGTACACGCTTGCTCAGCGAAAACCTATTCGCTCGAGCCTTGAAGACCACCAGATTATACTTATCGGGAAACGAATATAAATGAATTTTTGGAAAATAAACATTTATGTATTTATGTATTGTAATATTACTTATGTATTATAAGTATGATTTACAAAAAAAATAGTATGTAAGTATTATATCCATTGTCTAGTACCCATATCACAAGCTCTGCTTAGTTTGGGACTAGATGGTGCTGTGTAAAAATGTCCCGAAGATATTTATTATTTAATATAGGCTAGAATTAATTTTACAATTAATTCAATTAAATATTATTTTATTTTGAACTCTAATATTTGCATGTCATTATGTTATGATGAAATATGCTGAATTACCTACTAAATATATTTGTAACACCAACTGTAACCATATTTAAAAAACAAATAAAAATTTGAATTTGCATTTGAAAGCTATTAGGAAATCACTTCGGGAATGTCTACCGTATAAGATTGGCACATCGCCGTACGTCCGGTTTTCCGATGATAGAAATGTCTTGAGGGAATTACACGATTTAATTCCGAAATTATATTATGAAATTCATACGATAAAAAACTAATAAGCTAGCAACACTGCGCACATGCTCGAGGCTTTGTAGTTTGGTCGACCATCGCATCGTTGCCAATGAGCCATTTAGTTGTTAAATTAAAATGCTTTCAACTAATTTGCAGGTGTTTCAAAAAATTCCCGCCTCCTCAATGATCCTGAATAACTACGATCCGTTCTACTCTCCGTTGCTATCCCGACTAGATGGTATATTTGCACGACTTGGTAAGTTTGACTTTATAATTGAATCATATTAATTAAAGGATTTATTCCATTTGTTTTCCTGGAAAGTTGTTGAAGACAAACTGATAAAATTTGAGTTGGTTATGCCTTAAGCTGTTTTTTGTTGTACAACTTTGTGAATGTTATTCATTAAATCTGGCACGTGCCTGATACCTTCACGTCCCATAGTATCCAGGCCGATGTACACGATATCGCTGATGATGATGAGATGATGCTCAGAACTTGAGTGATACATCATTAAGTGATACAGTGTAAACACAGGCTGATCACTAAGTGATATTCATTTGAATTACACAACATTCAGTGACTAGTTCAATTATTATTATTAGTGTAAATACAGGCTGATCACTAAGTGATATTCACTTGAATTACATATCATTCAGTAACTAGTCCAATTATTATTATTAGTGTAAATACAGGCTGATCAGTAAGTGATATTCACTTGAATTACAAATAATTCAGTGTCTAGTCTAGACTAGTCCAATTATTATTATCAAACACTTGATAAAAAAAACATTTTCGAACAATAAAAGAGGTTTAATTTTTTATATAAAAAAACATCTTTAATTCCATATCATTCCAGGTCTAGCACCTCCGGAGAACTCGGTAGACAACAACATCGAGGCCTGCAGAGAACAGCTCATCTGCCTGATGTACGCCAGCCCTGCAAAGTTCGCGCCCTATAGTAATCTGGTGTCAGCACAGTTGAGCAGGTATGTTGGCAATATTAGTACGATATGCCAGGAGGACACCTGAGAGTGCTCCATACAGTTCTCGATGGTGTATGTAGTTAACCAACCCTCAGTAGTTTAGCGTGGTAGACTAAGGCTGGAGCCCTGAAGAGGCCCGTGCACAGCATTGGGACAGGTTTGGTCTGGTTTTGTATGTCAGGAGGATAGGCTATTTGTGTCCTTCTTTGTGTTGATAGCAGCACAATGATCATCAACATATTTGCCAAAAAATATGGTAGTATATTTTAGAGTAGCGTAACATTAATATTGGTCTGTGTGTGAGTATAACGTAGGCACAGACCAATAAGCCTCTAGACGCCAATTAGCCGGACACCCCCGGTCCACCATACGCCCCACCGCCAATCACGACGTCAGTCCGTCAGCGAGCGGCACCAATCATACGGAGTCATACCACCGAACTTTCGAGCCGACCAATCATAACGCGCCGTCCGCCCCCCGGACCCCGCCAACATTTTACGATTTCATGCAAAACTTTGTTTAAGCGGCATCTTGAGGCTTACTGGTCTGTGTACTCACATTATTTGAATGAATTTGATGTAATAAACAATAACCTATTTTAAAAAGAGTATATCCATGGAGTTTCTAGCCGGTTCTTCTCCATAGGACCCACAATTAGGAGCCGTGCAACTAGAGCCTGACGTTTCAAAAGTGATGTTGAATTGAGAGTCTCTTCATTACTATACTTATACTATAATCGTTCATTGAAAGTTTGGCAGTTTCATTTAAAAATTACTTTTTTTTTAAATATCTTCACAATGTCGCAAGTCACGTAATCTACCCATTTTTACAAAGGTTGTTTTATGTGAGACCGTACCTAAGAACTGTCTGATTATGGAGATCAACTCAGCCTATCGCAGTCTACTGCTGGACATAGGCCTCTCCCAAGTTGCGCCACAACACTCAGTCCTCTGCCTTCCGCATCCAGTCCCCCCCAGCCACGTTCTTTAGGTCGTTGGTCCACCTGGCAGGGGGGCGCCCTACGCTGCGTTTGCCGATTCGCGGTCTCCACTCAAGGACTCGTCTGCTCCAGCGGCCATCGGTCCTTCGACAGACATGGCCAGCCCACTGCCACTTCAGCTTACTGATCCTACAAGCTATGTCGGTCACTCCGGTTCTTCTCCGGATAATCTCGTTACGGATTTTAGCCTTCAAAGAAACTGCAAGCATAGCTCGCTCCATAGCTCGCTGAGCGACTTTGAATTTGTGGACTAGCCCAACTGTCAGTGTCCACGTCGTATGGAGATACGAAAGAAAGACTATGGAAAGAAAGAAAGAACTGAAAGATTATGGAGATATTGAAGCTAAAATCACGATTTTTTTTGGAGATTTTTTACACGTGTTGTCTTGACGGGGTTTGGGGCTCGCCACCCTCAACCGTCTTTTTCCACACAACTAAACACGGCAAGTAAACTAGGCACAGTCTGTTACACGGCTATTGATAACAGCTGTTTTTAACACCTAAAAATAAAAGTTAATTCCCAGTTATTATTTTTGCAAAATTTTACTTGGTTAGATAACCCCTAAAATTTACGTGGCTCTTTTTGCATCTTACCTTTATAACTGCTGCAAAAATTACAAGATAATTCAGTATTCGACTACACTACGAGTTAGTTCTTCGTTTTTTTTTTTTTAATTTTTCGTCATAACTAAGCTTCAGAAATAGGGAAATATTATTCAAATTGGATTCTCACCAAATATGCGTCATGCAGTAGTCAGAAATATTCAAAGTCCACTACATCACAAAAAAACTTCTGTGTACGTATTTATTAAGGAAGTTTGCTTCTTAGGCATAGTTAGAGCTCAACTAAAGTTTGAATCATAACTAAGACTAAGTTCCCCCGTTTACAACCACGAAATCTAATTAAAGGATTATGAAGACCAAGTTTACCAAGTAGTGCCTAGTTTTGCATCCTATTATCATAAAATCCACACAATGTACAACTTAATATGAAAGACGGTGATATATTGTTGCAATATTTGTAAGTATGGACTTCATTATCATCATCATTTCAGCCAAAAGACGTCCACTGCTGGACATAGGCCTCCCCCAAAACGGGGGGATATGCTATAATTGCCACGCTTGGCACCAACTGCGATCGACAACCCGCCTTGTCGATCGCAGTTGGTTGGTTAAATACTCATAGAACGCTGCTGCCCATCTCGTTAATCCCTTAGTCGCCTTTTACGATACCCATGAGAAGATACAGGGTGGTGCATTTTTTTATGCCCAGCACCACACGGAACTGAACGAAATATGGACCTATACAACGTTATTCTTAGTTTATACTAAACCTATTAAGGGCTCATTGTACTCATCATTATGAACAACTTTTACTATGAGACCAACCCTGAAATCAACAAACAAAAATCAGCTGATCCCTACATTTTGTGTTCACATAAATTAACAAAATGTAGGGATCAGATATAAACATTATCTGTGCGAGAAAAACAATATGATCAACAATTTTGTTTTCAACGCGCAGTAATTCCCACATCATGGCTGATCATTAGAGCCGTCTTTGAAAAGATCCATCCATCTTCAACAGATATAAAGCACTCACTCTAAAGATAAATTAAGAAAGAAAAATATTTATTTGACACAACTGAGATACATACAAAAGAAAGGATATACATGAACAAGAAATAGATTTAGTGAAGAAGTAACAAAGCGAGGAAAAAGTAATGTTTTTTCTCCTCTTTCACAGAGAACTGAACGAGCTCCGACGGCCGGTCTCGGACAACCCTGAAATCCTGAGATTTTTCAAGTATATGAAGGCAGCCAGACGGGGACAAGAGGCTTCGGACTGCATGTATTCCTACCCCACTTGTACTGCCACTGCTCCTAAGACCCACACCATGGTAGCAGCTTACCACGACCTCAACAAACTGGTCACTGCTAGGAAACTGCACTGATTGCAAAACAAAAGGAAGGTGACGAAGACGACTCACAGTGAAAATACATTATAATACAATTTTACACTATTGTCGCCTTCGATCAAATATACTATAGATGCAAGGTCTTCAAAATCAAACCTAAAAAATGTCATCACGATAAAGTGTACTCGTAATCACGTTTACGACAACGACAAGTACAACACTCCATCCTTTGTATGCACGTTGGAGTGTAGTTTTATATTTTTTTTACACATTTTAGCAACGTGAAACGTCTCACCGCTAGCGCGGTCGTGAAGCGGCTGAAAGCGAAACTGTACACGCGACAGATTATTGCACAGTTTAGATGGCGCCGTTTTTCGAGCGGCGATCGTGCATCTATAGTATATTTGGTCGAAGATTGTCACAGAATAAGAAATAGTTATTGGCGTATCAGAAGAATCACTTCCTTCCCTTGCCACATCACTACAAAAAAGTACGTACAAAAATCTACGCAAGCCATTTTGTATCTTGCACGCGTCGAAGAAAGGTTATTATTACACTGAAAGATTGAATGAAGTCAACCAACTGACTGCGAGTGCCGAGTACGGGTGCATGCCGCATAGATTATGTTTCGCGGGTCACGTAACCGAATGAGCCAGGTGTGTACTGTTTTTTACGGTGAATGAAAAAAGTCGGAAGGCAACCTGCACTCCAGAAGGTTGCAAAATGTTTTCGTCGGTGCATGTATTCCATCAACCCTGACAGACCAGCATAGTGGACTGAAGCCTTTCAATCTTCTCATTGCTTGTGATGTGGCTGGGGGGGACTGGATGCGGAAGGCAGAGGACCGAGCGTTGTGGCGCAACTTGGGAGAGGCCTATGTCCAGCAGTGGACTGCGATAGGCTGAGTTGATTGTGATGTTTTTGAGGCAAACACTAACAAAACCAGAGGCCTTATTATTTAGCTCTAAAAGTGCTGTCTTTCGTCATTTTCAGCGTCCATCAAAATATTGAACTTATGTGTATAACTTTATAAAGTGTATTTTGTGAATGTGTTATACCAGAACTTATTAGGTTTATTTTTTTATTTTATAGTTGTTTTTTCTGTAACCATTATTTAAAAAAAAACTGTTCTTTTATCCAGTGCAGTTTCTGATTCAATGAAGTTAAAACACTAAACTCTTACATTATTTTTTGGTGATTGTATAAGTAACTTTGATTTCTCCTAAATTATTGTAAAAGTTACACTACAGGTCAGATATCTTTGATTCAAAACTGTACGCGAGCGAATGTGAATGAACGAAAAATAATTTTAATTAACCGAAATAGCACTTTCACATGTCTTAGTTACTTTTGTGACTTTGAAATTCGAGGTAGCATATAAATATATTTTCTTTATAAGCTGGAAAAAGGCACATTGTTATTATTCTTCGAAAAATATAAACTAAATAAAAGAAACCAATGTCTTGTGTTATCCAAAATCTTTGTGTATTATTTTGGATTAATTTATCTGTGGTCATACACCACTGCAGCACTTTGTCGTAAAAAACTTGGAAGAGCTGTAACTACATTAAATAATATTATTTACTAAAAACCATGTAAATGTGTAAAAACGATTGGCGAAAAAATGGGTACGATTTCAAACTTATTTAATTGAAAAATAAATATAAGAATCCTTATTTATTTATTGAAAGTGTGAATGTAATTTATTGTACGTTTGTTAAATGTGTGTTAATCTTGAACTTTATATAAAATCTAATCGAATAATTTATTATTTTATATGCTTATGGAATATTAGTACATCTATTTTTACTCTATGAAATAATATTTCTATTTTTGGTGTAATAATAATAATTGTTTTTGGAAAAGGTTTTGTTATTAATTATTCATTTTTTTCGATTAAGCATAAATAAAAATAGAAAACTGTATATACCACCGTAGTCTGTTCAGAAAACTTTTAGGTAAGTATAACAGATTCGACAAATAATTTACGAAAAGTAAATTAATCTGAACTTGATTTTACTTCAAAAGTATTTAGAATGAGTGATTTAATCCCTTATTAATATTAGTTTGCATTTTATTACCGTAAAATTATTGTGTAAAACAAAACCAACTGTTTAAAATTAAGTTTATTTATTTTTAATATCTTTATTTTTATTATTACTAACAAAAAATCTAGGAACTCTAATATGCGCATGAACATCGAACATTTCAAGTCTAGCCAATCGCGGCGCTAGATTTTTAAAACGGCCGCTCGGCAAGCGATGAAGCACATATTACAGACTTATTTAATTGTGTACCTATCACTATGTGATTGTTTATTGATAAATAGCGACTGAGTTTATTAATAAAAATATATTGAATTCCAGTAAACTTTGGTGATCATGCAAGTTAGAAGTCACTTGCATAATTGAAACATTGTAACTTGCAAGCTTGCAAGTACCTACGTTGACATTACATAAAGTATTTTGATTTGTGGTCTCTTACAGGTTTGTAATCATACTTGCATACAAGTCACTTGCATGATGTAAGCCCAGTTACAAAACATTAAATTTTTTGTCCGTCTTGCTTGATATTGGTGTCGATTCTCTTGTTCACGAACTAAACTTATTTTAAACTATCGCTCTCTTTTACTAATAGTAGATACAAGAAAGGGATGGAAACAATTTTAGAACTGTCAAATTAGTTTACGTGTTACATTTCTTTGTATTTTAGTTTGCACGTTAGGAGATCACGACTAAACTTGTATGAAAATCTAAATTCCGACTAATTTGACAGTTCTAAAAGTGTTGCCATCCTTTTCTTGTTCCTACTATTAATAAAAGAGAGCTATAGTTTAAAATAAGTTCAGTTCCTGAACAAGAAAATCGACAACCCTGTTTGCAAAGTTAGTATATTTTTATTAATAAAATAAATGAGGGGAACTAAAACCATGGTGTTGTATTTATATTTATTGTTTTAGTCTTATTCAAGTAAATGTAGATTGAAATAAAAATTGTTGAACAAATATTAATTGGTATTGATTTTATTTTATCGCTGTACCACAGAAATAGATAGAGATAGAATGGTTGTAATCACAATTTTACTTGCGATTCATGCGTAGCAACTTTCGGACTAACTACGCCTTGCATGTTGACGTCATAAATTTAAAAAAATTTACTTTAATCAAATTTACTTTACAGCTTTTGTTTCTGCAGTTAGAAACAGCGCAATAAGTCATTTTTGCGGGTTTTTGTCACAGTATTTACAGAATAAAGTCATAAGGCCAGTGGCGTAGCTACCGTTGAGCTAGGCGGGGCAGTGCCCCGGGATCCCCAAGCTGAAGGGGGCCCTCGGCCCCATGAACGACGTTCGAAAAAGTTATATAATATCCTAGTTGAATAAAGAATGTCTGACTTTTAACGTTTTGCCCCGGGGCCCTTGGTTACATAGCTACGCCACTACATAAGGCGTACTGAGAAAGGTTTTGAAATGCACTGCACTCTGGTGCAGAGTGTTGGCACGCACGCCCCGCCCACTTTTCCATTCTATCTATCTATTTCTATACACTGTACCTATAATTTTTTGGGGATAATCTTTCGCAACGCAAGTTATAAGATTTTTCTTCTCATTAAATACGAAAAAGAAACTAAAGGGGAATGTAGAAGCCAAGTGGCGGTCCCATCAGTAAAAAAAATATTACACGTTGAATACATCATTTATCGAAAATTATTATTTAAGAAAAATATTATATTTTATTTTATATTATAGGTATTTTATTTATTTTATAAATTGAATAAATTGAAATTGAATTGCACGCAGTAAGGGTTCCGTACCACCCATCGACCTGATACCCCATAGAAACTGATTTAATTTACAAGAGTTAATCAAAAGACATCAACGACGTACGCGAAATGTGAACTTTTCCATCTCTTTCTTACGTAGTTACCACCACATACGTCTATTTTTGCCCTGTTTTTAGTATTTGTTGCTAAATTAAATAGTATGCACTGTAATCAGATCAACTTTGATGCTGGTATGTATTACCGTTTTGAAGATAGAGCAGGAACAAAAACGTTGAAAAAAATGAAAAAAACAGACTTTTTTTATTTTTAGTATTTGTCGTGATTAAAGTAAATTACTATTGTGTGAGTTTTGGCTAAGAAATAAAATAAAAATACGACTAATGAAACAGCATGAAAGAGAGGGGCTCGGTCCTACCCATCTCTATAAAATACGACTAATTAAAGAGCATGAAAGCGAGGGGCTTGGACCTACCCATCTCTATAAAATACAACTAATGTAAGAGAATGAAAGAGAGGGGCTCGGACCTACCCATCTCTATAAAATACGACTAATGAAAGAGCTTGAAAGAGAGGGCCTCGGACCTACCCATCTCTATAAAATACGACTAATGAAAGAGCTTGAAAGAGAGGGCCTCGGACCTACCCATCTCTATAAAATACGACTAATGAAAGAGCTTGAAAGAGAGGGCCTCGGACCTACCCATCTCTATAAAATACGACTAATGAAAGAGCTTGAAAGAGAGGGCCTCGGACCTACCCATCTCTATAAAATACGACTAATGAAAGAGCTTGAAAGAGAGGGCCTCGGACCTACCCATCTCTATAAAATACGACTAATGAAAGAGCTTGAAAGAGAGGGCCTCGGACCTACCCATCTCTATAAAATACGCCTAATGAAAGAGCTTGAAAGAGAGGGCCTCGGACCTACCCATCTCTATAAAATACGACTAATGAAAGAGCTTGAAAGAGAGGGCCTCGGACCTACCCATCTCTATAAAATACGACTAATGAAAGAGCTTGAAAGAGAGGGCCTCGGACCTACCCATCTCTATAAAATACGCCTAATGAAAGAGCTTGAAAGAGAGGGCCTCGGACCTACCCATCTCTATAAAATACGACTAATGAAAGAGCTTGAAAGAGAGGGCCTCGGACCTACCCATCTCTATAAAATACGACTAATGAAAGAGCTTGAAAGAGAGGGCCTCGGACCTACCCATCTCTATAAAATACGACTAATGAAAGAGCTTGAAAGAGAGGGCCTCGGACCTACCCATCTCTATAAAATACGCCTAATGAAAGAGCTTGAAAGAGAGGGCCTCGGACCTACCCATCTCTATAAAATACGACTAATGAAAGAGCTTGAAAGAGAGGGCCTCGGACCTACCCATCTCTATAAAATACGACTAATGAAAGAGCTTGAAAGAGAGGGCCTCGGACCTACCCATCTCTATAAAATACGACTAATGAAAGAGCTTGAAAGAGAGGGCCTCGGACCTACCCATCTCTATAAAATACGACTAATAAAAGAGCATGACTGCCTCGTTGGTCTAGTGGTTGCAAGCGCGACTGCTGAGCGTGGGGTCCTGGGTTCAATTCCCGGGTCGGGCAAAGTGTTTTTGGGTTTTTTCATTATGAAATTCTCAGTAGCAGCCCGGAGTCTGGATTTGTGCCCGGTCAATGGCAATAGGCTCGCCTTGTATTCCATGGGACTATAACATATCTGGCGAAATGTGGGTGTACTATACACCTCTGCCTACCCCTTTGGGAAAATACAGGCGTGATGTTATGTTATATTATGTTAAAAGAGCATAAAAGAGAGGGGCTCGGACCTACCCATCTCTATAAAATACGACTAATGAAAGAGCATGAAAAGGCTGACCTCTGTTGTTCAATATTGGGCTAGTCTATTCAACAACAGGGGACCAGTCCAACTTGCAATAAACCAGTTTTTTCAATAAGGTGTCTACTTGTTTTAGTGAATTTAACACATCAACGTCTACGATGTCAATACACACATTCACACACACCTTGCCTTACACATTCGCTTTATTGCGAAGGATTGGAGCGTGCAGGATTGCGTGCGGAAAAACTTGCCCGCGAATTCGTTTGCTTTCCCCTCCCGATGCCCTTACATACGCGTTCTTTCACACAGGAATTGTCGTTTCACTCGCAATAGAGCGAGCATGTAAAGGCCGCTAATAACATGATGTGAAAGACAGAACTGCAACAAGCCTGATTACAATGTACTCTGTGAAGCCTGGCGACGGGACTCATCTGCGACGGGACTCATCCGCGATCGGTCTCATGTGCGACAGGACTTATCCTTGACACGACTTATCGCTGACAGTCAGATACTTTGAAAATCAATTATGCTCTTCTCGTATAAGTACAATTTAATATAAAAAAATGCATTGATTTGTTAGTATACTTTTTTTCTTCTTCTTGTTTTTGTTTCTGCATGCGGAAATCCTCATGGACGTACTCCGTCCGGAGAAGGCGTAATCAGTCACCCCACGTGGATTGAAATTCGGTCTAAAATCCATGACATCTATGACTTTGAGCCAGTCAAATATTTCAACATGGGACACTTCTGAAACACAATCCAAAATCCAATATTCTGGAACACCTTTCACAAACCAAACATTGTCAAAATTAATATCTCTCTCAAATAACTTCACATAATATCACACATATACTAACTTTATAATAGATTAAATCTACATTCGTCGACTCCATAGCCTGATATGGGTAATTCAATATGAAGGGCTCACAATGGAATTAAGGTCCCTTATAGAATTAGATTGTCGAATCAATCCGTAGGAGGGATCACGATTAAATAGATTACAATGTGCGTTATTAAAAATATTTAATTACTAGACTATGTCCGCGGCTTTACCCGCGTTTAATTCGGTTTATCACAGAAAGACGTTATCGCGCTTCCCTCGGAATCCGGGATAATAAACAGCCTATATTTTAATCCGGATTTTTGTATAACTGTGTGTTAATTTTCTTCCAAATCCGTGGAGTTGAAGGACAAACAAACTAACATCCATACTTACGTATTTATAATGTTAGTAGGCAATTTAAGGCCAAAGAAGACTTGCTACTTTTTAACCGATGAAAAAAAAAAAGGTGGAGGTTGTCAATTCTACGTGTATCTTTTTTTTTTTTTTTATGTATAGCCACGCATAACTTTTTACAGAGTAGTCGGAGTTTGATGATTCTTTTAATGGATAGGGTATATCTCGAAGTTGGTCTCATTTCAACTTGAAAATCAAAATCAACCCCTAAGGGTAGGAAAACAGGGGATGAGTACTTGTTCACCCACTGAATTCTTACCTGTTAACCGATTCTGTTGAAATTTGGCACACATAAATGTATTTTACTTCCAGTACTGTCAAAGGTATTTGAAAAACTCCTGTTTCGCAGAATAGAACCAATCCTAAATGAAAATAACACCATACCTTGTCACCAATTTGGATTCAGGCCTGGGCACTCCACGGTTGAGCAGGTTCATAGGGTGTGCGACAGGATTAGGAAATCATTAGAGGAAAAAAAGTTCTGCTGCTCAGCTTTCCTGGATATTCAACAGGCTTTTGACCGCGTTTGGCACAAGGGTTTACTCTCTAAGATTAAGGCTTGCCTTCTTCACAATTTCTATGAACTAATGAAAACTTACCTATCAGACAGATTGTTTCAAGTAAAAGAAGCTGATGCAACCTCGGCGCTAATGGAAATAAAGGCTGGTGTTCCTCAAGGATCAGTGTTAGGGCCAGCCCTGTACACGTTATACACATCTGACCTGCCAGCAGTAGAAAATGTGACTACAGCTACATTTGCAGGTGATACTGCTATACTGGCTAGCAGCAATGACCACATGATTGCTTCACAAATGCTACAAAAAGGTCTTGACAAAATATCAGACTGGCTCCAGAAGTGGCGCATAATGGTCAGCTCCTCTAAATCAATGCAGGTCACTTTCACGTTACGCAAAGGCAATTGTCCACCAGTAAAGCTTAACAATATTACACTACCACACAAAGACTGTGTGAGATACTTGGGCCTACATCTAGACCGCCGTCTAACGTGGAGACAGCATATAAAGACTAAAAGAGAAGAACTTAACCTGCGTTACAAAAACCTGCACTGGCTATTAGGACGAAACAGTAAACTATCAACTGATAACAAATTGCTCATTCATAAAATCATATTGAATCCTGTCTGGATGTACGGTATTCAACTATGGGGAAGCTCCAGGTACTCTAATATCTCCATCATACAGCGAATGCAAAATATTATCTTGAGAACCATATACAATGGGCCTTGGTTCATTACAAATGCTGAAATCCACAATGAACTTCAAATGAACTCGGTGAAAGAAGAAATTTCGAATATAACCAAAACGTACAAGGAAAGGCTGCAGAGGCATCCAAATGAACTGGCCGCTGTGTTGACAAAGCGCACTTACCAAAAACGTCTAAAAAGAAAAGACATTTTGTCCTCTTGAGAAGCATAATATAAAAACATGCTACACCTATGAGTAGATGCTCTCACTGGAGAGCACACTCTATCTGCCAAATATCATTCACCACATCTGCTTAAAGTATCGAAGACTGATTGCAGATAAAACCAGGAAAAAAAAAGAAAAAAAAACATAAATGTATTTCTAGGCACTACAACATAATGGAGACCTGGAGTTATATTTTTGAAAAAATTGAACCGACGATAACAGTAACTGAAAACCCAAAAATGAAATGAAGCTTTTAGTCCTAATCACTATTCTCCTAGCTAAACTAATGACTAATGACTAATTCTCATAACTAATTATGAGTCGGCGCCAAATAAACAATCAACGAAGATCATTAAATTACTTTAAAGAAATAATAAAAACAAAAAAAAAACATCAAATACAACGTGAAATTTTTAACGATAAACAATAACTTTCCAAAAATACGTTCTCCGCTCGACCACTTGCAACTCGCACGCACTTTGCTTGTTTGTTTGGCGCCGACTCATAATTAGTTATTTACATTAGTTTAGCTAGGAGAATAGTGATTAAGACTAAAAGCTTCATTTTATTTTTCGCTTTTCAGTTACTGTTTTCGTCGGTTACATTTTTTGTTAAAAAGTTGTATAGTATCGGCGATCAACGATTTCGTACCTTTTCGGAAACTCGATACCGCGTCTGAACGCTTCCATCCATCATCATCATCATCCTAGCCCGGTATCACCCACTGCTGGGTATAGGCCTCCTTTCTTTTTTGCCAACCTCCATCCACAAACATACAAACTCCAGTCGCGGCGATCAAGTCACTTTTTGGACGCTCAATACAGCGACTGAACGCTACACTCCGCACAATTTCGGATGCCAGTCGCAGCAACTTAGTGAGGCCTTAGCATGTAACATTGCTGCAGCAATTATATTATATAATTAAAAGATTATTAATTAAAACGTTACTAGCGCACCAAAATGAAGCACACAAAAAGAAGCTAAATATTGCCTCATAGCCTCAGTTGGTCTCGCACTAGTAAACGATACGTACATACCGTTCTCCCGCTAGCCGCGTGTTCGTATCGATCAAGATTTCAAAATACCGTTGTATGTAATGCGTATGGTTGCAAGCGCGACTGCTGAGCGTGGGGTCCTGGGTTCGATTCCCGGGTCGAGCAAAGTGTTATTGGGTTTTTTCATTAGGAAATTCTCAGTAGCAGCCCGGAGTCTGGATTTGTGCCCGGTCAATGGCAATAGGCTCGCCCCCTATTACATGGGACTATAACATAACTAGAGTATTGTAGAGCTTCTGATAGAGTGGGTCTTAAGATGAATATGGACAAGACAAAGGTTATGTCGAATTCCCATATAGCACCCATTCCCGTAAACATCGGAGAATCTACACTCGAAGTTGTTGACGATTATGTATACCTAGGACAAACTGTCCAGCTAGGTAAGTCCAACTTCGAGAAAGAGGTCAATCGTCGAATCCGACTCGGTTGGGCAGCGTTCGGGAAGCTACGCAATATCTTCTCGTCCAAAATACCGCAGTGTCTCAAGACGAAAGTCTTTGACCAGTGTGTGTTGCCAGTAATTACTTACGGTACAGAAACGTGGTCGCTCACAATGGGCTCATAAGAAGGCTCAAAGTCACTCAAAGGGCAATGGAGAGGGCTATGCTCGGAGTGTCCCTGCGTGATCGAATCAGAGATGAGGAGATTCGCAGGAGAACGAAAGTAACCGACATAGCCCGAAGAATTGCCAAACTTAAGTGGCAGTGGGTGGGGCACATTGCTCGCAGAACGGATGGCCGATGGGGCAGTAAAGTTCTGGAGTGGCGACCGCGTACTGGAAGGCGCAGCGTGGGTAGGCCCCCCACAAGGTGGACCGACGACCTGGTGAAGGTCGCGGGAATCCGCTGGATGCGGAAGGCACAGGACCGGTCGTTGTGGCGATGCTTGGGGGAGGCCTATGTCCAGCAGTGGACGTCTTTCGGCTGAAATGATGATGATGATGATAACATAACTGGCGAAATGTGGGTGTACTATTACACCTCAGCCTACCCCTTCGGGGAAATACAGGCGTGATGTTATGTTATGTTATTTGTAATGCGTAAATTAAATACGTAGTGGAACGATGATATTTTAAAAAGTACAGATATGTTGTTGCGCGCGCAATCTAAAGACTCGAAAACGTTCTAATTGGGACGATTTGCTACTAGTCTCTATCAAGCAAGGCGGCGAGCATGACGTGTAGTGTGACAAAAAAAAATACAAAAGTGCCTTCATGTGTGTACAGAAAGTGTACTAATTATGACGCGAAACTAACTTAAAGTAACTAATTTACTTACTTTGTACTAGTTTATGTGTATTGTGCTGCCGCTGCGCACGGAACATATTATTTTATTGGGGCAAAATGTGACTTTTATACCATTTGTTATGCCATTTGTATTTGATTTGTAACCTTGACATACACCGTAATATTTTTATTGTATATTAATAAGTAACTTCCTCAACTTTCCAGTTTGCATGCTATTTTACTATGGCAAAATGTGCCTGTTCTATAAATTTAAATGTAACCATCTACTGTATATACCACATTTTATGCAAATAAAGATATAATAATAATATTTTTTGCTGGTTTTGTTAGGGTATGACATATCTATACTTTTAAATATCATTGATAGTAAAATATAAGAGATAAAAATGTGTATGTGTGCCGCGCCGCCGTGTAGGGGACATTATTTTAGTTTTTTTGTGAGCGTATAACGTATCTTTACTAAATATCATTGGGCTGCAATCGCTGAAACGCGCGATTTTGATACCGTAATTTGTCAACAAAACGCGATGCAGCATCGATGCAGTCGCTAACACGCGCTATTCCGATACTGCGATTGAACGTAGCAAGTCTCCAAAACGCGACACAGCATCGTTGATGTCGTAAAATAAAGTAAAAAGTATTTAGTATTATTGTTTAGTATTATTAAGTTTGTAAAAAATGTTGTGTGGCCGAGACAATTTTTTTTATTTTTTTATCGTGTGTTCTTTGGCTCTTAGGAAACGTAATTATATTTAGCTGATTATCTCTATAAAGATTACCATACATTTAGTTACTCAATTGTTCCTTACTGTTAACGAAGTAGATGCTTAGAAGACAGAGTTCTTATTACAAAAAATTGTAAGGAAAATTGGAAGATTGGAATTGAAATTGGAATTGAATTGGAATTGAATTGGAATTTGAAGGTTGGATGTTTTTGTTGTATTGTATGGAAAACCTTAGAATGACACAGAAGTCAAAGACACGGTTTTCTCGTTTAAACCAGATTACCAAACACAGACAGCCGTGTGGCCGTTTGGTGCCGGACGTAAAGAATTGCACCACCCTCTCTCTTCTCATGGGTGTCGTAAAAGGCGACTAAGGGATTCACCAGAGGATGGGCAGCAGCGTTCTCTGAGTATTTAAACAACCAACTGCGATCCTGCTCCAACTGGGAGGCCTTAGTCCAGCAATGGATTTTTTTCGGCTGAAATTATGATGATGATGAATTACATACATAGTAAAAACTATTGTCTTTGTTTTCGTTTGGTGTAATGTACAATAAAGAATATAATGAATAATAAATAAATAAATAAAAACTATACATGAAGGGCTGCGAACAATCGTAGTTAATTCAACAAAACCGTCCTCCATGTACCAATCAGCGCTCACGCACACACATGGAGATCATCAAACCGACGCTCAACGCTCAACGCAACGCAACGCTCTCAGTACACATGTCGCGGCAACGTCCCAGTAAGCATCACCAAAAAAAATATCTTTCAGGTGCATGTGTGTGCATGAGCGCTGGTTCGTACACTTGTTGGCTTCACTATGATTGTTCGCAGCACTTCGTCTATATTTTTTACTGTGTCTGTGATTTTAATACATTATCATGTGTTCCTACCGTCAACGTGTATAAAAGCTTTGAAAGCTGAGACACATAGGAACCATACGAAGATAAACTCATTTAAACCTTGATTAAAATTCTGCTCATGAACAATATTAATTAGGGATTAAAATTTAAGCTCTTACATAGGAAATGTGTCGTTAACATAACACATTCCACGTGTAAGCTGGGCTATACAAGTAGCTTTGGAAGTGGTGCTGGCCAGAAAACCTCCACGTGTGTCGGCTGCTTGTCCCTCTGGACTTGTCTGGAGGGAACGGCAGTTGTTAGGCCGGTGCATCCTGGGTACGGGCAATGCAATCCTTTCGAGGGATTAACCCTCGGGGGATCTTATTGCCTGTGGCGAATATTCTGGTACGGGAAGGGCCCCATGTGGGCCAATGGGGAGTTGCTCCACGTGTCACTCTGATGCCAGCAGAGGGCACAGGGGAGGAGCAGGGGTGGGCCCGGTGTGCACTCACCCTGCCACTGGGCAGGCAGCGGGGGGATTGTCCTTCCCGCCCCCGTCGATCTCGTAACCCCATAAGTGCTCGCTGAATAGTGTTCTCGCGCCTCTTGGGACCGAGGGTCTTGGCTTTACCGCCCAGACCTTTCCCACGGCAAAAAAAAAGTAGCTTTGAAAAATTATTACTAATAATACCGACTATATACTGGAAGCCGACCCCAATATAATTGGGAAAAGGCTCGGAGGATGATGATGACCGACTATATTAATAACCAAAAGCTCATGTAATTTTATTGTCGATGAAAATAAGGTGATTAATAAGCTGAAGGACCCTTTTGCGAAATCCGTCGTTCTGGCAGACCGCACCTGGTGGATTCAGGAGTTATGTGGTGGGGAAAAAAATGTGTAAAAGTACCGTCATTCATTTTTGTTGCAAACTGTTCAGCAATGTTCCCAGTAAACCCCAAAAACAATTCAATCAGTTTGTGAAAAGGGGTCCTTTAATATAAAATAACATAACTAAAAAAATCTATATAACTAGCGAAAAAATTATTTGGTAAGTGTCGTCGCTGGCTTCTTTCTGCTAAGAGTCGTACATACATAACATACATAACCAGTCCATTATTGTTCCACTGCTGGGCACGGGCCTCTTCTTAGTACGAGAAGGCTAAGGCCTTAGTCCACCACGCTGGCCTAGTGCGGGTTGGTGAAGAGTTTATATATTACAGAAAATATGCCAAAAAAGCCAGTCGAAAATAATAGTGCTGTAGTGCTGGCAACATATTGAAAAAAATATTTTAAATGTAGTACTTCGACAATTACAATAAAAAAACAATAAGTTTCAATTTATGACGATCAAATCATCCTATGTCCTATGTCCAGCAGTAGACTGCGATAGGCATCGCAGTCTACTGCTGGACATAGGCCTCTCCCAAGTTGCGCCACAACACTCGGTCCTCCGCCTTCCGCATCCAGTCCACCCCAGCCACGTTCTTCAGGTCGTCGGTCCACCTGGCGGGGGGCGCCCTACGCTGCGTTTGCCGATTCGCGGTCTCCACTCAAGGACTCGTCTGCTCCAGCGGCCATCGGTCCTTCGACAGACATGGCCAGCCCACTGCCACTTCAGCTTACTGATCCTACAAGCTTTGTCGGTCACTCCGGTTCTAACTAACTCGCTCAATAGCTCGCTGAGCGACTTTCAAAGGATTCATAACATCACGTGCAAAATACTAGAAAAAACACATAAAAGTGACTCTTATAATAAAAGCCGAGCATTTTATCCTTGAACATAAATTAATATATTTTTGTTTTCCTGTTTATGAGAAGCAAATGCTTCCTGGCAACCGACAGGAAAACCTTTATTGTAAATGGTTGTCAATTCACAGACTGACAGGCAGCTTTCGTAAAAATGCGACGGTAATGATTATCTTCGCTTTTATTTTTGTTGACGGGATCAAAAGTTGCTCAGCGAACTAGGGGGTGAGCTATGCTTCGAGTTTCCTTATTCTTGTTATTATTATTTTTACGTGGGGAAATCCTCATGGACGCACTCCGCCAGGGGAAAGAGGAGCCAGTGTCGGACTCTTACCGACTAAAACCACCACGGTGTTTCTCTGCCGACCCGCGGCTGGAGGCGTGGGAAACTTGTATTCGCCCAACTATCCCCGGCAGGTCCCGGCTCACCACTGGTAGGTGAGCCCTTGCTCCCTGTGCGGCACCAACATCGGCCGCACCCTCCTCTTGACTGGCACGCGCGGCACACGACACAGTCACGGGCCTTGACTGATCGGGCGGCGGGCTACCGCGAGTCCGCCACCCGCAGGCCCACTCCTAGGGTGGCTGGAGGTCGGCGTACGCCCTCTTGCGGCGCCTGGTCCGTCTCCTGCAGGTGGGAAGAGAGGTCGTCGCCTCTCGAAAACTCCACCGGCTCCTTAGCGAGCATCACCTTCTTGCAGATGGAGACGACGCCCTCCCAAGCGCTCTGGCTTCCGACCATAGATGGAACAACGGCAGTAAGTACTGTCCCATTGCAGGGCAAAAGCCTTCCTACTCTCCTTCCACCTCTTTCTATCTGTGGCTAATAGGAACCAGTCTTTTTGAAAGGAGTCCAGTTGATCCCGGCATCTCCGTTTGAGCCTGCCGCGTTGGCGTTTGCCAATTGTTGGAGTTTCCTTGAATGAAAAATTAGTTTTAATTTTGCATAATACAAAAATTACTACCTAAGTACATAAAATATACCTACTTAGATACACTCAGCTTCACAAAGATGGCGAAAAAGTTGAAAAATTCAAACGTTAACTATAGAAAAATTTGAGATATTGAATTGATTTTTCCAATATTGAAAACATAGCATCTGCTAATTTATACGAATACCTTGAAATATAAAGATTTAATCAACAGATTTTCTTTGCGTTTTAATTTCGTGAAATGTATACATCTTTGTTTAACTGACTGGACTACTCCTTTTTGAACTTAAACAAACCCTTGAATAGTGAGGCTATTTGAAAACACAGACATAGTAAAAAATATAGACTAAGTGCTGCGAACAACCATAGTGAAGCTAACAAAAATCGTGCTCCTTCATGTACAACCAGTGCTCACGGACACACATGCACCTTAAACCGTGCTCACCCCTCTCAGTTCACATGTCGCAGCATCTTCCAGTAAGCATCGCGAAAACAAATATCCTTCAGGTGCATGGTGTGTACGTGAGCACTGGTGGTACGTGAAGGAGCACGGTTTTTGTTGGCTTCACTATGGTTGTTCGCAGCACTTAGTCTATATTTTATTACTATGTCTGTGTTTAAAAAGAATTCTTTCTCTCTTTTACTTCGTCGTATCTTTCTTTACAATCCAAATATGTACATTTTCCGTTATAGAACAAGAATTATAGAGACATTGTTATTATTTACTTTACAAATGAGACGACATCAAAAGAACAAAGTAATGAATAGAGTAGTCACTAAGATGTTTTTCTTTTGAAATTGTATTTTTAGCCTTAATTAGGTATTCATTTTACGTAAAGGCGATTTCAGGGTTGACCCCATAGTAAAAGTTGATCGAGGGCAATTCCTGAATTTGCTCTTCAAATATGACCACTCATTTCTGATACACGTTATATATTCTTGATAGCCAAGCAAAGATGTTTAAAAGTATAGATATGGCATAACGTAACAAAACAAACAAACAAAAAATGTTCCGTACGCAGCGGCAGTACAGAAACATAAACCACAAAGTGAGTAAGTTAGTTAAGTTTAAGTTACTATCGCGTCATATTTGATACACTTTCTGTACACACACGACGGCATTATGTTTTTTTTTTTGTCACCGGTCACGCTTGGGGCGCTTTGCTTGATGCAGACAAACAGCAAAACGTCCCAATTAGGAAGTTTTCGAGTCTTCAGATTGCGAGGCCTAGTAACATATCTGTACTTTTAAATTTATCATGGCAGCAATGCAAATATCACCTATTTTAAAAGTCCTTATCTTCATTTCCATTGTCCCGGATAAACCCTTTTGGAAAAAGGTTAGCCCGCCGACATGTAGTCTGCCTCAACGGTGACCCTACTCCAGAGGTACGCCAGGTCAACCTTTGTCCACCTTACGCGATATATTCTACAGATATGGTCCGCCTACTCTACTCTCATTGTAACAAGATTTGTATTTTGTTTTTGGAATCGTGTAGGTAGATACCTTTAATAAGTGTTTTTTTTATATTATAGGATGGCGAAACGAGCTAAAGGCCCACCTGATGTTAAGCAGTTACCTTTGCCCATAACAAGTCGGTTCGCCAAACTGAGACATGAAGGTGGAAAGTCCCTTGTGATTGCAATTTCACCGGCATCCTTCACATCGGAATACAGCAATGCAAGCATCACTGTTTGGCGGCAGAAGTAGGTACGGTGGTAGTACTTCTCCGGATGAGCTCCTTCACAAGAAGCCCTACTACTACTAAGAAAGTACTTTTATTTGTAAAGTTATAATAAACGAAATTATCGAATATTTAATTGTTCGTCCGGCTCCGGCGCTCCTCAAGCAGTCAGCCCCGCTACCAACCTGCTGACTGGCTAATCTTTTCCCCACGGCATGAGCTATTATCATTATGTAGCTCATGTTGAAACGAAAGAAGAAGAAGAAGAATAGGCGAAACAATGAAGACCTTATTTTGTTTGAATAGAAGTTGACGACCTCTGTGGTCTAGTGGTTCGAGTGTCGAACTGCTGATAGCGAGGTCGTGGGTTCGATTCCCACAGGACACAAATATTTGTGTAATGAACATAAGTGTTTGTGTTGGTCTGGGTGTTGCTTATGTATTATAAGTATGTATTTACAACAACAAAAAAAAAAAAGTATTTAAGTATTATATCCATTGTCTAGTACCCATAGCACAAGCTCTGCTTAGTTTGGGACTAGATGGTGCTGTGTAAACATGTCAAAAAAAAAAAAAAAAAAAAAAAAAAAGAAGTGGATTGGATGCAAAACGTGAAGAACCATGGTGTTGTGTGCGTGAGCGCTGGTTTTTACTCGGAGGAGCATGGTTTGGTTAGCTTCACTATGATTGTTCGCAGCACTTCGTCTATATTTTTTACTATGTCTGGTCTGTGCACACCACTACCATTTTTCGCAAAAACAATTGTTGACAAATAAATATCAAGTCGAATGAGTCACGCTACGCGGACGCGATGGATCCGGTTTTAAGACTATCCCTACTACTTTCTTGGTAGAAAGTTGACCTGTCTTGTTTACAAAATCGGAATACAACTATCAACCCTATTTCTATCGACACAAAGTTAAAACTCCTTTGAAGGATGGGAGAATTGACGTATTAATCATCATTAGTCTCTACAAGCGATTTTGAGCTTCATTGTGTGGTAATAGAGTGGTATTTTGCTTGTAATAAATTTAAAAAAAAATTGTCATCAGTGAGTAATATTTTGTAACATGTATGTATGTTTTTCGGTTAGTAGTACCGGATTGAATCTTATTGCTCGGGGCATTAGGTTCGATTAAGGTTGTTGACATCGCATCTGTGTGATGGTCAAACGGATTTGCATTGCATAAAAGCCTGCATGCTTCAAGCAAACTTCTTTAACAATTACCAGGCCTTTTTGTAGCCCTCAATATTGCAATACTTGCAAAAGGCCACTAAGTTATAAGCACCAAAACAAAATGTAACACCAATCATGTACCTACACTTAGTATGCAATAAATCTTAGTTTTTTTTTTTCAAGTATCTAATAATTTTATTTTACGCCGATATTTTTCCAAAGATAATTTGGGTTTTTGTTGCAGAAGATGGTATTTTTATCGAACCCAGTTCATAGGAAACGTTACAAAGCCATTAGGCATATAATCTTCAGGCTGAAGACTTTCATGCACAGATAATTACAGTATTACGGGGCCATAACAGGCGTTCCGAGCGGTGCCGAACAAAGAATTGCACCACCCTATCTCTTCTCATGGGTGTCGTAAAAGGTGACTAAGGGATTCACCAGAGGATGGGCAGGCATTCTCTGAGTATTTAACCAACCAACTGCGATCGACAACCCGCTTGCCAAGCGTGGCGATTATGGCTTATCCCCCAACATGCTTGGGGGAAGCATATGTCCAGCAGTGGACATCTTCGGCTGAAATGATGACGATGAAATGATATCAAGCCATATATCTATAAATATCAGAAACAGTTACGTTCCTAGAATGATACCCTGAGGAACCCCTACAGCATTTGGTAGAATAACTAATGTTCTTTCTGAGAATATAATTAGAATTACACTGTTTTACAGCCTTGAAAGTAAAACCTAGGGCATTCAGGGAAATTGAAATCAGTAGTGGTGCTTGTTACTACGGGAACAATCAAGACTATTGAAGCAATAAGCACAATAAAATAGGAAACATTTAAGTACTTCTGTTTCGTACAGTCAGATCAGAAGCAATTAGGTATATCTCCCTATCGACGGTTTTAAAATCGCAAACAATAATAGCTATCTGACTATGAATGTAACGGATAAATATGTGCCTGTGTATAGAAGAGATGACCCTACTAATCATAGTCATGTTTATTCGCGTAGCTTAGGTCAGTCAGATATTATTGGCGGTTTTAAATCCCTGGTCGGGAAGATAATATTACTTCTAACTGTAGCTTATTTTCCAGTCACAGCGGCATAAACTACCTATAATATTACGTCGATTGCAAACATTCACTTAACCAGATAAAATGTGCTTCCTCGGGGGTAAAACACGATGACATAATATTTTGGTATTTTCTTAACTGTAACAGTAATCTAATTTCAGGTTATGCAAAACTGAAGACACTCACGGTACGGCTGGTCGACAAAATCTAAAGTAGGTCAGCGGGCTATGAAAAGGGCTATGCTTGGAGTCTAGAGAGACTCAGAGGAAGATTCAGAGAAAAGATCGAACTAGGAACGAGGTGAATCCACGTTTAGAAAGGCAAGGCGTTAAGCGATTATACGGTCAACGTTGGTGCACACTTACCCAGCAATTATTCAAAACCTATTCGCTCGTGCCTTGAAGACCAGCAGGTTATTATACCTATCGGGAAGCACAGATGCTGATTCCACTCCTTGGCTTATTTAAGTATAACATGCGTAAACGCTGACGGAGAACGGCTGATAGAGATGTATGGAAGAAACAAAATACATGCTGCGCCGACCCCAAATAAATTAGGATAAGGGCAGGAGGTACTAGCACTAGGCTAGCGTGGTGGACTAAGGCCTTAGCCTTCTCATACTGAGAAGAGGCCCGTGCCCAGCAGTGGGACAGTAATGGGCTGGTTATGTATGTATGTTATGTAAGGGCAGGAGGATGATGGTGGGAAACATCGTGAGGAAAACCGCACATCTGAGAGAACTTCAAAAAGTTTCTGATAGTGTGCCTAGTCTACCAACTGTCACCAGACCAGCAAGGTGGATTTATAACTACTTCAACTAACTGTCATCCGTTACTTGAAGTGGTTATTAAAAGGCGGCTGGTTTGATACAGATCTGAATAAAAGATTGTTAAGCAAGCTTTATCGTGTGCAGCAGCTTTAGGAAGCGGAAAGTCCGTACATTTGCCCGTCAGCTTTGAACGAGGTCTCAGTAATTGTACACCACTTCCACAAGCTCCATTACATAACTAAATGTAGAACACTACGTTCCAATTGTTCATGACGTGTTTCAAGTTTCATTTCGTCTTCAGGAATGAGATAACTATGAGTTGGTCCTACACTTTGCAATCTATCATTCTTAGGAAGGTCAATTTTTTTTAGTCTTAACAGTTTAAAATGTTTGCGGAAACTGGTACCCCTTCCCTGCCGTAGTCTTATAAAAAGATCCTATGCTTTTTGTTCATACCTACCAGGGTGACATAAAATTTTGGTAGCTTTTTCTATTTCTTTCTTTCTTTTTCTATGTTTTTTTTTTTTTTGATTGAATTTCTTGCGTCTGTTAATATCCTGATAAAATAACAACAAACTGCGATCACTAATCCGTGTGCCAAACTTGGTGATTAGAGCAATTTCCACATTATTTTTTTCCATTTTCTTTATTTCTATTGTAGCCATTATCACGATCCCGATGTTCATCCACTGTTGCTTACGACTAATAACGAGCCTTTTCGGTGAGTACACCGTAAGTTCCAAATAGTATGTTGATGATTTTAGGCCTAAGGTAAGGTTACTATAAGGTTTACAACCGTCACTGACGATGGTCTTGGCAAAAATATTCGATAAGATTACCCAGATATATTGAGATCAGGATCCACTCTCACAAAGCCACCGCACCAATCGTTAGACCGAATTGGACGGGCGCCTAACTGTGAGTAGCAACTGATAGCTAAACGTGCTCCCCGAGAAACGAAACGCAGAATTTTTGACATAGAAGATAACTTGGTAAAACTTGATCCACCTACACTTTAAAAACGAAGTCCCACTGAATCCACAAACACATAAATAATCAGACCATTACTGTCCCACTGCTAGGAGGTGAAGGTCAAGACGTTAGTTCACCACGCTGACCTAGTGCAGGTTGGCAGACTACACACACTATTGAGAACTGTATGGAGCACTGTCAGTCTCAGGTGTGGTGAAGGCGTTTTGGGGTTGTCTCTATTGTCGACGTTCAATAAGCACGAGTGGGCTTTATACTACATTGAATAAATGCCATTTTGTTTTTAATTTTGGGCAGGTTTCCTCATGATGTTTTCCTTCACCGCTTAAAGCAAGTGATAATCAAATTCTGATTTGCACACGCATCTGAAAAGTCAGAGGTGCGGGCTGGGATTACACTCGAACCTCCTGCATGGAGCTTTCAACCGCTTGGCTATCATGTTAATCCAGAAACGTCTGCTACTGAACATTAGCTTACCAATGATCGTCTCAATAGTCAAAAGGAAATAGGAAATATGATCACGCTCAGCAAACAAACTGGGTGCTTGTAGCAAGAAGACTGCAGTCCATTAATCTGACAAAATTCCTAAGAATCTTTTTATCACACGCAAGGAAAAAGGAGTTCAGTGTCAAAGCCTTGCTTCTTACACTTTTTCGTGTGGCTGATACTGCATTTACGGTTTGAAAAATATGTAAAAGAATTACGTAGCCTCCTACAAGTATCCAAACGTTAGTTAAAAAAAAAGTAGCATGTAACCTGTTTACAATATGAATACCAGAAGACCTTTCTTTAGAGAAACCCGCTATAGAAATGTCCGTTAGTTGAAAAAACCGGCCAAGTGTGAGTCGGACTCACGTAGTAAGGCTTCTGTACTATCCATAGTCCTGATACCTTATAGAAACTGTTTTTTTACGAGAGTCCATCAAAAGACATTAATGGACCGTGCGCGAAATAAATTTTTTTTAACTTACATACAGCAGTTGAATTATTGCATCTCTTTCTTACGCAGGTACCACGACTTATCTATGATTGCCCTATTTTTATAAAAAAATCTAAACTACATAGTATGCAAAACCAAGTTTGACACTTTCTTGTATGGGGACCCATTTGTTTTTAGACTTTTTTATATTTTTAGTGTTTGTCGTGACAGAGGTCATACATTACATAGCAACACATATTCTGAGAAAATTTCAACTGCCTACCTATCACTGTTCAAACGATACAGACGGAGGGACGGACAGTAGCGTAGCGAGATTAATAGGGTCCCGTTTGACACCCTTTGGATACTGAACCTTAAAAAGCAGCAGCACAAGAAACTCCAAAAGTGCAATATGATGTTGTCAATGCAACAACCTACAGCACCCAAAAGTGAGCCAATGTGTTTGACGTAAAACCCATACAAACATATTGGCACACTACCGAATCCCGAAACCATAAACACCAAGGTCGATCATGACAAATGGTCATTACAAAACGATCGAGCAATACTGAAGGGAATTCCTGATGGTATCCATGAACTGAATTATGAAAGCACACTAGGATATAACAACTGGAGTGTGCGGTGAAGTTAGTGTGGAGACGGCTTCTTTTAAAATAGTGGCACCTACTTATAATACAATTTAATGTATTTCTTTACTAATGGAAATCTAATTTCACCATAATACTACGTTGTGTTGTCACGAATGAAAATTGAGTCAAAGGATTTGACTCCGCCGAGAGTCAACAAGACCTCAGCCAAACCAATGCAAGTTACAACACGAATAAGTCGTTCATAAGCACTAACCAACCAACCCACCTGCCAAACGTGGCGATTATGGCAAATCCCCCCCACTTGGAGGAGGCCTATGTCCAGCAGTGGACGACTTTCGGCTGAAATGATGAAGCACTATAAAGCAGAACTAGTTACCTAACTTGACCTACACATTACTTTATTATTATTGGGCTAGGAAAAATAGTAACATAACATTGCAGCAACTGAACAGCTTACTAATGACATAAAAAAAGACTAGTATTTATTATTACCTATTCTATGCCAATGATTCGATTTCTTCCAGAATAATTGTTGAACAGCGATTTATTTTGTTTCGATTTATTCACGAAACGCATCCCCAGTATGTAAGGTTCGGGTCAGCAGCGCCAACAGCATCCTAATGATGTTAGATAACAGGCTAGACTGTGCGTTTCTGAATCACCGCTGCAAGGTTTCAGCTGGACCTGCGGTAGTGATTTCAGGAATGCAAAATATTCATCTGATGTTTATGATAACAAAATAATATTGTTACTATATTATATCATTGTTGACATAGTACTTTTTTCTAAATAAATATATTCTATTCTATTCTATTCTACTTTCCTCAGTAACATACGATAATTGTATTTTTTTTTTCATAAAAAGCACACTCCTTACTTTTCAGCTCACGTAAATATTCACTGGGATATCCCAAGTTACGCTAACTTCATTCAAACTCCGGTTTGCAAGTTCTTTACAAGCACTAAAGCTTAACAAAAATCAACCTTAACGGATTCAGTTACTGTATAGTATCCGCTGACATTAATTTTTTGTTCGGCTATAAACTTAAGTTTGCTAAATCCTATGACGGTTTTTGCAAAATAGACTTTATGATCATTTAATTAAAGTTAAAAATGTATTATGTAAGTGAACATAATCGACCGAATGATAAAGTTGTGTTCAGACATGGAGTATGCAAGTTGCTAACAGTAGCTGCCATAAGTGTGAACCATTTTTTTTTTTTTTTTTTTTTTTTTATATAATAAATAAATAAATAAATAAATACTTTTGGGACATCTTCACACGAAAGAAGAAGAAGTAGCTGCCTCGGATGTAATATTTGAAATATGCCTGTAAAATATTAATAGGCTTATGAATTGCACGTTTTGAAAAGTATACACAACTCACAAGTCAGCTTGGAAGAGAAGGAATATTGAAATGACGGCAAAGTGTTATATGATGGAAGAGAGAGACATACTGCTATCTTCACCGACTCCAGATAAATGAAGGTACGGGTAGGAGGATGATTAAACAAGTAACAAGTTTCTAACTTTCCTTAGTTTTTATTTTTTTCAAGGAATTTAATAGTTGGAAGATATAAAGTCGATATTAACGACGTCTGTGATCTAGTGGTTCGAGTGTCGGACTGCTGATCACGAGGTCGTTAGTGAGATTCCCACAGGACACAAATATTTGTGTGATGATCATAAGTGTTTGTGTTGGACTGGGAGTTTCTTATGTATTATAAGTATGTATTTACAAAAAAATAAGTATATAAGTACATATATTATTGAGTACCCATAGGATAAGCTCTGATTAGTTTGGGACTAGATGGTGCTGTGTAAAATGTCCCAAAAAAAATTATTTAAAGTATTCGTTGGGTTTAAGTGTTGTAGCATAAAAAATAGCCAAGAAACTAAAATTTGTACCCCGGCCATATCAAAGATTCTTCATACAGAACAAGGGGTGTCTTTTCTTGCATAGCACAGTATTCCTTTTTTGTTAGATTTTAACTTTATTAGTTTTATGTTTGTCTTTCTTCTTGCTCCTTTCTTTCAACTGAAAGTGTCGCCGTCTGAACAAAACCTCAAGAAGGTTTATGCAATTCTTATGTTTTGTTATTATATAAGGTTGTTTGGCGTTGACCGAGCCACTCTCGTCTGCATCGTTCAGTGCATTGAACGCGATCTAGATATTTGGATCACCAAGTTTTTTATTTATCACTTCTAAGGTAAGACTTCTTATGTGTATAATTTAAGATTTAAGATTAACAATGATTTATGACATAAGATAGTTAATTAGTTAGTGTTAAGTTTAGTTTAGCAGTTAATCGATCATATTAAATATAAATTAATGAGGATTTGTTACTAACACGCTTTCATAAGTTTCAAAAGTAACTTTAGAAGTTTCATAAATATTAAGATTTATTATTAAAATTATATTCCTTATAATTTTGTTACAGGCATCGAAAAGATTAATGAAAAAGTTATACCTATTACTCACTTAAATCTTAAACTTTATTTGTGTGATCGCGTTAATGAAACTTTTAATGCTTACATATTTAGAAATAATTAAATAATATAATACACAATTCCACCTTTTAGCAGAAAGTGTCATTGAACTATCTTTTAAGGATAGTGAAAGTGTTCCGTCATTTCCGTTAGACTATTGTTATGAAGGAACAGATTCCTTCTCAGACGTCTCAATTTTAACGCTAAATTGTGTTTCGTTCTAAAGCGCAACTGACAAGCTTTTCAAACCTCAATCATCAAATCAGCTAGAAGTTTAAATTACTTCTCATCATCAACTTTTTAATCATTGGTTGGGCTGTGTTTGTCAGTGGCCATTAACAAGCTGATATTATAATGCTCATCTTCATTATTAGCAAATAAGACCATTATTTTTGCTCTTTCGTGTAGTGACATAGCTCATTCTTTCCAAATTGTAGGCATTGAAGCTACAGTAACTTTAATGATAGCGTTCTCTTCATCAGCATTATCATCTTCTGCTTTTTCATATTTTGAACTGTAAGAGGCATTTCTTTTATTAGCTATAAAACAAGCCATTTATTTCTTACTTACGTCGTGGGTACAGACATGAACCTTTATATGCATGAACTCCTGGATTTATTCCGGTGCATTTAAATATTTGTTCTATTCGGAAACACGCAGCAGCCAAGTGCACTGCCACTACGATAATGGTGTCGTCACTAAATTTTTCTTCAATTCATAAACGTATCACATAAAATCTTAATAATATTCAAAGAAACTAGCGATATTATTTCAAATCGACCTACTTCAAATTCTGCCTACCCCAAACGATGAATCACACTATGATGCCAGGACATTGTCCCACTTGATGACTAGTAGAAAGTTATCCTTCGTTGCATAGTGGGTCAAGAACATGGATGTATAATGTAACATGTATGTGACATAACCGTGTTAGGCTCCAGCGTGGTCAAATTTTGCATTATTTTTTTACTTAATATCTTCTCATTTGAATACAATGAAAAATTCTATTTCACAATACAATACAGATGGTAAGTTATTTTTCTTGTTTTTAATACTTATTTAGGTGTCTGTCCATGTGTTATAAATATTGATAGTTATTGTTAAGCCAGTTTTTTCGAAAGTTTTAGTTTTTCTGTTCCATATTTGAAATTTTAATGTGTGGGAAATAGGTTATGTTTGGGAATTCAACAACAATTCAACAAATTCAACCTGTGACACACTGTGAAGCAGCCAAACGCTCAACCTATGAGCCAAGATGTTCAAACTAAATTGTCTTGATGACGAAAATAATAATACTTCTGTTTTGTCCGCTGTTAGTCTAAAAGCGTCCTTATTATTTTTGAGAACATTGTGTAAATTCAAGAGATTCATCTCAAGACATTTCCTATGCCCTTTTAAGGTGTTGTGAACTGATAACATAACATAACATAACATCACGCCTGTATTTTCCCGAAGGGGAAGGCAGAGGTGTATAGTACAGCCACATTTTGCCAGTTATGTTATAGTCCCATGTAATAGGGGCGAGCCTATTGCCATTAACCGGGCACAAATCCATACTCCGGGCTGCTACTGAGAATTTCCTAATGAAAAAACCCAATATCACTTTGCCTGACCCGGGAATCGAACCCAGGACCCCACGCTCTTCAGTCGCAGACCAACGAGGCAGTATTGCTTAA
The DNA here is from genome assembly GCA_949699075.1 of Asteroscopus sphinx. Lineage (NCBI taxonomy): Eukaryota > Metazoa > Arthropoda > Insecta > Lepidoptera > Noctuidae > Asteroscopus > Asteroscopus sphinx. The sequence continues at coordinate 3,215,129 of OX453025.1, forward strand.
TTGAAAACTTTCTTTAGTAAAACTATTTTCTGTGTATTTTTTTTATTATACCTGCATCTTTCTTTTGTTATGTATCTTGTAATATACATTTCTTTACAAAAGGGTAATTTAATTAAAAATTTAGCCGTAACATTTTATTAAGTAATAAAAAATGTTTACATTACAAAATAAATTTAAAACATTTTGCTGTCGTTATTAAAATCATGTTTTACTTCCAAAGTCTTAAAGTTCCGATTGAGCAATTCTGAGTACTAAAACACTGTGATATTAAAATTTTTTATATATTATTACCTCCTTTTGTGTTTAATAAAATAAATAAATATTTTTGGGACATTTTTACACAGCACCATCTAGTCCTAAACTAAGCAAAGCTTGTACTATGGGTACTAGACAATGGATATAATACTTATATACTTTTATTTTTTTGTAAATACGTACTCATAATACACTAGCTGTGCCCGCGACTCCGTCCGCGTGGATGTCGGAAAATAGCATCGTGTCATAATTATGAACACAATGTCTTCAAATATATATGTACATATAAGCGCCTACACAGGCGATTACACTATTTACCGACCAGACTATATTTTGTTTTTACAACCAACCGGCTAAGGTGATGGAATTAGCCCTAAACTCCCTTATTCTGAGAAGACGCTCGTGCCCAGCAGTGGGAAGTAATTGGGCTGATTATGTTAAGTTATTCTATAACACTAACCACATCTCTTCTTATGCTGAGAAGAGGCCCGTGTCCAGCAGTGGGACTGTAATAGGCTGGTAATGTTATTCTATAATACTAACAATATCCAGTTCATTAACTCTTCTCATTTCTCCTAGCAGTGGGACAGTAATAGGTTGACTACGTTATGTTATTCTAAATTTTCTAGTTTCTTAACTCTTCTCGTCCCGAGAAGAGGTCCGTGCCCAGCAGTGGGGCAGTAGGTAATGAGCTGAATATGTTATGATAATCTATTACACTAACAATATCCAGTTCCTTAACTCTTCTCATTCCAAGAAGAGCGCCATGCCCAGCAGCGGGACAGTGATGGGCTATGTTATGTTATTCTATATTTTCTATAATACTAATAGAATCTAGTTGTATTTTTAGGAACCTGCAACCAACCAGCAATCATGACCTTTACTTTGTATGCAACTTAATACAATAGAGGAGTCAAGCTGTATCGCTGGATCTACTCAACCGATTCAGATAAAACATACCCTATATTTTAAGTTAGACTAATACCAATACAACTGCTAAGATTCATTACGATCCGTTCAGCCGTTTTCACGTGATGAGGTAACAAACAGACAGACAGACAGACAGACATAATTTTTTTAAACGATTGATTCGTGTTCTATTTCTTATTTCTAGTCCTCCTAGCCGATTTTCGCGAAAAAATACTCAATGTACAGACTTTTCGACCTTTACAGTTTTATTATAGTATAGAAGATATAGATAGAAGATAGATAGATAGATATAGATAGAAGATATGAAACACCCAGACCAACACAAACACTTATGTTCATCACACAAACATTTGTGTCCTGTGGAAATCGAACCCACGACCTCGTGATTAGCAGTCTGACATTCGAACCACTAGACCACAGACATCAACGTCGTTTAAATAGTTACTTAATAGGAACTAAAATTAAAACGCTTTTTTAAATCTTAGCACAGATCATAGCGTTTATTACTTACCCAATTGAGTTTTCTTTGCTCATAATTTTCATGTTTTTCCTATCGCGAGTTCAACCATCAAAACCTAGTAGACCTTTATCTACATTTTACTATTTCTTCTTCATAACTAAGTTGAAGTCAGTTCTTTAAAATGTATGGTAATGTTTATGGAATATGTAAGAAAACATGCCGTATCTATATTCCTCAAGTTCTTCCAACATCGTAGTCCCAAGAACTTAAGCATGCGGATCACATAGCAACCGTTGAGTACGCACTATAAGTTTTTTGTTGCGCATCAGGTCCAAATGATTAAGTTCTTTTACTTACGCTTTGTCAGAACTATTGGGGTCAACGTGGTCTGAATTGAGAGGTAAATGGTGAAAGAAACAAATATGGTCGTTGTGTGAAATCCTCAAATGTACGTGGGACACTCAGAAAGTTTTGCGAAACTAAAAAAAATTGTTCTATACGTACATATATTTTTATCAAATCTTTTCAAAGTACTTTCCACCAGCCTCTATACAAAGATTCATGCGCCTAAACCAGTTTTCAAAACACTTTTTCCAGTCCGCCGCAGACACCTCGTTTACAGCCTGCTCGAACGCAGCCAGCGCATCTTCCGGCGACGAAAATTGTATCCCTTTGAGCTGATTTTTTATTTTTGGGAATAAAAAGAAGTCACACGGTGCTAGATCAGGGCTGTAAGGAGGGTGACCCAGGAGTTTGACTGGCGTGCTGTCCAGGAAGTCCCTCGTTTTGAGTGCGGTGTGCGCAGGTGCATTGTCGTGGTGGAGCAGTAGCCCGCGGAGGCCTGTGTTTGGTCGCTTGTTGCTTATAACAGAGAAAACTTCTGGCAAACATTTGGTAGTATACTATTCGGCATTAATGCTTCTTTGATCCCGTAAGGGAATTGATACCAAGTGGCCAGTCAAATTAAAAAAGCTAGCGATCAAAATCTTACCCCCGCTTCTAGATCGCTTCACTTTGGTAGGCGTTGGCTCATTTTGAAACACCCAAACAGTCGACTGGCGCTTGGTTTCTGGGTCGTATTGATAAATCCAGGACTCATCACCTGTAACGATGTCGTAAACACGCCGAGACGAGCCTGCTTCAAATTTGTTAAGCATATCACGGCACCATTCCACCCGGGCCTGCTTCTGAGCATCGGTGAGGTTGTGCGGCACCCAGCGTGATACTATCCTCCTCACGCGAAGATGGCTGTGTAGAATCTCGTGAACGCTTCCCGATCCAATCTTCAATATGTGTTGAATCTCCTGATATGTAATTCGCCTATTGTCTTGGATAAAATTTTTCACTGCTAGCACGTTTTCTTCGGTAACAGCCGTCAAAGGGCGACCGCTTCTTTCGTCATCCCCCAAAGTTGGTCGACCGCGCTTGAATTCGTTATACCAACGATACACGGTTGCCTTGGAAGGGCCTTCATCCATGAATGCCATTTGAAGTCTATCGTACGATTCATCCGGTTTCAGGCGACACTTGAAATCGTATAAAATCATAGCTCTAAAATGTTCCCGGCGCAGATCCATATTTCAGTGAGACACAATACTTTGAATTAACTCGCAAAAAATGTGGAGGGAAATTTTGAAATTGGAACTTACTTATTTTTACTTATAAATAATCATATTTTCGAAAAACATTATAACTGGCCAGTCTCCCATATATAAAAACTTTTTTTCGCAATACTTTCTGAGGGGCCTGGTATTTGTTCTAGTTTTCCTTCCATTTTGGCAATATTTCGTCGTACAGTCTATCAAAGCAATTGGTATACAGAGTAGAGAGATATAAATGAAGTTTTCTCAGAAGATTATGGATGTTTTCGTGTGAAATATCATTTTAATAACTGACAAAGTTAAACTGTATTTATACAAAACCCTAATCAAACCATTCTATAATAAATTTCTGAGAAATCTTCATTTATATCTGGCGAACCTGTGTACTAATTGCTTTGTTAGACCGTACAACGTGTTTACATTTTCTTGTTCTTCAAACTCATATAGTAAAGTGGAATCTTTGAAGAAACTAACACTTGATTGATCTTCGATTTTGCATTTATGGCAGCAAGTTTGTAACCGAAGTTTATCTTCTTTTAAGGAAAACGAAGAAAATTATCTCGATCAAGAGCTTGTCTCACTCTTCTTCCTGAAGTAATTCTCGTGCCTCATCCTTTATTATTCAGTTCGGGTGTTTATATATATTGGGATTTATTTCAACTGTTGTTGCGTCATTGCTTTGAAATAAGTGAAGCAATATCGTAATTGTACCGTCACGAATCTTCGCGGTGGTACGTTTTGTCGACAAAATCCCTTGAACGGATCCTGCAGCCTGCTACATTACGCGTACCTTTTTTGTCGTGGGGAAAATCCTCATGGACGCACTCCGCCCGGGGAAGGCGGAGCCGGTGTCGGACTCTTACCTACCGCTACCATCGAATATTGAGTGGTGGGGTTAATAAGTACACATCATAATAAAACAAAGTTTAACCGGATTAAATCGCGTATATTATTTAAATTGGTTTTTTCTGACGTTTCGAAAGCTCTGCAGCATTTCGTGGTCGCAGGTAGACTAAGATGACAAGCGTCTTTACAAATATTTCTAAAAAAATATTTTAATCTACCGTACAATATTAAAAACCAATTTAAATAATATACGCGATTTAATCCGGTTAAACTTTGTTTTATTATAATGTGTAGTGATCGCAAAAACCTAAGAAGTTATTAAGCACACATCAATTAATTGCGTCATTGTCATTGAAATAGTGCGTCATGTCTTAACTCAAAAAGATTTGCTTAATGTAGGGAGATGTCCTGTCAATAAACAAATTTAATTAACATGGGTTCCATTTTGCATATATTGAACATTTACAGTCGTTGTGCTCCGTGCTTCCAGCAAACTCAGTTACAACCAGGCGCGTGCATTGCATATAGGCAATTAGGCAATACCTAGTGCCTTCCTCATTCAAATTCAAAAGTGGTGTAAATTATTATCCTTTTTTCAGAGTACGATGATTATTTATCTTAAAATAGACCTATTAATGCTAAATTAATCTTCATACATGAAAAAATCAATAACTTATACCACAATTAAATTCAAGTGAAGTAGGCCAATGCACGCCACTGGTTACAACTAGACTGTCATAATAATATCAATGATTTTTGCGATATGATTATTTCCAGACAAGAAATGTTTGTCGTCCTCTGTCATGTTTCCACAATTTGACATTTTGATACACTCTAGTTTGACAACTACAATTTTAGTTTCCAAATCAACACGACCATGAAATTACGGTCCAATTCTCAAGAAAATATACCATCACCTAATAATTACGTCATTACTTTTTTGACTTAAAACATGATGACCGTTATTTCCCGCCAACTCATGCGCAGTCCACCGTCGCACTTCGTGCGTTTCGTTCGCTCTTACAATGTGTTTTGAATTGAATGTTTTTCAAGTACAAACTGTGTCTTTACCGTGTTGAGTTTCGCCATGTGAAAATTTTTTTGCGTGTCCAAAAGTAAGCGCTGTGTTTTTGTCTAGAGTTGACTTTGTATCTTTTTGTTCATTATTAGAGTGTAGTGATACTAGAAACTGTCTATTATTTTTCTTCTGTTTAATTGAATAAGGTTTACTGTTTACTACAGGGCAGCTACATACTTCAGTGCCAAACATCAATATTATGATTTTGTTTCTAATACTCAGAAGCCAAAAGTTATTTGCATTGAAAATTCTACAGGATCCTTACCACAGAAATAGATATAATGGAAAAGTGGGCAGGGCGCGCATGCCAACACTCTGCACCATAGTGCAGAGCATTTTAAAGCCTTTCTCAGTACGCCTTATGACTTGTTTCTGTAAATACTGTAACAAAAACTCGCAAAAATGCCTTATTGTGCTGTTTATAATTGCAGAAACAAAAGCTGTAAAGTACATTTGATTAAAGTTATTTTTTTTAAATTAATTACGTCAATATGTAAGGCGTAGTTTGTTCGAAAGTTGCCACGCATGAATTGCAAGTAAAATTGTGATTACGACCATTCTACTATCTATATCTGTGATCCTTACATTGTAAAGTAAGTATCCATTGCCAATTACAATTCATGAATACAAACTAATGTGAAACTAATTTCTCGCATGACTTGATATAATTTGAAACTTTCCTCAATGCGATTATAGTGCTAGGTACGCTATAATAAATATCATTGGCTTCTGCACTTAGTATTCTTCCGTATGTTATTTTTCTTCCCATTGCATTTGAAGAAGAAGAAAAACAGTACCTACCTACTTGTTTGGTTAAGGAATATGGCCCCTTTAAAAATAAAACACGTAGCCGTAGGTACATTTGATATATGTTTTCATAATTTTCAGTTCTAATTCAACAACAGAATTTAAATTACGATATTCTTTTACAAAAATAATGTAGGAACAATTTCTCGCATGACTTGATCAAAATTCAACTTTCTTCAAATTCAGTTCAGCCGCTAGGTCACGTACGCAATTGTCGTTGACTCTGAATCCTCATAACTGGACCATAGAAATTGTTTTAACATAAATAAATGTGAAGTCTTGTACAGATAATTTAAAGGTGCATACTCACTGCGAGCATTCGTGTGTAATGTAACAACTAGATTTTGAAAATTACACCGGTGAATACGTCGAGGCGAGCATTATAGTGCACATACTCAACTTCGAACATCATAGCAATTAGTACGTTAAATCGAGTATAACAGCGGTGAGTATGTAAAGCCGAGCATTACAGTGTGTACCACTTGTAACTAACCAATTGATTTGGACAAATGAATCAATGTTACACGCCCGAATGTTTTCAGTTTGTAAAATGCGATGCTCAATATCGAGCGGTTATAAAAGCGAATGCTCATCGATCAATACGTTGAGCTAGCGCACTATTGTAATGTAATGGTCAACATCGTATTTTGAATATTTACATTACACGCGAATGCTCGCGGTGAAGACGCTAAAGGTCATTATTATATTATGTAAAGCTTTTTTTCAACCATCCATTGTTTACGGTAACATTTCACATTCTAGTTTTTTTTTCTGTTTTTAATCTTCATTTGATTTGGTGTAAGGGCTGCCGATGGTGGTGAAAGCCTCCTCCAAACCCTTCCACATTTTTCTGTCCTGTGCTTGCCTCGTCTATTGTTGTCCATTTTCAGTGTTGTGACGCAACTTGGGAGAGGCCTATTTCCAACAGTGGACTGCGATAGGCTGAGTCGATTATTAAATGTCACTCCGTTTTTTTTGTGGTATTCCTACATTTCTTTTACAGTATATGGAGTACGAATCAGTTATTTATTTTATCTATCTCTCGTCTTTAGTTCCTTATGGGTCATAATTGCTTAAAATCACACAATTATGACCTTTATATTTCTTTTAAAACATCAAACAATAGTTCGCGGAATTCTGGAGCCGCCTTTCGTCATGCGATCCAAAGGATACAAAATATGAGGCTCATGTCACTTTTATAATTACAAAATAAGGCATCTGAAAAATGAGTCTCATAGTTATGATTATGCTGTCATTGTGATACCTCTATTACGAGAAAAAACAAGAGCACCTTACAAATGATTTTAACCTTATAAGAAAAATTACAGCTCTTCATCTTTGATCCCTAAAAGAGAGAGAAGTAATATTCCAGCATCCAACATCATTATAGCGTGAAGTTCATTTATAGCAAATTAAGCTAGAACAAGTTCTGAACAAGTAAGTGCAGTCTCGTGCTATATCTAAACGATTCAGTGTAGAAAGTACGCCGTACGTAAAAGTAGGAAATCGGCACTAGCTATCTGTTCCGAGTTGTTTTTGATGTTAACGATGCCTAGGAAGTAATGTTTGTGTATAAGTGTTACTGATTTATCTTGAGAATGTTATTTTACTAAATCATTTGCTACAAAGTTAGTGCCATCAGTAATCTTAGAAAATTGATACATTTATAAATGTATGCCTGCCTCCTGCCCATAAAATTTAAAAAAATTAATGAGAGTTCAATCTAATAATATAGATTAAATTCATCTCCAACATAATGTTTTATTCCTAGCCAAAACCACACAAAGCCATTAGCAGCCGTTATTGTCATGTACACACGGCTACACAACAAGTTTTAAATACCAGTAAAGGCTGACCTCGCGTTGTAAGGAAAACCTATACAATGCGAGGTCAGCTTATACTGGAATTTTACAGCTTGATATGCAGCCGAGTGTACATCAGACCAGTTACATTTTAGTTAAGAGTATAGTGATTATTTTAATGTATGTGATGTGGCTGTACTTTTATAAATAAATTTGTCATTGTGAATAAAATAATATAGATGTATAGATAGCCTATAAAGATGCCATACGATTAAATAAATAGCAGCCATCTTTGATTTGATACAATTTTGTCCTCGTATGAGAACATCAAAGGACATAAGGACCTACTCGTAATATCCGTCAATTTCAAGAGCAATCATGGCAACTTGTTCTAATTTAAAATTATTCTGTTTGTGGAACTAATTGGTATAATATTTGATGTTTTCTGGAAATTCTCAGAATTTATAACGAAAACCATATTTATTTACTTATTTGACACCAAATAAGTTTGTAATTTGTTAAAAGCTCTGATTTCTATAGCTAAGATTGATTGATGATTCTCTGAGCTAAGCTATAATCTAGCCTGTGTGTCAGAAATCAGTTTTGTTATTAGTAATGGGAAAATTAACGTTAAATTCACATCGGTGAAAGAATATTTTCATAAATTTAAAACAACCCATTACTGTCCCATTAATGAACAGGGTTTCTACTCAAAATGGGAAGGGCTTACTTTACAGCACTGATCTGGTGCGAATTGGCTGCCTACAACCTAATTTTTTTTCCCTTTAATTTTACTGTTTTATGGACTCTTTTTTTAAAGAAATTAATAGGTAACTACTACTATGTCCGAAAGCCAATCCACACATAACATACATGTAATGGGCCTCTTCTCAATGCGAGAATTGTCAGGGCTCAGGGCAGTCCACCACACTGGCTTATTGCAGGATTGGCGGACTACACACACAATCGAGAACTGTATAGAGCACTCTCATGTGTGCAAGTTTCCTCAGGATGTTTTATTTCACGTGATAATCAAATTCTGATCTACACATGAAATCGAAAATTTTGAGAAGCGGGCCAGATATAACTTCGGACCCTTGCCAAGCATGCTTTCCTATATGGAAAGCAAGCTTAATAGTAGTCGAGCTCCCTGTGAAAGAGCTCGTCCGGGAAAGTACTACAACCGTACAGCCGGTGAAATTACAATCACGTGAGACTTTCCATCTTCATGTCTCAGTTTGGCGAACTGACTCGCAATAACATCTAGGTGGTATTGCAGTTGTTGTGTGCAAAGGTAATTGCTTATCATCAGGTGGGTCTTTAGCTCGTTTCGCAATCCTATAACATGAAAAAAGCGTTCTACCACTAGGCTATCACTGCCTCTCACTACTCAACAAGGATGATAATTCGTCTTGTCAGTAATTGTAGCATTGCCATCAGATCAACCAGTGATGTAGTTCTGTTAGCTCTAGAGATAACACCGAACATATCGCCTTCCGAACCTTGTAACCCCTTAGGAAATAACTGAGAAAACACAGACCTAATCTAAACTTCAACGAACTAACAGACTCCTAAATTCCAATACAATTTAAAAATACACGTGTGAAATCCAATGTGAGCTACATAACGAATCGGAAATAAAAAAGCTACCCTTATCAGTACAAGTACTTAAACAAGGCTGAATTTATTATTTTAGAACTCTTACCTGATGGCCTGATTCTGTAAAAAATCTAGTGTTCCCTTGGGCTGAATTTTCAGAAAAAAACTGTTTAAATAACCACGCAGATCCCAATCGCCATCTTACTTACTTACTCCATTGGCGCAGCGACCCAAAATGTGTCTTGGCCTCCGTAACTAGAGAACGCCACTTGCCGCGATCTTTGGCAGTATCTCGCCAATCACTGGTTCAAATCTCAAATCACCATCTAAGACTGTTTTATCCCCATGGCAATATGCTGAGTTGGACACCCATTTGTCACAATTTTGAGACACACGTGTCGCATGACTGTATTGACAGTCATGCGACACGTGTCGTGTCGTGTCGAGTCGTGTGACTCATAATTAGTTATTTTTCGCTTTTTAGTTTCTGTTTTCGTCGGTTCAATTTTTTGTTAAAAAGTTTTATTTTTCATTTTTTTGTGGTTGAAATCTAACTCCAGGTCTCCATTATGTCGTAGTGTCTAGAACTATATTTATGTGTGTCAAGTTTCAACAGAATCGGATAACAGGTAAGAATTCAGTGGGTGAACGTTTGTTCAATCCATTCACGCAAGGCATAATCAAGTTCTGATCTCCCGGGATTAAACTCTGACCTTCTTGTATCACTCCATCACGGCCACCTTTTGCGATTCCAACAATCTTGTAGATTTAAAATTTTACTAACCGACACACATGTATAATTTTTTTCCAACTTCAGATCCAAGTTCAAGATGCTGAGTCAAGCTCGATGGCTGATGCTGGTGATAGCAGCAGTTCTGACGCTGCAGTCGAGAGGTGAAGGTGGTATCAGACTCCCTGACCAGCCACCTAAGGAAGGTGGAGAAGGAAGATCTTTGAACTTCGGAGGGGATCATGGTCGATCGGTAAGCTAAATTCTAAATTCAAATTATTTCAAATAAACGTTAATTAAATAAACAATAATTACAGGCACTTTTGAAACGTCAGGTTCTAGTTGCACGTATAATCTATTACTCATTTGGTCATGTTTTTTTTTTTTGATGATGATGAGGTAGATTACAGATATCGACTGCGGTCGGGACAATGTCGTTACAACTCAAAATTGTTGCAGATTGTTGGGACCCGCCATTCTTTCTCCGACTTTTAAAACAGGAATAGTTTATTCTTTGTCAAATCCACGCTATACTTTTAAATTTTGTTTCTGACCAGAATATCATAATCAGCCATTACTATCCCAATGCCACAGCCACTGGCTACTTTTCAAAATCAGAAGTCATCATCATCAGCCCATTACTGTCCCACTGCTGGGCACGGGCCTCTTCTCAGAATGAAAAGGATTCTGGCCTTAGTCCACCACGCTGGCCTAGTGCGGGTTGGCGGACTTCACACACCATAGAGAACTGTATGGAGCACTCTCAGGTGTACAGGTTTCCTCACGATGTTTTCCTTCACCGTTAAAGCAAGCGATAATCAAATTTTGTTCTGATCAAAATGAGAAGTACTTTGGATTTAATTTTCCACGCTGGCCTGATGCAGATTGCTGACTACAATAACAATAATCTTTAACTTATACTTCCAGCCTCAAGCTCAAGGCCGTGGTCTTCTAGACTGGCTGGGTTTTGGAGAAGACCAGGACCCTTACATCCAGCAATCCACGCAACAGTGCATCAATGGAGACCTGGCTGACTGCTTCAAGGCCCAAGCTTTGCGGTCTTTTGACGATTTCTTTGATAAGCCGTCTTACCAGTAAGTGATGATCAAAATTAACTATCCTACTTATAATATTATAAACGTGATTTTTTTTGAGGATGTATGGATATATGGATGTTTGCAACTCTTTCACGCAAAAACTACTGTATGGATTTTAATAAAATTTGGCATACAGACTGCCTCGTTGGTCTAGTGGTTGCAAGCGCGACTGCTGAGCGTGGGGTCCTGGGTTCGATTCCCGGGTCGGGCAAAGTGTTATCGGGTTTTTTGATTAGGAAATTCTCAGTAGCAGCCTGGAATCTGGATTTGTGCCCGGTCAATGGCAATAGGCTCGCCCCCTATTACATGCGACTTTAACATAACTGGCGAAATGTGGGTGTACTACACCTCTGCCTACACCTTCGGGGAAATACAGGCGTGATGTTATGTTATGTTGGCATACAGATACAACATAACCCGCCCGGATTAACATATAGGCTACTTTTTATCCCGGGAAAATGAACAGTTCCCGAGGGATGCGTGATAAACGACCTTCACGCGGACGAAGTCGCGGGCATAGGCTTTTATAGTATAAAAAAAGAAAATTGATAACCCTAGGCTAATTATGCGCCACCTTAGAGTAATAAGACTCAGAGTAAGCATTTCATTTAAAGTTTCGCTCAAAGTTCAAGCCCAAAAATAATCAACCTGTATATGTGCAAGCGACAAATAACATGTTCACCAACACGCACACATACATACATACATACATATTATCACGCCTGTTTCCCATTGGGGTAGGCAGAGACTATGGATTTCCACCTGCTACGATCCTGACACACCTCTTTCGCTTCATCTACGTCCATTAACCTCGTCATGCATGCTCGTCGGTTTAGAGAACTCTTAACCTGGCATTTTTTGAGAACATCCGCGATTTGATCGCGATACGTTCGCCGAGGTCGTCCCCTTCCAACTCTTCCATCCACACTCGCTTCGTATACTTGTTTCGTCAATCTCCTCTCGTCCATCCTCTCTATATGAAACACACGCACACAGGCGCACGAATAATAGAACGTAGCCTTTTAAGGCCAACTTGAAAAATTCTTCACTCCGCGTGTGACTACTGCGGTCCTAAACGAAGTTATTCTAAGGCCCGTATTACAGAAGCTTCCTCAAGTACAGTTTAAACACCAATCACCTGATCACTATTTAAGGATAGAATCGTTATTTGAGTATTGGTCTTATTCCAGAACGGTAATTATAAACTTTAATTCAACAACATAACACACGAATTTGACCTGAAATTGAATAGAAATCTCTACTCAAGTGTAGTCTGGATCACACTAGAGTGATTACAGATCTCTGCTCAAATACCGAAACAGGTGACAGTATAAAATAAAGCTAAACTCAGCTGAACTGTGATCAATAAATCTCTGCTTGAGGAACGTTCTAAAATCAAAGCTCAACTCAAAACTAGTTTTAAACAGAGATCAATGCTTGAGTGTCGTCCTATAATACGGGCCTAAGTCCGCCACCTACTGCTAGTTTCGTTATATTTAATCACATATCATACAAACATGAAAGTATTCTAAGATACCATTGAGTCCCGGTTTTTTTTTTCCATACTTTGCGGATATTATCATCACCACAGAAATAGATGGATAGAATGGTTATGTAGGTAATCACAATTTTACTTGCAATTCATACGTGGCAACTTTCGGACAAACCACGCCTCCCCTGTTGACGTCATTAATTTTAAAAAAATTACTTTACTGGTTTTGTTTCTGCTGTTAGAAACAGCACAATAAGGCGTTTTTGCGGGTTTTTGTTAAAGTATTTACAGAAACAAGTCAAGGCGTACTGATAAAGGTTTTGAAATACCCTGCACTATGGTACAGAGTGTTGGCACGCGCGCCCTGCCCACCTTTTCATTCTATCTATCTATCTATCTCTGTTATCATCACAGTACTTGTATTCTGTTGAAGATATCATTTTCTATAACAATAAAAAATGTAATTTCCATTAATTTCCAGGCTATCAGATAACGCAGTACTTGTGAAGGTGGAGACCCAAGCTCGTGCGCTGGCCCGCGAACCCCCTCAGCTGGAATCTCAGCCACGTAGCGAAGACTCCGACTGGGAAGCACTCGTGAAGTTCGGAATGAGGAAGATTGAAAGGTAAATTTGTTTTTAACTAAATCTTTTATGGTAATTATCTGAAGGCCAATTCGAGTTAGTTAGTTAGTTATTTATTTGTTAAACTTGGACTAGATTACATGGAAGGATTTTAGCACAGGCTTACTATTTAAGTACTTATTTAATCTAGTTAAAGGGTAGAGTACTGTTCTCCTAGATAGGCAACAAAGTAACCTGTGTTTAGGAGAGACAGTTCCGATCCCCTGTCGATATGGAAGGATTATAGCACATGTTATACATTCCGAGTTTATAAACAATAATAAAAATAAAAATAAAAACAAGCAAACAAAAGGTAAGTACAATCATTTCTAAAATTGATAGGCATTGTGTGTTAGTGTGAGTGTGTAGGTATGAGGGGGTGGTGGTGGTGGTCGTGCGTGTGTATGTGCGTTAAATGAGTAAGAGTGCAAATTTGTGTAGTGCGTTTGAGTTTTTGCTAGGAGTTACATAAGCGTGTGTGTGGGGTCTGTGTGTGTGTTCACTTATTCAGGTACTCTTCAGGTTCGTCATAGTTAAGGGATTGAAGGTATAAGCGGATAGTCTTTTTACAGTTAAAGTATGTTGAACTATACATTGGGAATTTTGCATTATTAAAAACATTCAAAATGTAGTTCCAACTAATCTCAATGCTTTAAATTTCAATCTTCTGATAGTAGATGTTCCTGTTTGCCGTTTACTTGTGACACTTAGATCATTAGTGACATCAATAAATGACAATCTAAATCATTCTACTGTCAGAAGATTGAGATTTAAAGCATTGAGATTGGTTTGAAACTATATTTAGAACGTTTTTAATTACGAGAATTGGCCTTCAGTATATGGATAAAAAGCTTAAGCTGCTTTAGTAATCAAGCTAATTTTCAATTAGCTTTAAAGGTACAGCAAAAGTAATTCCTAGTAATGTAACTACAGGTCTCTCAAATTACCGCCATCACTAGTAGTAAACAAATTAGTGAAGATATAGCGCAGATTATTTTTGCAACCAGTTTGAGAACGACATGGAATTACGTTTTAATTTTCATACAATAATTACTATTGCTTATTTTGTAACCATCGGTAAAACCTAGAACTAGGCAAACACAAAACATATTAACGAACTCATCCATTTCCTATTCAAATTCCTATTACACATACGAGTATACTTAAAACCCAGTAATTCCGCATATAATCCAGAATTACATTTGAAATAGGTTCTTGGCAAACACACTTCGCCTCATTGCCAAAATTGTGTAGCAACTATGTATAAAATTTCATTTGCATGTTACAAGCACTAAAACTTATGCAAATAATGGAGAATAAAGCTGAAGCAAATATTAAAATATTTAGAAACTAAAATCTGAGGTAACTTCAAAACTCTGTCTGGATTTGGTTACTTAAATATTCGAGGAATTTATTAAACCTTGTTTAATTCACGGGAATCATTTAGGCTTCAACTAGATACAACTAATTGAACCTAAATGTCGAATAAAGTTTGTGATTACACTTTTCAGTTTTATGTTGGAAATTAAAAATACATAACAGATACCTATTGAATCGAATAAATCAATTGAAATTATTTAATCCTTAGCGCCATCTAAACTAAGCTTTACTGTCCCACTGTTGGGTACGAGTCTCTTCTCAGAACGAGAAAATATTAGGCCTTAGTCCACCACACTGGCCTGATGTCGTTTGATGTACTAACTGCACATAATAATATCATCGATCTATACAAGAGCCTCTTAAATAGTAAAAGTGACATAATATTTCTGCTAGCTGACATTTGGTTCATTCTGTGATACATAAAACACAGAAGTCTTTCTAAGCAAATTATTTTAATTCTATAACCAGGTTCTTAAGATCAACTGCCTTAGAGATGCAGCTAGATGAAGAAGTGACATCTCGCGGAGTAATCGCACCTCGTTTCATTGAACAGTTTGCTGATGAAGTGGATATCATTGAAGATAAGAAGGCACCTTTCCGTAAGTACATTAAAGCATTATAAGAAGTTAAGGATACATATTTATTTATGAGAACGACCAACATAGTCATACGTACAGTCGACTGCATGACAGTGGTAACACTTCAATTTGAAAACCGCCCTTACTGCTTACGAAATAAAGATGCTGCTAATGTCAAAGTGTTACCACCGACGTGCGGTCGACCGTACATAGAATTTCGTATTCTCATTAATGATCATGTCACACTGTCGAAAGTAGGGTCGGTATTTTAGATTTTGTGAAAAAGACCCCATGTTTTTTGCGAAGTATCGATCATTCAATTCAATTCAATTCAATTCTTTATTTGCGTGAACATTGATACATAAGATGGTAGAAAAAATATATTGTATCATAATATTCCGCCTAAAATAGGACATGCAAACGTTGTTGGATATAGGTAGTCTAACACAGCACCATACATACGCATTAGACGCACTTTCTTTCTTAGCGGTCTTCATATTATAGTTTTCAGCGATATATAAATTAACAGTATTAGCAAACTGTTGCTAGGAATTATCCTACCCATTGGAGAACACAGACATTATTTAATAATCAGCATCATAATTTTAAGCTTGCTTTTATTCACAGGTTTCCTTGGCAGACCTTTGTCTCGAAAATATATTTAACTGTTAGCATATAGACATTATGTAGACGCCTAACAATTTATCGTAATTAAAAACCATGACCTTAATGAGAGCCAGATTCATTAAGTCTAGGCACTTAAAACGCTTTAGTTAAATAAAACAAGACCTTTAATAATGCCTTACCTTGTAAATATAGTGGAAGCTAATTTAAGAAGCTTTGTAGAAAACTGTTTATGTTAAATTTCATGTTATTGAAGGTTGTAATTTAAATAGGTACTCTTTTTTCGTGACGGAGAAAATACCTATCGTATGTCACACCATTGGACTCCTTCCAAAAACACTGGTCCATAACAGGCATAGATAGAGAGAGGTGGAAAAAGAGTGGGGAGGCCTTTGCCCTGCATTGGGACAGTATAGGCTCTTAATAATAATAATGTCACACCACCCGGGGAGGCGGTGAGGTTATGTGAGAATCGCACCCACTAACTTCTCACAACTCTCAACAACTACTCTCGCCTTGGGTGGATGGGCCACGAGAACTGCAATTCATGGCATATGCAACAATCGCAACCCATTCAGCACGGCCCATTTAAGGGCCTTCCACTTCTAACCTAAACTCTCTTTCGGTAATATTCGGGCACACGTAAGACATCACCAAATTTAAGCTATCACGTAAGCGTATTTTCGTCCGTGTGGTGCCGGACGTAAAGATTTTCACCACCCTATATCTTCTCATGGGTGTCGTAAAAGGCGACTAAGGGATTCACCAGAGGATGGGCAGCAGCGTTCTCTGAGTATTTAACCAACCAACTGCGATCGCCAACCCGCCTGCCAAGCCTGGCGATTATTGCATATCCCCCCCTTAATGGGGGTGGCCTAAGTCCAGCAGTGGACGTCTTTTGGCTGAAATGATGATGAATGATATTCTACCAAGAACCAAGAAGTATACGGACAGATAAACTGCTGTAGTGACATGAGCCATTGAAAGAAGATGGTTGAAAACCATTTTACATGTTTTATAGGAGAGGAAGTGTTAATTAAGAGGAATATTTTTAGATTCCTCTGTCGAGCAGACGACTTCAATAGGGTGACATAACTGAATTATTCGTTTATGCTTATTTATTATTTAAATGTTTCTATTGGCAACTTATTTTCTTACAGGCCAACACAAACTGAAGAAGCTGATCATCCCCATGTTGCTTATCCTCAAGTTGTTCAAGCTGAAGCTGCTTCTATTCCTGCCCCTCATCCTCGGACTTGCCAGCTTCAAAAAGTTCCTCGGTTTCATGGCTCTTATCATTCCTGGTATGTAATTCACCATTTCAATATGACCTAGACTTATTAAATTGATTTGATAACAAAGACACGATGCTTCCGATTGGCTATCGTCTATCGACTTGTTACACCGATGAGTTACAGTTTTACGTATAAATGTGCCACTATTACATTGATGGTCTAGAAGACAAACGTGCTTAGTAGAAAAAAATATTGTTTAAACATTTTTAAATATCCTAACACATTTTCTGTAGTGTGCATGTTTGTCTTCTAGACTATCGAAATTATCTTTTTATTAGAAAATGCATGTATCTAATAAAGCAAGGTCAGTAAGTTTTCCTGACTCTGTGAAAGAAAATATTGTATTTACATCGCTGAGCTACTGTCTCATTTAAAAAATATTAGCAAAGCAATCATCGTCTTCATAATTATTAAAAATTATTCAGCTAATCTTGATATTTTTTTTTTTTCTGGGCCAGCAGCCTGTGTTTACTGTGCCCCTATCAGTAATTTTTTTGTACCGTCGACACGAAGAAGAAGAAGCTAAACTTTA
Source organism: Asteroscopus sphinx (assembly GCA_949699075.1). Classification (NCBI taxonomy): domain Eukaryota; kingdom Metazoa; phylum Arthropoda; class Insecta; order Lepidoptera; family Noctuidae; genus Asteroscopus; species Asteroscopus sphinx. Next base: position 3,232,857 of record OX453025.1, read on the forward strand.
TTCATCTCCTTTTATTTACTCTTGTTCTCATTTCTAATTACCACTTCAATTTCCAGGTGTGATTGGCTACTTCAAGTTCTGCAAGCCCAACTCCTCGCCGTTCTCGTCAAGCCACTACTCTGGGCCTCAGTACAGTCCCGCTGGCATCGGCCTTGGACCCTACAGGGAGTCACCACCACAGTCACATTATGCTCCTTCACATTATGAGAGTTTTTCCGTAAGTTTTATTTAACTCATATTATTTTAATTATCTCCAGTATGTTAGGTAGGGTTTTCTGTCTAACCTAAAGCTTTATTTGTTTTGACAAATTAATACCGTCGTAACGTCGGGCACGGTACCATTTTAATGTGAAGCTGGGAAAATAGAATATTAATTAGGAATTTACTGAATTCGACCTTATTTTAAATTGCCTTGGCAAACAACGCAAATGCAAACTACAAATGGATGTTATTGTCATAGTGAAAAGGGGGTTTTACAGACAGACAGACAGACAGTAAAAATGTTAAACGGCGTAACCTAAATAGCCTGTGAAAGACTTCAAATGCAATTATGGTATTTATAGTTCGTTTTTTATTCCAGATACTAAATTACATACATACATACATATTATCACGCCTGTTTCCCATTGGGGTAGGCAGAGACTATGGATTTCCACCTGCTACGATCCTGACACACCTCTTTCGCTTCATCTACGTCCATTAACCTCGTCATGCATGCTCGTCGGTTTAGAGAACTCTTAACCTGGCATTTTTTTGAGAACATCCGCGATTTGATACTAAATTCACGTGTCTAAAACGACAAATTGATCTTAACCTCTTTAAAATAAAGTTAATTATTGCCTTGACATTTTTACATGTCAATTTAGTATCTGGAATTAAAAACGACTTATTGATCTTTTGTCATAATAATTTCTTAGGTTTTCTCGATCACTTCACATACGTGATAATTATATCCGGTTTTTGTTTTATTATAATATTTTTACTTTAAAATGTTAAAAATACAGTACATTATTGCCTTAAAATTTTTACATGTCATGGTCTTCAGATTTTAAGGCATTCGGGTTGTCAGGCTAAAAAAATACCCAACAATAATAACGTTCTTGAATCTTATAAGATAAATAAAAACTTTTATTATAAAATGGTCTTTTCTACAAACTTACTAAAACACCTGACAGGTTATTAAAAGTTTGAAGATATTATTGACATATTTGGTATCATAAATCAAAGTGAATTGACTCTGCGGACAAACTATATGGACAGACAGTTTTAGGAAAGTTGTGGGAAAAATAAGATGAAAATGTCTCAAAATACATTATAGAAGTAGCTTGTAGAAATAAACTTTATTCAACAGATAGTAGAACTTGTCCAAAACCTATAGGGGTTTTATGTTAATTTTTTGTTTGCTAGGTGTGTATTTTTTATGTTTAAAAGACAAAAAAGATCGACCAACGTTTTCTAGCTCTGCTGTTATAAGTCAGCTAGTATTTCCTTGAAATAAAAATGGTTGAAAAATTATTTATCCATCTGATTAATCATTTCAATTATTTCAGGGTGGTCACAAGTATGGATCTAGCGGTATTTCCTTCAGGGAGCATGATGTCAGTCCTCAAGACCTGGCTTACCAAGGCTGGGAGTACAGAAATAAGCAGGGAGCCGAAGACATCAAGGCTGAGCAAGCTTAAAAGACTGAAAATTGTAAATGTAAGCGTGATTTTAGGTAATACTGTTTAAGTCAAGAGTCAAACAGTGTTCCAAGAGTAGGATTACGTCAGAAGCTGGTCAGTGATTTGAGTTCCGTATGAACAGATAATAATTTTTATACCAAAAGTTTAAATAACATCATACTGGTCGCAAAATAACTTGCACCGACTATAAAATCTAGATCTTGAAACCGTAAAATACCTATGTAATTTTTAGAGTTTGAAAAACTCCTAAACAATTTAGTCGAAAATATCCCATATCAGAGTTAATAAAAACGATAAAATAATCTCATATGAATGTGTAGAAAGAACTAGGGATATCACATTAAAATTAAAAATTTGATATCTCTAGTCAAATTTTCATTTGATTTAAAGGGTAATTTAGAATTCCACGCCAAGCGTATACTCCACAAATACCTGTTAACAGGCTATTTAATTTAATTAAAGCTTTCTCTTAATTAACTACTTTGCAAAGAAACTTGTCTTACAAAAGCATTCGCAGAAGTTTTGAGGCTTCTCTTTCATTAGTAAAATCGAGTTGTTTTGAAATGAAATAGTTTTATGTTTCATATTTAGATGATATCACTTTAATTATTTAGATTTATTCAATAATGTTTTATTCAAGGTACACTGTGTTTCAACTAAAGCACCTTATGTTGCAAGGATGCTGTAAATTGCACCCAGAATTGCAGTTTACAATACATGTAGGCTCAGAATGCGCATTAATGGTGTGCAATTTATTGCTAGCAGACAAAACGCCCTACACAAAGCTAAATTAGTGATTTGAAGTTGTTCTGTAGTAAAAGCATCGAGAACTGAGTCTTTACTATAAAGCGAGTTTTTTTAATTCATCATGCAAGGTTTTATCAATCTTTATTAAACTATTGTGCTTGATTCATTTTGTAAATTTTGATAATCACAATTTTTATAATAATCATTATTTGCATCAATTTCAGTTTAATTCCAAAGTTCGTCGTTTTTAGGGTTCCGAAGTCCTACAAGGAACCCTTATAGTTTCGTCATGTCCGTCCGTCTGTCCGTCTGTCCGTCTGTCCGTCTGTCCGTCTGTCCGTCTGTCCGTCTGTCCGTCTGTCCGTCTGTACGTCTGTCCGTCTGTCCGTCTGTCCGTCTGTCCGTCTGTCCTAATCCTTTACAGCTTAATAACTTCTACAGTTATAAACATAAGTAAATGAAATTTTGTTAAAAAATAGTCTACATATAGATCTCAATTTTAAAAGAATAAAAAAAACGTTTTTCCGTATTTTAGGGGTGGCGTCCATACATGTGAAATGGGGAAAAAAAAAATTTTTCGCTGCACCCCCTCGTATGCGATATCATTGAATAGGTCTACTAAAATTAAGGTAATGTTTCATACACCACTTTTTTATCAGGTGTACCATCTGCGAAATATAGCCCGCCAAAGTGGCTTGCAATGTGTCCCCCCCCCTGCCATTTCTAAACTATGCAATGTAGAAACTTATAATCTTCCACATTGATAGAACTTTGTGAAAACTCTCTTTTAAAATTATTTCGAGTATAATGTGATTATAATTTTTTGAGTTATAGAGAGAAAACTGAAAAATACTTAAAACGTCCTAGTTCAAAGGTCATTGACCTTAGAGAAAAATGATCATAGCAAATAATGCTCCTATAGCTACTTTCTATTTGAAAAAATCACAAAAAGTAACTTTGAAATGAAACACTTCTTAAATTTGGCTTCTTGAATTTATCGCTAGATGGCGCTACTAACAACACGCTCTGAGTCGCGAATGCTGCCGATTATTGCAAAAACTAAAATAGCCATGATTAATATTCGATTTGATTCGTTTGTAATTACACCTACTTAAGGAACCCTATAATACTGAGCATGGCCCGACATGCTCTTGGCCGGTTTTTTTATTTTACAATACCATATTTTTAATGTTGCTTAGTATTAAAATAGCACTAAAACTCATCACGAGTTAGTCAATGTTGTAAATTACTTATCAATCCTCTAAATTATCTCGCTGAAATTCAACTTGTATAATGAATACCTTTCATTTCATCTTGCTAAGTCGAAGTGATTTAACGAGTAGTCTGTATGAAACTTAATTGATCGCGCTTAGTCAGTTTCAACATATTAGTAAATTGAAGGTCGATTAGAACCTAAGTGCTGCCAAAGCTAATTTGAACCTAACAAGTGTTGGTAAAATAGTTGGGCTTATCCAGCGCCTGATTTATTTACTATTATTTGACGTCGTTTTGATCAACTGATTTATAGAAGAGAGTGAATCAAAAGTGTATTTTTCAATTTTGATCTTATTTCAATAGATTGATATTAGTACCTTAGCGATATATTTATGTTTGCTTTAACGAATTAGTATCGATATTTGTATTATAGCTTATATTGTTATTCTCCACGTAAGTATGCAGTGGTTCATATTGTAAAAGATAGTATCTATCTTTGTGTGTGTCAAGTTTGACATTGTAGTAATAATGTTGAAATATTATTGTAATATTTTAATTGTATACTTTCTTAGTACCTAAGCGTTGTAAATTATTTTTTGTTTAAATGCCAATAAACTGTTTTATATTTTTTTTATAAATATTTGTTTTATTCTTAGCCCTGTTCGTTTTATGACAAACTGTTCTCGGGTAATTAAAAAAATTTGAGTTTCATCAAGTTAGGAGTTATCCACTTAAGTATAGAAAAGCTATTTTTATTTCACGATTTCAGAGTTGGTCCCACTGTAAAAGCTGAGCAAAACTATGAGCAGAGACTACCCTTGAATTATTTTGGTAGTTAAAAATTATCCTGTATAATACCGCCTTCATAAGCAGCAAATTAGCAAGGTATTTGGGGGTGGTTTCGAAATAAATAAGATTTAATGTAGAACAAAGTTGACAGAGAAATACTTCTTTGCGATTTTTTCCAATGTTCTGAGTAAAATACGATTCTCTCGGAATACGGGTCGTTTGACTTGTTCAACTGGTAAAAGATATTTCAAGCTATCAGATACAGCAAAAACGCTTTGTGGTTTCTAAAGACAGTATCGGACACCATACAAAAACAAGACTTCAGCTATTAGAGTTGTGAAAGCACAAAGAAAAATAGTGCTTAATAAGATTTTGAAAATCCTAACATAACATAACATAATCAGCCCATTACTGTCCCACTGCTGGGCACGGGTCTCTTCTCAGTACGAGAAGGCTAAGGCCTTAGTCCACCACGCTGGCCTAGTGCGGGATGGCGGACTATACACACCATCGAGAACTGTATGAAGCACTCTCAAGTGGGCAGGTTTCCTTAAGTGTTAGTTAAAATAAAATCCTACTATAATAACATAATTAATGCGAAAATATAGAGGTTTGTTTGTTTGTCCTCCAATCACGCTGAAACGGCTGAACGAATTAAGATGTTTGGCAGACAGATAGACAATGTCCAAGATTAATACATACTTACGATACTTTTTATAGACATGTTACGGAAGCGAAGCTGCGAGCTGGAACTGTCTAGCTCGTATCAAAATAGTAATGAAAATCAAGTATAATGCTGGCGAAATGTGGGTGTACTATACACCTCTGCCTACCCCTTCGGGGAAATACAGGCGTGATGTTATGTTTGTTAAGTATAATGCTTCGAAAGACATCATACGTTGAATGACGAGAAAATTAACTGTTACGTGTTTAAACATAACTAGCGTGCCTGCTAACAATTATTTCTCTATTAGAAATTAAGCCAAGTAAGCACGCGAAACATGTATTAAGAATTTAGATATCTTAAATAAAATGCCTCTTGAACTCCGCAAAATACGTCCACGTCTATATTATATATAATTGAATCACAAATTCACTTTTAATTAAGAGGTAACACGCAGAATTTAACTTTGAGAAAGTTTAAAGTCAACGGGGAAAAGCATTGGATATTTTGAAACAGAAAGTATACCTCCCTTTAAAGTCCCGCCTATAAGTTATAATTTGCTGATTTTAATAAACGCTTATAATTTCCGAACTGGAGAGCTCAACTAAAGCCGGCTGAGACAGGAGGTATGTACGACGGAAAATGTGTACGTAGAAAAAATAAGTTATAAAATCGTTCATTTGAAGCAGACAAAAACTGTTTAGTAATTTTTTGAACGTCAATAATAAAAGGCTAACTCCCATACTTTCCTATAAAAATGCGAACAAAAAAACAAAAAGTAAAAAAAAGTACATAACAGTTTTTGTCTGCTTCAAATGAACGATTTTATAACTTATTTTTTCTACGTACACATTTTCCGTCATACATGCCTCCTGCCTCAGCCAGCTTTAGTTGAGAGCTCTCCAGTTCGGAAATTATAAACGTTTATTAAATTCAGCAATTTCATTTTCAAATTATTTCAGCATTATAACACTCATAATTCCAAGATTAATTAAAGCAGCACAAATTCTCGTTATCTTCGGTGAAAATCCGTCAGGAATCATAATTTCAATTAGTTTAAATAAACACATTTAGAATCTGCTGAATATTTCCTCATTTCGTTGAGACTGGTAATTTAACTGAAAGTTAAATACGCTGATGCTGCGAGATTTAAATTTTACAAGAAATTGGGGAGAAATGCATTTGCATATGTATACACGCTGAAATTTGAATCGCTTTTTTCCCGAAAAGGGGTCATTGTACTCATCATTATGAACAACTTTTACTATGGGACCAACCCTGATATCGCGAAAAAAAAAACAGGTGGTCCCTACATTTTATTGATTTAAGTGAACACAAATGTAGGGACCATCTGATATTTTTTTTTTCGCGATATCATGGTTGGTCCTATAGTAAAAGTTGTTCATAATGATGAGTAAAATGACCCCTTTTCGGGAATTAAGCGACTCAAATTTCAGCATGTATATTGTTTTTAGCAAAAACTCTCGTATCGGATTATTTTGTACAAAAGCTTTTGTCCACTTTCTTGGTCTTTGTGACTAGGATTATTATTTGACCGGGATACAAAGGACTTGTCAAAATTCTATAAGTATTATGTTTATCATAATGCAAAATACGTCCAGTGTCGTGGTTTTGAAGTTTTGTTTTAAACCCTAGCTTCCTGTATTCAAAATATAAATGAAATTAGTATAATTAATTTCAGGAACACAGAAGAGAGATAATAATTATCATTACATAGATTAAAACTTAAAGTAAGGCTCTAAATGCTCATGATGATAATGGTAAAGTATTATATCCAAATAAACAAGTATTATCTGTTTTAGTATCAATATATTAAAAAAACTGTAAATTGTATTCAATAGATGTTCTATCTAATTTTATAGAAAACAACTTAACACTAAACAAGAAGCAGAAAGAGCGAGAGGTTATCTTTACATTAGAAAATACTACGTAATGTATAAAAATTGATTATAACAAATATCTAAAAAACTAAATCTTTACCTTATAGTTTATTTTTGTTAAAAAGCGTAAAAATTAATGTACAAAAGGGCTATTTTGATAAACATGCCTATTCAGAGAGTTTATCCTAAGTTGAACTCTTATTATAAGAGTTTTCCCCATTACTATCCTACTGTGCTAATTCTTTCACTCCTACTGCTTCTAATATACAAACAACATCTTCCATAGTTTTGACCATGCCAAGTAGCTTATAATCTTCTGTCGAGATATTATAATTTCTAATATTCAAATGCTTTTATTTTAAACAAGTGCACATTTAAAAAAATGCTATAGGTACAACTTTTCTATACATTTTGGACTGTACGTTTCAAATCCATGTATAAATAATTAATATCACTGGCAATAGATTTGAAAGAAAATCATCAAAAAGTAACTACGGTCTCAACAACTACCAATATTTCTTAAAATGAGCATTCACTACATTATAATCTTTTTTCTCTTTTAAGAACTGCATTTCATCAAAATCTTTCAATATGAAGAGATCTTCTCTATCTTCTCTCTTCTCTCTTTTATAGTTGTTCTTTCTTGCCTGCATTTGGTGGAAAGGCATTGGGTACCGAGGGATTTTTGAATTATATTTCCTTAGTCTTTGCTTTTGATTGGACTGCGTTGTAGTCTCTTCTTTCCTGGGAGAATATTCTTCTTGAGCTTCAAACTCCACTTTTGGCATGATAGTGGGGTAACTAGTCATCTTAATTATGTAAAGCTTCTTTATTTTCGACCTGTTCTTCTTAATAATCTTTTGTATTGTTCTTCTTGGTGACTTTTTCAGTGTTTTCCTCTTTGTTTTCTTTTCTTCGTAGTATTTGCTCAACGCTGGTAGCCGAATTAAGTTTTCAGCTTTGTCAATGTATGTTATGTTGTGGGGGGTCTGAAAATAAAATAAATAAAATTGAAATGTGTAAACTAATTTCTTGAAACCAGCGAAGGATATAAACTAACAATGAAAAATTTTGAAGCCTTTTAAGCGTTTAACTGCCAGTTTGTAACTTTAAAAATTAATTTTAAAGCGAAACTGTTATCGCAGAAGCTTCTGATTACGAAATTAATTAAAATAAATCTTGTTTTCTCGGAAAAGGAACTAATTGGACGATTATTAAGGAAGGATATTTTGGGGAATTCAGGAACGGACGCGCCACAATTTTGCGACAGAATTGCGTGTCAAAGAATTTTAGTCCCGTTCTCACGAACAAGTCCCTAATGATAGTGATTCGTAATGGATTTTGACATCAGTTGAAATAATTTGGTTGATAAGACGATTTTAAACTTTCTCGACACTAAAGTTTGAGGATTAATGATCCAGGATGACTTTATTATGTACCATGAAAGTAAACATATTTAATCCATTGAGATAAACAATGGAAATATGTATTACTAAGTCTATATTTTTTTCTTTATCACTACCATCAGCAAAAGCAGTACGCTTTTAACCACAGAGATAGATAGATAGAATGGAAAAGTGGGCGGGGCGCGCATGCCAACACTCAGCATCATAGTGCAGGGCATTTCAAAACATTTCTCAGTACGCCTTGACTTCTTTTTGTAAATACTGTAACAAAAACCCGCAAAAATGCCTTATTGTGCTGTTTCTAACTGCAGAAACAAAAGCTGTAAAGTAAATTTGATAAAGTTAATTTTTTTTAATTAATTACATCAACATGGGAGGCGTGGTTTGTCCGAAAGTTGCCACGCATGAATCGCAAGTAAATTTGTGATTACAACCATTATATCTATTTATATCTATTTATTTTTTATGAAAAATGAGAAAGCATTGGGACCAGATGGTATACCAGTAGAAGTATGAAAATTATTAGGAGAAGATGGATGTTACTGGCTGACTTTATTCTTCAATAAGTTGTTGCATGAAGAAACGATCCCACAAGAATGGTGTAATAGTACGCTAGTGCCCATCTTCAAAAATAAGGGTGATGTACAAGACTGCAACAACTATCGAGGAATAAAGCTCATGTCACACAGTATGAAAGTATGGGAGAAGGTGATAGAGAAAAGATTGCGAGAGGAGAGTGAGATCACCCAAAACCAGATGGGATTTATGCCAGGTCGTGGGACAACGGATGCCATATTTGCACTCCGCCAAATATGCGAAAAGTATAGACGTGCGCATAAGAACTTGCACATGGTGTTCGTTGACCTAGAGAAGGCATACGACAGAGTACCCCGCGAGGTCTTGTGGTGGGCGCTGAAAGAGAAAAGTGTGCCTGCAAAGTATGTGGAGTTAATTCGTGCTATGTACAGCCAATCTAGTACCCACGTTCGGTCGGCCGCTGGCAACACCGACGAGTTCAGTGTGGCTGTAGGCTTGCACCAAGGGTCAGCTCTAAGTCCTTACCTCTTCTTGCTGATAATGGATGCTTTGACATCAGAAATCCAGGAAGAGGCACCCTGGTGCATGCTGTTTGCTGACGACATTGTCCTTCTTGGTGAAGATGGACTTGAGGTCCAGAGTAGATTGGCAAAATGGCAACAAAATCTGGAGAACGTTGGCTTGAAAATCAGCAGAACTAAAACGGAATATATGTTCTGCGATTTCGGCGGTCTTTCCGGTTTTGTTGCTATTGCGCTCGATGGCGTGCCCTTGCCAGTCTGCTCAGACTTTCGGTACCTCGGTTCACTTGTGCAAAGCGATGGTGAAATTAACCGGACAGTCAAGCACCGAATTAACACAGGATGGTTGAAATGGCGGCAGGTCACGGGAACTACATGTGACTCCCGAATTCCTCTTAAACTGAAGGGGAAAATCTATAAGACCATGATAAGACCTGCTGTCCTGTATGGATCGGAATGTTGGGCTACGAAAGGAATTAATGAAAGGCAAGTGCATGCAGCTGAGATGAGAATGTTAAGAGGAATGTGTGGTATAACGAGAATGGATAGGATAAGGAATGAATATGTAAGAGGGAGTCTGAAAGTAGCGCCAGTGACAGAGAAGTTAAGTAGCAACAGACTATCATGGTATGGACATGTGATGAGGAGGAATGGGGAGCATGTTACGAGGAAAGTTTTAAGTATGAATGTTGATGGCTATAAGAAAAGAGGGAGACCGAAGAAAATATGGATGGATTGTGTGAAAGATGATATGAATAGAAAGAAAGTAAACACAGAGATGACGGCTGATAGAGATGTATGGAAGAAAAAAACATGCTGCGCCGACCCCAAATAAATTGGGATTAGGGCAGGAGGATGATGATATCTATCTATTTCTGTGACTGTCTAACGTTCACGACGTTAACAATAGAAGCAGGGTCATAAACCAAAAATATGCTTCTTCTATCGTATCGACTGAACTATACAATGGTAATAGCTCATGCCGTGGGAAAAAGATTAGCCAGTCAGAAGGTTGGTAGTAAGGCTGACAGCCCAGGGTGCGCTGGATGATAACTTGAATATCATTACTCGCGGAGGCTTATTTATGCACCCAAAAATATGCTGAAAATTAGAATAATTTTCTCTCGCCAACAACAAAAATAAAACAATAGCTTTCAAGAACAAAAACCCTTTGAAACCCTGGCATACGTGGGACACTCAGAAAGTTTTGCGAAACTAAAAAAAATTGTTCTATACGTTGTAGGAGACTCTTCAGGTGTATTTAAATAAAAAAACTGTTAAGCGTTAAAATTACGTGTATTCAGAGTACAGGACTACACAAGACAGCGAATATAAAATTGTAGTGACTCATAGCTAAAACATTAGCAACGTAGTGTTGACCGCAAATCATAGCTTGGTTTATTCTCGCAGGCGCTCGAACATGCCCCCGGACGTTGAAAGCTTGCCTTTCAACATTTTAAATGACTTCACTTGTAGGAAGTGGACACAGCTTACTAAAAGAACGTCGAACGACTCCAGTCGAGGTCTTGACCTCTGCTACACGAGCAACTTGGTCAGAACCAGGGTAAAGGGAGACAATCCGACCCAATTTCCATTTGAGAGGTGGCAAGTGATCTTCCTTCAATAAGACAAGCGAGTCGATTTTCAATGGATTATTTGAAGTTTGCCATTTCGTCCGTTGTTGGAGCTCCGACACGTACTCCTTGCTCCACCTGGTCCAAAAATGCTGTCGCAGTTGCTCAATGCGCTGAAATCGACTCAGATGGTCAGTGTTGTGATCCTGGAGGTCCTTTGTTGGCAAGGAAACAAGTGGGCGTCCAATTAAAAAATGTCCAGGGGTCAAAGGCGTTATATCTTCCGGGTGCGATGATAAAGGCGTGAGTGGCCGTGAGTTTAAAATTGACTCTATTTGTATTAAAGTTGAGTTCAGTTCCTCATAACTTAAATGACAATTTCCCAGCACTCTAAGTAAATGAAATTTAGTTGATTTCACACCCGCCTCCCAGATGCCACCGAAATGTGGTGAATAGGCAGGAATGAAGTGGAAGTTTATTCCTTCATTTAAAAGGTCACTAGATATTGCATCAGCGTTATCCTTTAAAAACTTTGCAAGATCATTGTATGCTCCGACAAACGTTGTCCCATTGTCGGAGTACATATCAGAAGGTTTTCCTCGACGAGCTACAAACCTACGTAAGGCCAATAAATAACTGTTGCTCGTCATATCACCCACCAGCTCCAAATGTATGGCTTTGGTGGTAAAACATATAAATAACGCAATGTACACCTTGACGATGCGAGAACCTCGTCCTTGACGACTAACGGAAGAAATAGGACCCGCGTAGTCTACACCAACTGTCTGAAAAGGATATCCACCTGGCGTCAGACGCTGCTGTGGTAAGTTACCCATTAGTGGAGCTACAACCTTTCCTTTCATTCTTGATCACCTAATGCAGCGACGATATCAAGCCTTTGCCAAATTACGGCCACCTATTGGCCAGTAAACTTCTCTAATCGAAGCTAATAATAATTGCGGTCCAGCGTGCATAAGTTTTGCATGTTCGAATTCAAAAAGTAACTTCGTAAAACGATGAGTGGACTGTAATAAGATAGGGTGCTTTTTATCGAAATTAAAAGAAGAATTCTCGAGACGACCACCAACTCGCATAATATTCATATCATCTATGAATACATTAAATTTAAGTAAACTACTCTTTTGTGGTAAACTTTTATTTTTAAGTAACATATTATATTCTATAAATGATTCCATCTGAGCAAATCTAATAATGACGTTTAATGCATTACATAACTCGGGCTCAGACAGATAACTAGTTTCGGCCGGTCGTCGTTTACATGCATCAATAAATCGTAGCATATAAAGCACTATTCCTAGGCTTGAGCTCTGTGGTGCTTTGGTGGGTGCTCGGCTTTATGAAAAGGCAGTAAAGTCACTACGTATTAAGGCAGCATGTTCTGTATTTTGGACTGACTCCACCATTTTATTAGGATGGTTAAAGATGTCACCAAGTAAGTTGCATACTTTTGTCCGCAATCGCATAGGTGAGATTTTAGAAAAGACTGGCGATTGTATATGGAGACACGTTCCCACTGAACATAATCCAGCGGATCATATTTCGCGTGGTGTGAATGTTGAGTTATTGCAGTCTCTCGATATTTGGTGGTCAGGGCCAAGGTTTTTGAAGGAACCTATAGATAGTTGGCCTTCAACTTCAGTTTCTGAATCATTGCCGGAAACTCGTACCGAGTTATCGTGTATTGCTCAAACGGACGAGTTTCCTAATGCTAATTGTTTTATTAATTTTAGTAGATTTTCGAATTTTAATCGGCTTAAGCGTGCAGTAGTTTACATGCATCAATAAATCGTAGCATATACGCTACTGCACGCTTAAGCCGATTAAAATTCGAAAATCTACTAAAATTAATAAAACAATTAGCATTAGGAAACTCGTCCGTTTGAGCAATACACGATAACTCGGTACGAGTTTCCGGCAATGATTCAGAAACTGAAGTTGAAGGCCAACTATCTATAGGTTCCTTCAAAAACCTTGGCCCTGACCACCAAATATCGAGAGACTGCAATAACTCAACATTCACACCACGCGAAATATGATCCGCTGGATTATGTTCAGTGGGAACGTGTCTCCATATACAATCGCCAGTCTTTTCTAAAATCTCACCTATGCGATTGCGGACAAAAGTATGCAACTTACTTGGTGACATCTTTAACCATCCTAATAAAATGGTGGAGTCAGTCCAAAATACAGAACATGCTGCCTTAATACGTAGTGACTTTACTGCCTTTTCATAAAGCCGAGCACCCACCAAAGCACCACAGAGCTCAAGCCTAGGAATAGTGGTAGCTTTAATGGGAGCCACCCGACTCTTGGCAAGTAACAACCTGACAAGTATTTTGCCATGAGAGTCAATGCTACGGACGTATAGGCATGCACCATATGCTTTTTCTGAAGCGTCCGAAAACACATGAAATTCCAGCCGTTCATGACAATCTATTATCACACGGCGCGGAATGCGAATATTATTTAAATGATGTAAATTCTTAATTACGTCTAGCCAAATCTCCTCTATCTCCGGCGTTAACGGCTCGTCCCAAGACAACTTATGTAGCCATAATTTTTGCAAGAGCATTTTCATATTAATGACCACAGGAGAAACAAGACCTAAAGGGTCAAATATTTGCGAAATTATGGAAAGCATACTGCGTTTTGAGTTTATCTTAGGGATCGATGTACCGATAGGAAAACACAACTCATCGGAGTCGGTTTGCCATCCTAAACCTAACGTTTTACAAGGCTCAGTATCACCTATATTTAAATCGAGAGGGAACTGAGTGGACTCCGAGACTAACTGAGGTTCATTAGACTTCCATTTTCTGAGTGGGAAACACGCTGAAGCAAGAACTGACGTTAATTTCGTACGTATTCCACGAAGTTCGAAGAGATCATCCCCACCACTCAAGAGGTCGTCTACATAAAAATCATTTATTATGATTTCTGCAATCACTTTATCCTCACACTCGAGACCTACTTGCTTAAGGCATCTTGTCGCGAGAAAAGGAGCACTGGCGGTACCATACGTAACGGTATTCAGCTCAAATGCCTTCAGTGAATCTTTTGGATTATCACGCCATACTATCCGCTGTAAATACCTATCATCAGGATGTACCGTTATCTGCCGGTACATTTTCTCAACATCAGCCATTAAAATGTACTTATGCTGTCTAAAGCGCAGAAGGATGGATAAAAGGTCATCCTGTATAGTAGGACCCACCATCTGTATACTATTATAAGTAACACCGGTAGTCGTTGGACTACTCGCATTGAAAACGGCCCTTAATTTAGTGGTCGTACTGTGTTCACGTAAAATGCCGTGGTGGGGTATATATTGTGCATTATCCTCAGAACTAAGCCCACATTCGGACATGTGACCCAACGTTTGGTATTCAGACATAAATTCACGGTACATTTTACATAAATTCGGCTGTTTCGCGAATCTATGCTCCAATGAGTAAAAACACTGTTTAGCACGGTATAAAGAATTACCCAGCACACTCGGGTTATCCTTTAATGGAATTCTCACACAGAAGCGTCCGTCCCCTAAACGTGTAGTGTTATTTATAAAATGATCCTCACACAGTTTTTGTTCCGGTGAGTAACTAGAACTATTGTTCACCTCCTCTAAACTCCAAAAACGTGCGAGTTGATGCTGAATCTGATCATGAATACTATCAGTGGTGGTCGAATCTAATTGCACAAAATTACAATTAATACGGTTACTTAAACTAGGTAGATGGCTGGTATTTATTTGCCCGGAAACTATCCACCCTAGCCTTGTTTCACATAGCGTAGGTTTTCCAGTGCCTAAATTAATCCGCTGCGATCCCAATATATCCCAAAAAATGTCAGCGCCTATGATCAAGTCAACCGACGCGGGAGTATGAAAGTTGGGATCAGCTAAACATATATCACTAGGTATATTAAGCATGGATAAGTCGACCGAACGACACGGCACGTTATCTGTTATCGACGGCAAAACAAAACATCTCAAATTAGTCGCGTAGCTTTCATCTAATGATTTAACTGACACGAAACACATTTTACTAATTTGTGACGTCACATTATTAATCCCTAGTATAGATTTATCTATACGACTACAGGGCAGATTTAACTGTCGATACATTTTGTTCGTCATGAGACAAGAAGTACTACCACTATCGAGAATAGCGCGAGCTATGTGCTCATGATTATTCGAATCATATAACTTAATTAATACCGTCGATAACAGAACGTCAGTGTGATGGCCGTGTCCTTGGCGACTGGAGGCCGCGACGCTCGCCGACAGCGTTAAGTTGGGATTCACATCGATGGTGGTGGGGGGCGCGCTGCTATTGTTGATATCAGCTCGTTCACTATGCACAACCGGTCTCGGTTTAGTATTATCTGCCACATGTATTAGAGTGTTATGCCGCCGCTTACATAACTTGCAACCAGGCTTCTTGCAATGATTAGCGTAGTGTCCACTGCAAAAACAGTTAAAGCAAACTTTAAAAGTAGGTAATAATTGAAGTCGCGCTTCATTACTTAAGGCTAAAAACTGAGGACAATTATTAAGCTTATGATCGCCACTGCATTTAGGACATAAACTCGCTGATGAACTGGTTGCATTGTTATTTAAACTACTGTCCAATGAAACCATAGTCTTTAGTTTTGATGGTTTAGTGTTTAAGTTAGTATTATTATGTTGTTGTGTGTTAGTGTGACGTGATAGTTCTATTGTTTCAATAAGATCAGTGCGAATTTTCATGAACTCAAGGAAATGTTGTAGTGAAATCGATTGTTCCTTATTCAGACGACCTTTGTACTCCTCCCATTCACGAAACGTTTTAGAATCTAACTTATGTGTCATGATGTGAATGAGGAGAGTATCCCAGTGCTGAGTAGGTTCTCCTAAGGATTCCAGTGCACGAAGATTCCTATTTAATTGGTCCATGATACGCTTCAAGTTAACCGATGTTTCTCGTGTAACTGGATCTATATTAAATAACGCTGAAACGTGATTTTGAACCAATAAGCGCTTGTTATCGAAACGATCACACAACAGTTGCCAAGCTATGCTGTAGTTACTGGAACAGAACTGAATGGAATGAATTACCACAGCAGCTGACCCTTCCAAAGACGCTCTCAGGTAATGGAACTTATTTATAACATCTATATCCTCATTCGCATTTATTAGGCTATCAAAAGTGTCGCGGAATTCGAGCCAATTATCATAGGATCCACTGAATTTAGGTAGCTGAATGGTAGGTAATTTGACAGGCTTGTTATTATTACCACTACGAGAACTACACTCACTAGACACTGAGGGTTTTTTGTGGTTTGCCACTATATCCTGTGCTTGACAAAGAACTTTGTAGTACCTAGACTCAAATTCGTCTCTCTCGCTCATTTGAGTATCTAAATCTGATAAACACTCCAGTCTCGTTTGTGTCTCGTCATAATTAGCATACAATGATTCAAGCTTACCTATTCTCATCTCTAATTCACATATATCTTTAGATGTTAAACATGAAACATCTAGTGACTTTAAAAATCCAGAAAAGATAGTAATACGACCTTTGTAGCTACTGCGTTTCTTAATGAGGTCGGCTACTTCCTTTGCCTCTTCCATATCAGGTTTATCACCTTTCAGAGGCATCGTGGGAGTCGGTTGAGAAACCCTGGAACGTTATTACAAACAAATCACTACCTGTAATGTGTGACTTACAAACATGAAGTTAAGATACAGTTTGAGCATATAATTTGGAAACTAAAGTTTGATTTTATTTATACTAAACCAAAACAATGCAAATTTGTACTAGAAAATAATTTAATAAGGTTGATTTACTATTTTGCGGAACAAAAATTAATAATTATCTATTTCAGCCTACTTGTCGAAATATAAAATGAGCTTGGACGGAGAACTAGTAAAAAGTAGTTAATTAATGTAACTGTAATACAGTCAGTAATAATAATCAATAATTAACTAAATGTCTAACAAAATTAGAACAAAAAATTTAATTAGTTAACCGTCAACTTGCTCAATGACACAGCAGCTTATTACAATAAAAAGATAATTTGTGCACGTACTAACCTTATTAATACACTTAAATACTTAACATATACTACCTTAAAGAGTGTTGGGTTATTACAACTGAAAAACACTGAGATTAATGTCCAAGTCACGGTTTTTAAACAACTCACAAACTCGACCACGTTGTTTCAGGTTAACCCGACGAACTTTGCCAAGAATTAATATTTCTTCAACAATTATCGCTGATCTTCATTAATTATTACTATTTAATAGTAATCCGGATCGTTAGGACCATGTAGGAGACTCTTCAGGTGTATTTAAATAAAAAAACTGTTAAGCGTTAAAATTACGTGTATTCAGAGTACAGGACTACACAAGACAGCGAATATAAAATTGTAGTGACTCATAGCTAAAACATTAGCAACGTAGTGTTGACCGCAAATCATAGCTTGGTTTATTCTCGCAGGCGCTCGAACATACGTACATATATTTTTATCAAATCTTTTCAAAGTACTTTCCACCAGCCTCTATACAAAGATTCATGCGCCTAAACCAGTTTTCAAAACACTTTTTCCAGTCCGCCGCAGACACCTCGTTTACAGCCTGCTCGAACGCAGCCAGCGCATCTTCCGGCGACGAAAATTGTATCCCTTTGAGCTGATTTTTTATTTTTGGGAATAAAAAGAAGTCACACGGTGCTAGATCAGGGCTGTAAGGAGGGTGACCCAGGAGTTTGACTGGCGTGCTGTCCAGGAAGTCCCTCGTTTTGAGTGCGGTGTGCGCAGGTGCATTGTCGTGGTGGAGCAGTAGCCCGCGGAGCCCTGTGTTTGGTCGCTTGTTGCTTATAACAGAGAAAACTTCTGGCAAACATTTGGTAGTATACCATTCGGCATTAATGCTTCTTTGATCCCGTAAGGGAATTGATACCAAGTGGCCAGTCAAATTAAAAAAGCTAGCGATCAAAATCTTACCCCCGCTTCTAGATCGCTTCACTTTGGTAGGCGTTGGCTCATTTTGAAACACCCAAACAGTCGACTGGCGCTTGGTTTCTGGGTCGTATTGATAAATCCAGGACTCATCACCTGTAACGATGTCGTAAACACGCCGAGACGAGCCTGCTTCAAATTTGTTAAGCATATCACGGCACCATTCCACCCGGGCCTGCTTCTGAGCATCGGTGAGGTTGTGCGGCACCCAGCGTGATACTATCCTCCTCACGCGAAGATGGCTGTGTAGAATCTCGTGAACGCTTCCCGATCCAATCTTCAATATGTGTTGAATCTCCTGATATGTAATTCGCCTATTGTCTTGGATTAAATTTTTCACTGCTAGCACGTTTTCTTCGGTAACAGCCGTCAAAGGGCGACTGCTTCTTTCGTCATCCCCCAAAGTTGGTCGACCGCGCTTGAATTCGTTATACCAACGATACACGGTTGCCTTGGAAGGGCCTTCATCCATGAATGCCATTTGAAGTCTATCGTACGATTCATCCGGTTTCAGGCGACACTTGAAATCGTATAAAATCATAGCTCTAAAATGTTCCCGGCGCAGATCCATATTTCAGTGAGACACAATACTTTGAATTAACTCGCAAAAAATGTAGAGGGAAATTTTGAAATTGGAACTTACTTATTTTTACTTATAAATAATCATATTTTCGAAAAACATTATAACTGGCCAGTCTCCCATATATAAAAACTTTTTTCGCAATACTTTCTGAGGGGCCTGGTATTCTATGACCCCGGTATAGAAGCCAAACAATAAAAATAAAGTTTCACACGATTGAAAGCAGTTAACCAAAAATTAGAAATTAATCAATGAACATACGTGATCGGAACAAACAGGTAACACAATTATGAATTTCTTTTGTTCATAGATCAGAAAATAAGTGGTAGGTTTTGTTCAAGTTTGCGTGACAACTCGCAAAGGCCCAACTCGGTTAAAAAGATCGAAGCAGTGAACGATGTAATGTGCACTAAAATCATCTTCATGAATTATTTGTTACGTACTTTACAAGTAAGTGAAATATACATGCTGAAATTTTAATCGCTTCTTTCCCAAAATTGGGTCATTGTACTCATCACTATGAACAACTTTTACTATAGGACCAACCATGAAATTGCGAAAAACAAATCAGTTGGTCCCTTCATTTGTGGTCACTTTTTTTTCGCGATTTCAGGATT